>JARLTB010000060.1:1350000-1950000 GCA_030141615.1 Unio pictorum
TCGGCTCCTATACTGTCCATCGAACAGTTCGGCTCCTATACTGTCCATCGAACAGTTCGGCTCCTATACTGTCCATCGAACAGTTCGGCTCCTATACTGTCCATCGAACAGTTCGGCTCCTATACTGTCCATCGAACAGTTCGGCTCCTATACTGTCCATCGAACAGTTCGGCTCCTATACTGTCCATCGAACAGTTCGGCTCCTATACTGTCCATCGAACAGTTCGGCTCCTATACTGTCCATCGAACAGTTCGGCTCCTATACTGTCCATCGAACAGTTCGGCTCCTATACTGTCCATCGAACAGTTCGGCTCCTATACTGTCCATCGAACAGTTCGGCTCCTATACTGTCCATCGAACAGTTCGGCTCCTATACTGTCCATCGAACAGTTCGGCTCCTATACTGTCCATCGAACAGTTCGGCTCCTATACTGTCCATCGAACAGTTCGGCTCCTATACTGTCCATCGAACAGTTCGGCTCCTATACTGTCCATCGAACAGTTCGGCTCCTATACTGTCCATCGAACAGTTCGGCTCCTATACTGTCCATCGAACAGTTCGGCTCCTATACTGTCCATCGAACAGTTCGGCTCCTATACTGTCCATCGAACAGTTCGGCTCCTATTCTGTCCATCGAACAGTTAGGCTCCTATTCTGTCCATCGAACAGTTAGGCTCCTATGCTGTCCATCGAACAGTTAGGCTCCTATGCTGTCCATCGAACAGTTAGGCTACTATGCTGTCCATCGAACAGTTAGGCTCCTATGCTGTCCATCGAACAGTTAGGCTCCTATGCTGTCCATCGAACAGTTAGGCTCCTATGCTGTCCATCGAACAGTTAGGCTCCTATGCTGTCCATCGAACAGTTCGGCTCCTATGCTGTCCATCGAACAGTTCGGCTCCTATGCTGTCCATCGAACAGTTCGGCTCCTATGCTGTCCATCGAACAGTTCGGCTCCTATGCTGTCCATCGAACAGTTCGGCTCCTATACTGTCCATCGAACAGTTCGGCTCCTATACTGTCCATCGAACAGTTTGGCTCCTATACTGTCCATCGAACAGTTCGGCTCCTATACTGTCCATCGAACAGTTCGGCTCCTATACTGTCCATCGAACAGTTCGGCTCCTATACTGTCCATCGAACAGTTCGGCTCCTATACTGTCCATCGAACAGTTCGGCTCCTATACTGTCCATCGAACAGTTCGGCTCCTATACTGTCCATCGAACAGTTCGGCTCCTATACTGTCCATCGAACAGTTCGGCTCCTATACTGTCCATCGAACAGTTCGGCTCCTATACTGTCCATCGAACAGTTCGGCTCCTATACTGTCCATCGAACAGTTCGGCTCCTATACTGTCCATCGAACAGTTCGGCTCCTATACTGTCCATCGAACAGTTCGGCTCCTATACTGTCCATCGAACAGTTCGGCTCCTATACTGTCCATCGAACAGTTCGGCTCCTATACTGTCCATCGAACAGTTCGGCTCCTATACTGTCCATCGAACAGTTCGGCTCCTATACTGTCCATCGAACAGTTCGGCTCCTATACTGTCCATCGAACAGTTCGGCTCCTATACTGTCCATCGAACAGTTCGGCTCCTATACTGTCCATCGAACAGTTCGGCTCCTATACTGTCCATCGAACAGTTCGGCTCCTATACTGTCCATCGAACAGTTCGGCTCCTATACTGTCCATCGAACAGTTCGGCTCCTATACTGTCCATCGAACAGTTCGGCTCCTATACTGTCCATCTAAAAGTTAGGCTCCTACACTGTCCATTTAAAAGTTAGGCTCCTATACTGTCCATTTAAAAGTTAGGTTAAGTAGGCCTATACCGTCGATATATGTGGGGCCCATTTTTTCAATAGATAAATGCGGCAATTGTTGTGGTTACTTTCGCAGGAAAGTCGTGAATTTTGTTTGCAAACATAGTATTACTTAAAATTATGTTTTGATCTTTTACACAAGCATTAGGTCAAAACAGTATTGAAGTTAGTAATTCAGAAGGATATCCAATGAATGTGTTATGCAGATGTAAACATTTTCAAAATCACGAGAACTTACCAATATGATTAATACTTTAAAACAGTCATTTCAATGAAGCATATAACTTGCTGTATGGCTGCGTATAAAACGTTTTTTTTTTATATATTTAACATCGTCACTGAGGTATCGAAGTGGTTGGGTTTATTTGAGAATCTCGAACGCAAATTGAAAACACGAAGCATTCGTTTGGACAAGAGACATGAATTGTGATCAGTGTTCAAATCCATTAATCTGCTTAATCAAACAGGTTTGATCTTTGTGAAATTTTATTGCCAAATAATTTAGTTTTATTTTCCTTTAATCGCTGCGATGTGGAAAATTGTCGACCTTATGTGCAGAAAAATAAAGCGTCCAAAAGCGTAGAGAATTGTGAGAAATATTGTATGGTAATAACTATATGTGTGTGTGTGTGTGTTCCAACCAAAGAAAACAGTTGTAACAATTGTGTTTTTTTTTCTTCTTCTTCACATAGTGCACTTGATAACGTTATTTAATAGTATTACTCACTTATATTAGTAATGCTCACGGCAAAATCAACATGTAAAACGAAGCTTTTTTTTTAATCACACACGAAGAATTACTCTTAACCGCTTGAGTGGCATGGACCCTGGGATATAATCATTTTCTTGTCAAGCAGAAATGTATCCTGCAATTTTACAGTGAGAAAAAACTCAGTCAAACCTATGGAAATGGTTGAGATCAGAGGAAATATTTTAATTTATCAGCTTCTTTGTCACTTGTATACTATCGTGAATCGAAATCACCTATTTGAAAGTAATGGTATTAGTTTCTTCTATTTCTGTTTCATGCGTTCTGTGAAGAGAAAAAGAAGTAACGCAAGATCTCGGCCTCAGATTCAATTAATTGAGTTAGTTTTCCAATGTAGAAACGGTCGTCATAAAACAATGTATTGACCAATAAATCATGAGGCTTTACGAGTAAGTTTATGAATTGATTCCAACCAGAGAATAGCAGTAGAATAAATTATTATCAATAAAATCTTAATCCTGCCATTGTAAGAAGAAGTCCAAATAAAATATCACCTAGTACACTTTTCTTCGATTATGAAAAAGGTTTTCCTAATTCTATTTCGGTTTAAACATGAAAGAAAATCTGTCTTTGTGAATTACTTTGCAGTCAATTTATTAAAGCCCATTGATTGGTAGGGTGTTTGTATCCACCATTGTTTTTTTTATTTTTATTTTTTTTTACTGTTCTTCGAAAAGTTAGGCTCCTATACTGACCATCGAAAAGTTAGGCTCCTATACTGTCCATCGAAAAGTTAGGCTCCTATATCGTCCATCGAAAAGTTAGGCTCCTATACCGTCCATCGAAAAGTTAGGCTCCTATACCGTCCATCGAAAAGTTAGGCTCCTATACCGTCCATCGAAAAGTTAGGCTCCTATACCGTCCATCGAAAAGTTAGGCTCCTATACCGTCCATCGAAAAGTTAGGCTCCTATACCGTCCATCGAAAAGTTAGGCTCCTATACTGTCCATCGAAAAGTTAGGCTCCTATACTGTCCATCGAAAAGTTAGGCTCCTATACTGTCCATCGAAAAGTTAGGCTCCTATACTGTCCATCAAAAAGTTAGGCTCCTATACTGTCCATCGAAAAGTTAGGCTCCTATACTGTCCATCGAAAAGTTAGGCTCCTATACTGTCCATTTAAAAGTTAGGCTTCTATACTGTCCATTTAAAAGTTAGGTTAAGTAGGCCTATACCGTCGATATATATATATATATATATACGTGAGGCCTATACTGTCAACATATATGTGGGGCCCATTTTTTCAATAGATAAATGCGGCAATTGTTGTGGTTACTTTCGCAGGAAAGTCGTGAATTTTGTTTGCAAACATAGTATTACTTAAAATTATGTTTTGATCTTTTACACATGAAAGAAAATCTGTCTTTGTGAATTACTTTGCAGTCAATTTATTAAAGCCCATTGATTGGTAGGGTATTTGTATCCACCATTGTTTTTTTTAAATTTTTTTTTTACTGTCCATCGAAAAGTTAGGGCCTATACTGTCTATTGAAAAGTTAGGGCCTATACTGTGCATTGAAAAGTTAGGGTCTATACTGTATATTGAAAAGTTAGGGCCTATACTGTCCATTGAAAAGTTAGGGCCTATACTGTCCATTGAAAAGTTAGGGTAAGTGGGCCTATACCATCGATATACAAGTCAGGCCTATACCGTCGATATATATATACGTGAGGCCTATACTGACAACATATATGTGGAACACGTTTTCAATAGATAAATGCGGCAATTGTTGCGGTTACTTTCGCAAGAAAGTAGTGAATTTTGTTTGGAAACATAATATTACTTAAAATTAGGTTTAGATCGTTTACACAAACATTAGGTCAAAACAGTCTTGAAGTTAGTAATTCAGAAGGATATCCAAT
The DNA here is from genome assembly GCA_030141615.1 of Unio pictorum. Classification (NCBI taxonomy): domain Eukaryota; kingdom Metazoa; phylum Mollusca; class Bivalvia; order Unionida; family Unionidae; genus Unio; species Unio pictorum. The sequence goes on from JARLTB010000060.1 coordinate 1,354,463, forward strand.
AAATGTGTGATGCAGATGGAAACATTTTCAAAATCACGAGAGAACTTACCAATATGAATAATACTTTAAAACAGTCATTTCATTGAAGCATATAACCTGCTGTATGGCTGCGTATAAAACGTTTTTTTTTTATATTTAACATTGTCACTGAGGGATCGAAGTGGTTGGGTTTATTTGAGAATCTCGAACGCAAATTGAAAACACGAGGCATTCGTTTGGACAAGAGACATGAATTGTGATCAGTGTTCAAACCCATTAATCAGCTTAATCAAACAGGTTTGATCTTTGTGAAATTTTATTGCCAAATTTAGTTTTATTTTCTTTAAATCGCATCGATGTGGAAAATTGTCGACCTTATGTGCAGAAAAAAAAATATACACACATGTATGACAATGACAAAGACAAAGCGCACAGGACAAAGACAAGGACAAGGACAAGGACAAGGACAGGGACAAGGAGAAAGGACAAAGGACAAGGCGCACGCGACGAATACGACGAACACAAACGGACGCGACGAACACAAACGGACGCGACGAACACAAACGCACGCGACGAACACAAACGCACGCGACGAGCACAAACGCACGCGACACACGCGAACACAAACGGAAACTACAAACACAAACGCACGCGATTAACGTGATCACAAACATACTCTACGTACACAAACGGACGCGACGAACACAAACGCACGCAACGAACGCGAACGCAAACGGACGCGACGAACACAAACGCACGCGACGAACACAAACGCTCGCGACAAACACAAACGGACATTATGAACGCGAACGGACGCGACGAACACCTTTTCTTTCCCGCTCAAAGCTCCCTCCACATCAGCAGGCATGCCTAATGATGCAGTGGATTCTGACAGGGGGTCAGGAAGGTCAGATAATGGGGCGACATCGACCAAGGTCTCATCACCCACCATAATGTCTTGAATCTGCATCTGAAAGAGTTTGAAAAGTTTGTGAGCACAAGGAGAGGTAGAGCTATTCAACTGTGCACCTACTGATACTATTGTAACAAAATAAAAATAGAACAGATTTGCAGTGTTTTCTTATGCACACTTTTTGTCTGGATCCGAGTCTAACATAACCAAGGTAACAGGTGGATTTATGCACATTCAATATGAATCTGTTTATTTATTCTGTATGGTGAAATTTTATGTCTGAATTGATCTTCAAAAATTTCAAAACAGTTTTGTCGATTTATTAGTAGTAATGTTTATAGGAATATGCGATGAAAATTATCTTATTACACACATTCAGAGAGTTTATTAATTGTATTATTTACATTTTTTCTACTATTTGTGTATATAATGATCGAACAATTCAGTGACAGAGTCAATCTAATCAACATTCTTGTCAATGACACTCAGGAGGAGTAGTAGAAATATCTTGTCCTATTATCATACATATATTAGTAGCTTAATCTTGCCAGTATTATTATCAACAAACTACCTTTGCTGATATCCATCCTCATTAGGGCTTTTTCGTGTTTTTAAATTGCAACATGCATTTACAAAAGAAACAAAGCAGCTAAATAATGCCCTACAATTTAAATTATTAATATAGCAACTTTGTTTTATTGAATCTAGTCTTTTAATTACTTAAGATTAGTAGTTTCTTAAGCTTGTTAAAATATTAGTTTGTGTACCCATGGGGTAATACTAGCCAACAAGACAAATACAGCTTTGATATGTCTCCTAAATCAATAAACTCTTATTCCAAAGCAATGTTCTTTTGTTTTCCATCCAACAACAGTCCTTCCAAATGGCTCACATTCTGCTGTCTGAAAAGAATTTCCAATAAGTCTGCTTAGTGCTGAACATTTCTAATATTAAATAATAAACAATATTCAAATCGGCCTTTGTTATCAGATCAGTACAATCATTATTTCAGACCAGCTAGAGGAAACTTCCGTGTAAATATTACTGTCCATTCTGGGTGAGAATGATGACAATACTGTCAATAGAGCCGTACTGCATATGTCCTATCATTTTCATGTAGGTCCAAAAAGTAATATAAAAAATGCCTTGTATAGAAAGACCATGTTGATATGACTTTACATTTCGAAGTAGTTTGATCATTCTCAAGGTGACTATCCTGACAGCCATATTGAATATCAGATCAGTGCCAATTTCATGTAGGACCAACTAGCAGACATAAGAAAACTGGTGAAGAAAATCATGTTGATATGACCATCTATCAACAAGGAAGGTAATAACAAGAATGTAACCATATCTGAGGTCACATTGGCACAATTGTCTTTTATAACCATATAGATATAACGCTTGATGTGATATGACTTTCTGTTTAGCAGGAGAAACACAAGATTTTCAAGATGGTTACTATTGTGGTCATACTGTATATCTGATTGGCACTATTTTCATTTAGGATCACACATGTTTTGGTGAAAAGATCATTATGATTTAATGAAGCCATTAGGAGGAGTAGTGGTAAGAAGATCTTTGAGATGGCGACTATTGCAATCATACTGACAGCAAGATCAGCAAAGTTGTACATAGAGACTACTAGAAATATAAAGTTTTCTGGTAAATCTTCAGGATTAGTGACGCTGTTCAAGATGGCTGCTTTAAAAGCCATACTAAATGTCAGATCAGCAAATTTTTCATTTATAACCATTACAAAAACATGCTCATGATCAACCATTCTGGAAGAGTAGCCAAATAGGATGACAATGCATCAGTTTTCATTTGGTAAATACATCTTTGATAAATACGTGTTTCATGGCAATCCTTTATGTAGTTTAGAACAAAAAACTATCTCAAATGTATGGATGAATAGCAAAAACCAGACAAGAGCCCAATCCTTAAAAACATCTTCTGGTGTATGACCATAAAATTTTTACTTTCATGGTTTCAAGATGCACTAAACACTATATAAAGGACATGATAAGTTGTTCCTTGTAGAATAGTGTCATTTTACACAGCATAATATTTTTGATACAATTTACAGTTTTTCATTTACAAAAGGTTCTTAGGGATAACTAATTCTCTTCTAAATTTGCTGCAAAGTAATACATGCAACAAGAATGAAAATCCTTCATATAAAATATCAGAATCCAGATTAAAATTGTAATGCAAACTATTCATCACTAAATAATTGTAACAATTACACTATTCATTTAATTAGTGAACTTCAACAATGTGTTGAGTCCAATACTCAGCAGCATTGCCAACAATGATTGTGGTAAAAATCTAAAAACAAAATAGATGATATTTACCAGACAGCTACATCAGTGGTCAAGAATAAATTTGAATGTTATGTTTTCTGTATAATGTTATCCTGGTCTATTGACAGGCAGTTAAAAATAAATTCCACTCTTGTGATGATCATCATCTTACTCGAAAATCAAATAACTTACAGGCTATTACAGCAAATGATTCTTATCAATTCTGATTGTAACATCTTCCTTTCCAAAGTAATAAATAAAACGGTACTAATTCAACTCCAATTGTAAACATATGGAAACACTGTCATATTCAAAATTCAATAACTTAATATTTCTGGGTGCTGATGATCAGACCTATATTTTTCCATGCACAACTAACCTTGATGTAAGTTTTTAAATGTAGAAAAACATAGGACCCGCGGCATGTTGTTGACATAAATTGGCAGGAAGCACATGTTATTGATTCTGCACCAAATGAATCAGGTGCTACTTTCATTATTGAGTACTAATAGGTGAAGCTTCTAAATTTACTTCAATTGCATCAATAGAATTTTGTCTATATTTTTTTAAATTACAGATAGGATAAGCTCTCAAAAAATATTTTTACTAAAATTTTAATTTTCATTATTAACCAATTATGGACCACCAAAGCCGTATATACTCTATTATTTCTTCACCCATTTTTAGACTGGTTCACAGCTCTTCCGTATAATTAGTACCGTGTGTCCTATAACCAGATTTTAATTTTTTGAAAAAGTTGCATTTTACTCATTGATATTAGAGTATAATTGTAAGAAAGACCTGGCCATGCTGGTGCATGAATAATAGTGCAATTGCATTTTATGTGATACTACTGTACATAGCAAAATTGCATCCGCATTACATGTTGAAGTGTTGTATTGTACTTATTAGTGCATTATTCTTGTTATTAAAAAAATTAGATTCCGACATTGTATCTTCATGTTATCTTTCTATAGCATGCATGCTACACAAAATAAACACAAACATGCTGACATCAGCAAGTATGACATCATAGGGTATCAAATTACATGACACCTAGTTTTTCCATCTCTCACTGGCTATAAGACAAGTTTTAAATGTTTTAAATTTCAAAATTGCATTTCTTTTCTAGCTGACTTTCACAGAAATAAGATACAGTGCATCCCTGATTCCTATCATTCACACCAAACCAATAAGTGTGCCACATGGCAGGTCAAAATGATAAGAGGTCATTGTCCTTCTGGGACTCTGACACACCCAATGAGACATCCAGAGATGCTGACATTCTAAAACTATTTAAACTATCAACACATGGACCACCAAAGCCGTATATACTCTTTATTTCTTCACCCATTTTTAGACTGGTTCACAGCTCTTCCGTATAATTAGTACCGTGTGTCCTTAACCAGTCATGTGTGCTTGTGTATATCATTAAAAATAAAGGAAAAAAAAGGCAAAATTAAACTTGAAAAACAATCATGATTTTACATGAATTTCTATCATTAATCAGAAGAATGTTGGAATATTTTTGTTTAAAATATTTTCTATTGTTATATGTTTAGGCTCTTACAAATGTAAATAGAAAAAAGTAAAAACAAGCAATATAAAATTTAACAATTTATTTCCCGAGAAATAAAAAGGTGAAAATAAGAGCTTATGATTTTACATATGAACTTCAAATCCAAAAATTATCTAAAAATTAAAAATGTGAAGTCTTAGTAATAAAAAGTTTAAATTCAAATCCTGATGATGGAATCAAGTGGTCAACATCATACTGAGGTGTCAACAGTTTTTTGTTAAATCACAAAAAATAATATTCCAATTGGAATTCTGTATAAATTTTGATAACAGTCTTGTCCTAGAATTTAGAGCAGTTATTTCCAGGTAAAAACATAATCTCTTACAATCAAAACAATCTGAAGACAAATAAAATCAAAAGACCCAAAACTGGCAACAAAATAATACACATTAACTTTACAAGTGTTATGGCACTAATGACTATTCTTTCTCAATCAACAATAAATCTAGCTACAATGCATAACATGACCAGATGTGAGTCACTCTTCTGGAAAAACATAATATGAAACAATCACTACTGGTAATTTGTCTACTCCAATCGTGGCCTCTATGCAATTTATGAATCTTACTCGCTGAATGAATAGTTTTTAAAATGTTTCTGGTTTTAAATCAAGGTCAGGACCTATGTTCATAAAAACTAGTTTGAGTCTCTAGATGAAGCCCTGTGTGAAAACGTGTCTCAGGCGCTTATCTTTGTAGATCACTAACATCGTATCTATGCCCATGTTGGTTGGGTCTTGGCCAAAGCCACCAGGTTCCTGTGGACTGGTGGCTCCCCACACAATATACAGTCTACTAAGTATAGCCTATCATTTGCTGCGGGGAAAAAATGGCATTCACCCATAACAATCAATCAGACAAAGCCATGATAATTTGATTCTCAAATTGGTCAAAACCATTAGCAAGAATATACAAAGGTACAAAGGAGGTTAGACCTGATCTAATGTGGGGAACTAATTCAAGCCAAATAGTTTCCCAATACAGTACTAGTGAAATTTGTTTTGGAGAGCTATTATAATAAAGTAGCTTAAAAAACAATCACTTCAACAGTGAGAATTACGCTGCACTGGCTATTTGTTTAAATAGAAAAGTAAATGTACTACAATTCCTTCCTCGACCTCAAACAACATTAATTATACAATACAACATAACTTCCCAGAGGCGTAGCTAGGGGGGTGCAGGGGGGTACATATGTCCCTGGGCGCCAAGGTACAGGGGCCCCAAAATGAGGCTTACAACGTTACATTATAATAAGTAAACAAGGGTAATAAATCGGTCACATGATCGCTGGGGCACCAATTTTATAGTTCGTCCCCAGGCGCAAAATATCATTGCTACACCTCAGTAACTTCCACTGTATTGATAGTTTTTAAGTGTATCTGTCTTTATCTGAAACAGCTATTCATTCGGAGAACTTTAGGACAAATGTGACTGAAGCATAAAATGCTGACTAGTGTCACTGATCTTGAGTATTGAACCCAATGAGTGATGCAACACCAAATGCACCAACACTTATAGCAGTAAAGAAAAATAGAATGGAATGAGAGGAATAACAATAATAGGGCACAAGAGACTGATATCACTCAGCTGGGAAGATGACATTTCAGCTTTTAAATGTCAATTTTTGCATTTATTGAAAATGTAGCAGGGACAAAATGCTGGCAGAACACAACTTTGCTCCACCGTATTTTAATATTGGTGCAAGTTATTTACTTCCTGAACACACATTGGGAGCTGATCTGATGCAGTGGAAATGTATACATTTTTTTAAAACTTATGTTATAAAAAGATGCAAGTTACATTATCACCACATTACAGAAATCAGTAAGAGTTTTCGCAATCTTCAATCATTGTGTCATTGTTCAAGATGTTTTCAATGTAAAATTAAAGGAGAGCTCATATACCTATATCCATATATGTTGAATTCACATCAGAAAGTCCAAACAGGTTTTCACTCAATGCTGAAAAACTCATTGACTTAAGAAATAAACTAGAATAAATGCAAAGTTTAACTAAGTTAATCAATTTAACTTAATTCTTAGCTTGGAAGGCTACTGGAGAACAGTAAGCAGCCCTACAATGCAGTCCAAAAATCTATATTGAGCCGATGCTGACCATGTTATAATCTTGACCATTACATCCAGACTTAATCAAAGGAATGAACTCTGCCCATAATTATTAAATGTGCTGACCATTTCTTGTAAACAACATTGACAGATATTAATCTAATATTAATTAACCTTAGTGGTGCATGTGGTTTAGCCAACACATCTTTCAATAAAGAAAACCAGTTACCCACTGTTATGAATTTCAGTTTCACAAAAACATTTAAAAATAAGTATGACTCTTTACTAGTAACAAAATGTAGCTCACATTAAAACTTGCACTTCACTGAACTAAGCCAGACCATTACTTACTTCAAACAAACTTGCTGACATTAAAAGTTTATCAACTTAACTGGGGGCAAAATAAGTGGGGAAACAATTAGATTTTTTTGGGAGAATGGACCAAACACTCTACATACATGCATTTTTTAGATAGTTAACCAAGGACAAGATAATGTATTTTAATATTTCATATTCAAAATATGGTGACTTTATGACAATGAATATAAAAAAGGCTATGTTTATGTATTTGCCAGACTTCTTCTCTGGATACTGCTGTTTTAAACATTTAGTTGTTAATGCTGTTTTGCACTTTAAAAAAGTTATATGACTGCAGGCCATTCTTAATCTCCCAAAAAGTTTTAGACTGTGCTCTTAATTAACTTACTAAATAAAATGTCAGATTTGTTTACCAAAAGGTTATGAAAGGCTAGCATGATTCTGCAGGCAAAGGTGTCAAAGAAACTTGAGATAAAATTATTGCAGGTCACTGGAGTGTCACACTGACCTAGGCTGTGTTTATTGTCTAAATGTGCAATACTGCTCATGATAGATTGACACACTAACTTGTGTAGCTCTAAAGAAAAATTAAAATCCAAATGCATGGCTGAAGCACAAAATTTCAAACATTATCACTTAAGATGTCCTTACAGTCCAGAACATAATTATTTACCCACTTGTATGCAATGTATACACAAGATGCTGACAATATCCAAGTGAAAATAGTATTTAAAGAAACCTTTACTCTTATACCTCAAATCAACTTAGATAACCTGGAAAAAAGCACAAAATGCTCAAAAGCAAGACTAATTAACAAGTAGAAAGTGTTAGGATGAAACTTTTAATGTGATTTACATTAAAATGTTCCTACTAAAACATCTGGGTGTATTTTAGCCAGAATATACCAAGTTTGAAAAAATTGCATGATACTTTGGTGATGGGCATAATCTGCATGAACTTTCTGCAAAATTTCTTCTTGGTTGCAGCTTATTTGATACTTTGTGTATCTTGTTAGTTACCAGTTGCAAATGTCCAAACATCAGCTAACATTGCTCAGAGGTATGTCAAAAAGTAAGAATTTAATACATGTATATCCAATTTTAGTGCAGAACCGTTGGACTCAATTTTGTGCAGCAAAAAGAGCAAAATTCAATTTCTGAAAGTTTTTTTCTTCAAAGCATTTGCTGGAAATGACAAATTACCAATAATCATACATGTCCCAGACATATTTGTACACATTGCTGGTCTAGTGTGGGTTATGAAAGATATGGATCCTGCTTTTGGGATTTGAAATGATTTAATAAATCTAAATGATACTTGCTTGAACTATGTGCTTGAACTTTTATTATAAATAAAGATAAATAAACAAGCTTTTGGAAATTAATTTTCCAGAATACTAGGTTATGCATTTGGATCTTAAGACATTAGTACTTTTTAATTTCTGATCTTTGAAACAATTACATAAATTAATTTGCTTCCTCTATATTTGGACGGAGATGAAAAAATGTTATATACTTACCAAACATGTCAAAATTTACAATGAAGATATAATCAATACTTCCAAACAAGTTAACATTTATAATGAAGATAAAATCAATACTACAGTCAATATGATTCAAGCTACATACCTCAGTTTCTAACTTCCTTGCCATTGATCTTGTCACAACCGTACTAGGCACACCACTGCAACAGCGGTGGTTATTCCCGAGGGGTATGACCATCAGTGTTACGGTTTCAAACATACGCAGGTTCAAGCTATAACAGAGTACTGAAAGCACTGAGTGACGGCAAGCACCAAGGGAGGATTTCAAGCACTGATCAAGAAACTTAAAAATAAATGTACAAAAATGGTAATATTACACTGAGAACTGTTATAAGAGTATAGTAGATTAGAAAAACCTACATTTGATGCTATTAAAAACTGATGTGAAAATCTATGTCACAAGCTTTATGGGATCAGATTGTTTCTTTTTATGATTTTGAGAAAAAAACGTCTGCCTTAGAATTGCACAATTACTATTTTGACTTCATAATGCTATAAACAATTTGACATGTACAAGATAATAATGTAATGCAAGAAGAATAACAATGTGATAAGGAAATATCACTGATAACATCAATGTGCCATCTGATGAAAAGCTGATGGTAATAACAATGTTACCACAAATTAGGTCAATATGACCCAGAATTTTAGGTTTCATAATGTTAAGTTTTGGGTTTTAGCTCATTTATCAAGAATTATTTCATGCAGGAATCTAAGATGGTTGAATGCATCTTTATTAGTGCCCCACCTTTTCAACCAAAGGTCATTGTGACATACATATCATTTATGTAACCTTCAAGTTTTGTTTTACTTCAAGACCAACTGTGTGTGCGATTTGGTTTTTTAATGTAGCTTTACAATGTTTCAGTCATGTAGCACGACGTTCTAACTAATCACATTATCCAGACACAAGGACAATCAGTCCTAATTCAAACATCTTAATGCTGAGACTGCCATTAAGTGAAGCAGCTGTTATGATTTGTACAAGTCTTTGGCATGACTTGGCTGTATATTGAACCCACGACCTCCTGCTTCATGACCAAATAGGATATCTGGCACCTCTTTAAAAAACACAATTGTACCTATCCTATAAATTGTGAAGTTTGGAAATGGGGTTGTATCTCAAGAACTACAATGTCACAAAAGTTGTCACTGTGGCCCATATTCTACAATTCACTTAGCCTGGGTTCAATCGAATGCATTGTACATGTCAGAAATGTCAAAACTTCCAAACATGTACATCCTAGCCACTCTGATTCCTCTTTCTCACCAAAGTTGAAAATAGGTACAAATATGGTTTCAGACAGTTCCTAATTAAAACTATACATTGCATATTGTGACACTGGTTATCCTCAACATTTTCAACCAGCTTCGTACGATATACATGTACAATGAAGTTAATTTTAAGAGCAATGATTTTAAAACACAAGAATTAATATCTGGTTTTTATTAGCTTATTATAGTAAATATTCGTTAATATTGTAGAATATAATGTTCTTAACATGTTTTACATCTAGTATACTGTCACAAAACTTAGGTGGCTAAATGTCAACCAAATTGTTTTAAAAACAAGTTTTAATGGAAAATAAAAAAAACATACAAATAATTATTCCTGCATGTGAAAAGGTATGCAGGAAATTAGTGTATCCAATCAACTGGCTAAAGTCATTCCAAAACTGTAGTACAGTTACACAGTACTAGAAAGGTGTTTGCTTGACATGAACTTGATGCAGTAATTTTTATACTGAAACCAAATTAGATTAGAATTTCTTCTACTTTTGTATGTTAAGGCAAAATACCTTGTCTGATCTAATTGGTCTGGTCGAGTTTTCCACTTAATTATTGCTTGAGTTTATTTTACCAAAATACTATATTTTTCCAAACTTTCTTTGTTTCAATAAGGTGAAGTCTTTTTTTTTTTGCTTTCCGAATGTTATCACAATATCTGGCTGGGATTCAATAGATAATCTATGTATGTCTTAGAAGAATTAAGGACATTCTTCATAGTGTAGAAAAGCTGGTTCCAATATTATACTTTTCATTTCATTCACTTCTTGCTATTAAAGGTATTGCTAATAGATCAGATGATATTGTTTATAAACTGTATACCTTGTTAAAACCTTTTGCAAAAAATAAAGACCCTCTGACCTCAATATTTTCATTATACATTAGGTCTTTTGATAGCAAATCTGAAAAAGTCTTTTGAATAAATGTTCTCGAGTATGTGATACAAGATATAAAAACATCTTTCCAAAATATATTAACATCCACTACGTTACTTTCTATACAAGTTTACCAAATTTGTTAAATCTCATCATTTTCATAGTGGGAGCAATGAGTATACGATTGTCAGAAGATAAGCGTAATGATCTTGCTGGTGTATACACATGGGTGAGGCCTCATAGGTTTTCTGGACTGGAATCCATCAGTGAAACATAGCACATAAAAATTTTTATGTTTGATTCTGTAACGAATGGATAGCCAGTGTAGGGTACAGAACAATAGGGAGGTGTGCTCTGATTGTGGTAGTCAAAGGATGATCCGAGCAGCCGAGTTTGGAACTTTTTGAAGTTTCTGGAGTAGATATTGTGATGAACTAGACAGAATTGAGTTACAATAGTCTAGTCTTGAAAGTACTAATGAACACACAAGTATTTTAGTGGCATCAATTGAAAGATATTTGTGAATGGAACTGATGCGTCTCAGTTCAAGATATGCTGCCTTGCATATGTTCATCATGACCTGTTGGTGCAATGGGAAAGTACTGTCTAGAGTATCACCTAGACTGAATTTAATGTTGTGTTGTTGATATTTATAGTCTATGGTAAAAGATGTTAAAGAGAGTCTGTACTGTGATCAGAATAGCCTCAGTTTTATCATCATTCATCTGAAGCATGATACATGTCATCCATGATTTCACATCAGAAATGCACCTCTTTGCTCCTTGGATGGAAAAATCAACTTCAGTTGGGTGACTAGATTTGTATATTTGGGTGTCATCATTGTACAATTGGTGAGCCGCTGGGTGATGCTCTATGAAACTTGAGAGCGGCTGAGTGTATAGAATGAAGATAACAATTCCAATAGCAGACCCCTGTGGAACACCACAACATAGATCAGTGGGGTTGCAATGTATTCCATTTGCAGATACAATGTGTGTCCTGTTTACTAAGTAGGACGTGAACCAATGTAAGGCTATATTCTGAATGCCAAGTATATGCTGGATAACCAAGACATGTCATTAACAATTACACAATTTTTTTTTATTGTGATAAAAACTTTGAATCCATTTTATAATTAAATTACTGAAGTTGAAACAATCTAATACTTTAAAACAAAATTCCCATTCCAAACAATAAAAATCTTCAACAGAGTCAATCTTCAGCAACATACCTAGAATGTTATACTTTTAAGTTTAAATCATTCCTGTCCTTATATTTTTACAAACAGATCTACCAGCCATAAAAAGTTTGATAGTCTCTAATTAAGTACAGTAATACTTCATAATCCTATTTGCAATACATGCTGAGGCTACTCTTTTGATAGTATTAAAAATAGATGTGTCTCAAATTTGTTAAATAATTTGTATCTTTATAACCTTTGCTGAGATTTTTTTTACACAACCAAAGACAATTTACCTAACCAGAAAATATCTGAAATCATTCCAGAAGAACTTTAACAGTAACTTTAAATTTAACAGAAAAGCCATTGGAACCTGAACTCTTACACATTTTCATTTTTACTAGGGCAATTATATTGGTCAGTTATGATCAGGATATGCTCTCAAAATATTATTTTTAACTAAAATCTTAACTTTCATTAACTAATCCTGGCCAGCCAAACCCATACTCTACATTATCTTCACCCATTTCAAGGCTGGTTCCCATTTTTCCATACAATTAGCAATGTGCGACACATATCCACCCTCCCTTTTCTTGACAAACCCAGGAATAGTAGCACAATGCATAAGTAAATAAAGCACATAGTTCTGCTTGTCAAAGATCACATTAGTGCACATTAAAATATATTTCTAGTGCAGATTAAAATAAATTTCAAGATAATTTACACCAATATGCCAATAATGAAGTTTAAACAGCATTTAAATATTTGAGTTTCATTTAAGCAACTCAGAAAAACTACATGAAAATATAGATCCCTAATCAAGAGGTACCCTTCTACTAATATCATTTATCTCTTTTCAATCTACAATTAAATAAATTATTTAATACCTAGTCATACTATGAAATAAATGAGTAAAGGCCAAAGTGTACATATATCTGTCAATGTATTTCTACAAAAGAGATTTAAATGGCATAAATTACCTAAAGTTCCCCCAAAACACAATTTATGACTAAGGTTAAGAACAAGTAAATTAAATTTCACTAACCCCAGTTCGAAACTCAAGGTTGGTAACTAAGTCCAATTCAATCTATGACAATATCTATAAACCTAAGATAAGTTTATTTATACTCAAGTCTAACTTTCATTATCAAACATTCCTTGCCAGCTAATCTTTTATATAATCTATTTTAGCTTCATCCATTTCAAAAATGGTTCCCAAATTTCCTTATTATTACCAAGTTTCCTGTATCTTCTCTTGATTTTCTGGACACAACAAATAAGCAAGCAACATTAATAGTTCTACTTGTTAACAAATAAATTAGTGACTTAAATTAGCTTGCAATATGGCAATATTTAAGCATTTGAGATGGTCTGGTTACCCCTACTGAATTTAATACGAAACCCAGATCAAAATAAAACAAAGTCAGTATCTGAATTTTACTGAATAAAAAAATGTATTTCTATAATGTATATTAATGTAGCATTAACAATTTTCCAATCATATTGCTATGATGTATACAGTATTGCAGTTTATAGCAATGTCTAGAACTGGGGCATCATGCTGCAGACATGTAGCATGATGTCCTACCCAGTCACATTATCCTGACACCAGGCTAAACAGTTCTAACACTAACCTCTTAATAGTGAGCACCTAGAAAGTCATCTGTTTACCCATTACATTCAGTGTGCCGTTATATCAGACAATATTTTCCTCTATATTCGTTTATGTAATAAAATTGATCAGAAAATTAATTTATTGTTTATTTTATTCATTTGCTATACTCAGTACTTTTATTTTTGCACATTGATGTGGGGCGAAATGTACTGGGCCGGAACGTCCATGGGGCGAAACTTCCAGGTACCTTGCCATTAAAGTAACTCAATTTACTCAAGTAAAAGGTACAAGTAAGTCAGTGCTATAGTCCCCTGTAAAAATATGTTTATACTTGTCAGTGGCGATATCAACTGAAGTTTCAAAACTCTCCGAACTTTGTTGGAGAGTAAGTTAAAATGTACCCTAAACCTAATGATAATGTACGAGAACTAAAGTAACTTCCATCCACATTAGTTCAATGTCGTGACAGACCAGTTTTCAGATCATGCCGACGCTTGGAAATTATCTAAACAAACATTTAATATCACTCTCGGTCTGTGACAGTTTCTTATCTTCTCTCAAAGGTATTTTAAAATTATCGCATTTTAGACAATCCATACAAATGCTAGAATTTAAACGAGTTTCACAAAAATATAACATAAAACTTCACTAAGCTTTCTAAGGAATTATTATTTTTTTTTTGTTGGATGCTCCTAATGAAGTAAAGAAATTGAATTACATTTTATAGGTTCTAAGCTTGTTTTAGTGTCCCCACAAAAAAGCTAGTAATAGTGACATTAAAATGAATGGATTATTAATAAATGGCATTCAAACAGTTACATGTGATTGCTTATAAAACGAGTTTTGAAACTTTGTGATGTCGATTTTCTTTGCTTGACCTCAAAACATCAAGCGATTGTTTAATATCCCGATGGGGATTCTCTACTGCATTATGGACTTACCCATTATTATTAGCGATTTATTATGTTGTAACTGTTCTTTAATGGATGTATTCTCTGTGAAGATATATAGTAAGCTCGTACGACTCCGATTGTAAAACAGTTACTGACATCGTGCATAGATAAAGTGCAAACGAAAGAAAAAAGATGGCACAAAAATGGCAAGAATCAAGCAAACCGCAAGGAAATCTACTTAATATCGGATTAACTTTTGCAAGGGAGGTAAATATTTAGTGAACTACGCTCACTTAGGTGAGCTAGAAGTTAGCATAGTCTAACTACTGATTCAGAAATATTTACCTTTTTTGATTTTGCTTTTCACATATTTGTTTTGATTTACCTTTATACTGGTTTTTCTTCACCCTTTATTTATTTAGTTATTGTTCACCAATTTAGATGTATTCAGTATCCAAAACCCTAGACAGACGGAAAATGACAGCTAACACTAAACCGTACAAGTTCAAAATTAGCGACTTTTTCGAAACAGAGCTAGAGGGAAAACTGGGTCATCAAAAGCTTAAAATATATCACAGGGCAGGTTGTCAAAGGCTGGACTTTGGCGAGACAAATGATTTCCCCAGACAAACCGAAGTACTTACTTCGATGAAGGTGTTAGGAATAGATCTCACAGAAATCGATGCGCTGCAATACGGGGGAAAAAAATAAATACATATTGTATCCCAAGAAAACTCAAATCCTGCTGAAACAGACTGAATTGCTTATACTTGGACAGAGGGTGAAAATTTCTGACACGGCACCGATATATAGAGACATAGCTCCAAAAACAGTCGATGTTTTCATCTCAGGACTTCCTTTTGAAATTTAAAATACGGTCTTCATCGACAAACTGATGCTCACGCACAAAGTTTCAATAGTTGATGAAAAAAAGCCATGTGTTACGGGCATGAGGGAGTCAAGAATGGAGATAGGACCATCAAAGTAATCCCTGATGAGGTAAAAAAAATCCCAACTTTCTTCTACATAATGGGATTTCTCTGCAAATCTTGGTATCGCGGATGCGAGCAAGACAGACCATGCCCTAGATGTAAAACCATGGGACATGCAGTTAAAAACTGCACGAGACCAATGACAAAAAGAGACCCTACAACCTATGCAGCAAAAGCAGCGTTAGGAGAGGAAGAAACCCAGGGCATACAAGAAGTACAAGATGTACAAGAAAGACAGCAACCCTTTGAGCCACACATAATCGTAGTAGAGGATCAACAAGTAGAGAGGGGCGAAAACATATTGGAGACAGAAGAGCCCTACACCACGCCGAAGAGAACAACAAAGAAAGTGGTACCAGCAACACCCTTGAAAACGGGAAATAAATTTGCAGGGCTACCGATAGAAGAGATCTCGGAAGAACTAATTCAAGATGAAATGGAGATGAGCGACATCCTGCCGCACGAATCTACCCCAAGAAAACCAAACGAGAGAAAGAAAAAGAAAAAATGAAACTTTAACAGACTTTTCCAACAGTCAAGAGGTGGATGTGCAAACGCCAAAGCAAGAACCACAAAGACGTAAACCCAACAGACAAAGAAGAAGACCAAAAGAAATGATCGTAGAACCAAACCTATCTACGGAATCTACAGAAGAAAGCGACTTTGAAAAACTAACAGGAATGATGGAGGACGAGACGGCCGACGTGAAACTACATTATATAGAGACAGAAGACTCTAGGGAACTGACGGACGAGGGGCCAATGCCCCAAACTCCAACATAATTAATTAACAAATTAAGTATAATAAAAATAATCAATTCATAAATAGAAATAGAATAATCAATTACTAAGTCACCTGGACCAAAAATGGAAGAATTAAACTTCCATATCACATCAATAAACACTAACGGAATAAATAAGGAAAAAAACTGCACAACATATAAAATTAAAACAGGACATAATACTAATTCAAGAAACACACAACAAACTTACACCAGAACTAATAAATGGACTAGAATTCAAAATGGATGCAATAGTAGTGAATAATGAAGCAAAAGACAATGACAGTAAAGCGGGAGTGGCAATAATAATACGTAATAGAGACAGGCAAAATTGGGAAATACTGAAGGAAGATAATAGCTTAAAGGGAAGAATAATACATATAAAAAATGACAAATTACATATAATGAATATATATTTTAGCTAAGAGGATTATGCACGGGATAAACACAATAGTAAACACAAATCAAACATGCGGAGGTAAAGATTGAAGCATACATAACAATATACTTAACATTAGGACAATTATAGATTGTATAAATAACTCAAACTCGAAATGTGCCATGGTACTGTTCGACCAGGGAAAAGCTTTTGACAGATTAGAACAAAATTATACACAAAAAGTAATGGATAAATTTGGGTTTGGAATAAATTTCCAAAATTGGACAAAAATCTTGTACAACGATATCTCTGCAAAAGTACAAGTAAATGGAGCTGTTATGGATAAATTTGAAATACATAGATCAGTGAGGCAAGGCTACCCACTATCAATGCTATTATACGTAATAGCGATTGAAATATTTAGTATAAAGATTAGGAATAACACTAATATAAAAGGAATAAGAATACCGAACTTGACAGAAGAATTTAAGATGCTACAATATGCTGATGATTGTACAAACTTTATAAACGATCCAAATTCTTTTAAACACCTGCAAAAAGAATATGAGGCTTTTGGTAATATATATATATTGTTATTGTTACGTGCTTAGGCTCGAATAAGCAGCAACAAAGAAAGAAGTGAGATAACAAGCTTGTAAAATTTAACAAACAATTTATTGAGTACAAATATTTTCATAAAAGAAAATAAATAAACTTACGGTTTTAGAGAATCAAGTCCAAAAATTAATCCAAAAAGAATTCACAATATAATACACTAGTGGAATTGCAAGAGTCCTGATAATAAAATGTCCTAATAGATCCCGGTGCGAATGTTGACGATGTAATCCAATATGGACGACGATGTCACGTGATGAAGTCAGTTTTACTTTTATAATAATCCAAATGAGCACAAGTAATTTCTAGATAAATAACACAATCAATTCCTCTTGATTCCAAACGAATTGAAATGAATTACACTCAAACAATAAAACACACATATTTGTATTCCAAAGCCCAGACTAACTACTGAACTGTTCTCTCCCAAACAATAATTTAAATACCTATTTTTACGTAAACAGGAAAGGGGTCACGACCTTCCAGAATCTCTCAGAACAATCTCACGTTCAAGAAATCACGCAAACATAGTATGACCCAACTAAATTAGAAAGATGTTTATACTTTACTTCATTTTGTCCTTGGAATCAACCAATCATTTTTAAAGTAAAGCTCTAATGTCCTTGGAATCAACCAATCATTTTAGAAGCTTGTTTACACTCTGAAGCAAGGTCAGAAAATGAGGTTAACATCTGTTGTTTACTGTAGAGTGAAAATTTCTAGCAAAATTTCCCAATGAATGAATTTTTAATCCAAAATGTCAAATTTAAATCTAACTGACAGACAATAAAAATAAATATAAATGACATATTAAATATACGTAAATATATATATATGTATATATATATATATATATATATATATATATATATATATATATATATATATATATATATATATATATATATATATATATATATATATATATAATGTACACACACATACACACACACACACACACACACACATATATATATATATATATATATATATATATATATATATATATATATATATATATATATATATATTGTATGGGATATGTTATGAAAACAATGTAGCACATCAGAGACACTAGAGCAGCAACCGTCTATTTCCACGTGATTTCTCAAGTCCCACTGATTATACCGTGATTCAAATTAAGTGCTTCTTTTTCGCGAGGTAAAAAAGGAATTTCATATGCGGCCGTATTTGTGAATGCCACTAGATTGTAGAAAGAATCTCATAAAGTTTATGAGTTTAACTTTTCGCATAGTCTTTACGATCCATTTTCTTATTTTAAACCTTAATAGAACCAACACATATGCAATAATAATACATCAACAGTGAAACCCTCCTTGCTTTTTTTAACCCGTTGTACTTTCTACTGGACTGTTTTGTTTATTAACTTACTCGAAAAGTGCAAATCAAGGATGATATCCGAAAAAAACCACATCCCCCACCCCCTAATTCATTATGTACTTTTTTAAAATGTAAATTATTGTAAGTTCACTGTTCACTTCAGAGTACATCTTTGAACAATAATTTTTTGCTTAGCTCTCTGTATCAAAATAAATAATCAATTTATAACGTATGGTAAATATGGACCAATGCTATGCTGCAATCCGAAAGGTAAGGTGCACATGACACTCGGAGGCTGACACAAGAGTACAAAGATTTTCTTGCTTACTCCAAGAGCCCATGGTAAGATTTCTTCTCCATTTTCTGCGGCGTGACTACACAGTTTCGGAGTAAATACATGTATCCTGGGCCACCCTATCAATATGAAAATAAAATTAGAAAAATTTATAACAACTTGATTTATATCATTTTCTGAAAATTCTGAGAAATGTTTCGCCAGCTTCGCACAGGTATATATCAAAAGAACTGTAAAAATCATTACAGCAGAGAATGCAGGTCGCTTTTCCTCTTTATTCATAATTGTGCAAGTTAAATCATAATAAAGTAATGCCATACACTATTTCAGGTTGTCACAAGCAACACTATACGAGAAAGAAAAGTGGTTGCTGTTGTTGTGGGGCTTAACACCATTTTTCAGCACACGATAGGCTATGCATGGAGCCAGTATTGATGGTGGAGAAAGAACCCGGGAAAACCTCGGGAAGAACCACCGACCCACTAGAAGCTACTGGCAAGGTTTCTCACATACCCACATTGGTCGAGAAACGAAAGTGAATTCAAAACTTAATATTATCAATGAAAGAGAAAGCGTGTTCATTTATATTCCAGCTACAACCAAATCAGCGGCAGAAACACTTAATACTGGCTCAAACTACCTCCACGATTCTAAAGTGTGTGTGATAATTTGTATTTCTTTCAAATAACTTTTCGATCCATCTCACAAAATTAGTCTTATTCTCCTTAATGTATCTGATAACTTTTTACAGCGCCATTTTTAGCGTCTTTACAGCATAGCATTTCTCATTCACTGAACATGAATTTTTTAAATACTGAATTGTAACGTGTAAATGTCCATATGATCTGTCACAAATAAGTAGACTTGTTTTGGTAGAAGTAGTTTGTTTATGTAGAACTCATGGTCGGTATCAACGCTACGACGTGTTGTCATGTCTTTTGGTCCTTGTGTTTACTCGCCGATGTCAGTCTCGGCATATGTTTAGTCTTGAATTTGATTGGTAAATATTTCTTTATTGCCCGATGGTAGCATGGAATAAATTCTAATTGGTTAATAAGTATAATGTAAAAGAAGGTCAGAGTTCATACGCTTTGTAATTCGACAGTCTTTGTCAAAGAAGTACAGTTTGAACTCTATTCTTGATCTGAAATGGCTGAACTAATTTTATTGCATGGTAAAATACCTAAACTTGTCAAATGTTCTGATAAAACGGAGAACCTTTTCGGCCATCAGATCTCAGGCAATGGAGCACTTGCTTCTTTATCGATGATTAGTCTCACAATAACGCACACACACACACACACAAACACTTGTTTTTCTTATACTTCTACCACATCCGAACGTGCTTTGAGTACACTTCTGTCCCCTCCTAACTCTTTTGAGTGCACTTCTATCCGTGTAAACTTGATCTGAGTAAACCATTATCCCGTCCAAACCTGTTTTGAGTACACATCTGTCTCGTCCTAACTTGCTTTTTAGTTGATTTCTATCCCGTCCAAACATGATTTGAGTATATTTCTATCCCGTACAAACATTCGTTGAGTACACTTCTATCTCGTCTAAACAAGACCTGAGTACACGTATATCCCACCCAAAGTTGTTTTTATTACATATCTACCCCATCCAAACTTGCTTTGAGTGTACTTCTTCTATTCCGTCCAAACATGCTGTGAGTACACTTCAGATTCGTCCAAACTTATAAACTAGATTTGGAGACCTGAGAGTCCAATTGGTCTAAAGCGCTCATTGTTTCGGATCACTGCCATTTCATATGTCTGCGTGGGTTTGAGTATCTGGCTCGGCCAATGTGGGCATGTGAGAAAGCTTGCCAGTAGCTACTCGTGGGTCGACGGTTCTTTCGGGGTTTTTCTTGGGTTCTTCCTCCACCATTTATGCTGGCCCGCTATATTTAGCCTTCGTGTGCTGAAAAATGGCGTTACACCCTTCAACATCAACAATAAACAAGATACATTTAATCTAGATTGTGGCATTATTGGTATTTATGTTAAACTCATAAAATATCTAGATCACCTCTGAAGATTAATCGGAGTAATACAATACACGTTTGTGTCAATTTTGACATTCTGGAGAGGAAACCTCAAACAGTTTTGTCTTTTGTTTTACGTTATCGTTTATTAAGTATGAATATTTTTTTGCATATACATTTGTGTTCCCATTCGTCATTGTTTGTAATACCTATCGTGTCATCATTTAGTGTGTGCATAGATCAGTTTGCTGTATAGTGCAGCCTTACTTTTCGAGATTATATATAGAAAATAACATTTCAGTTCTGAAGAAGATCGAAACAATACATTCGCTTCCAGTTTGTATGCATTATTATTAAACGACACATCAAATATAAACTATAAAATTTACTTAACTGTAAAATTATAGCAGTCAACATTATTGCCCTTGTACTTCCATGGTACTAGCCTAGTACATTTTTATTGTCATTTTTCTTTTCTAATCTGTTTTCTTTTTCCTTTTTATTTATAGTTGAGCACAAAACAACGTACGAGTGGCCTATGTTTTTTTAAAAAAGAAACTGGTGTTTAATGCTCCTCAAAATAAATGCCCAAGATTATGCTTCATTTTCCTAAGCGCAGAGGTCAGATAGAGTTGAATTGAAACAAAATTATTTGATGAATGCTTTCACAACAACGATAATGTGAACAAGATATGATTTATATGTTTCTTATATGCTTCATTTTGGAGAGCAATACTATCACTATATCAGCAGTTGAATATAAAGTGGCGGTTGTAAAAGAAAGACTACAACAATCAATCATCCTCGCTATTTTCATCATTAGCATCGCCACCACCAATCACAAAAGATAAGCACCATAAATTTTGTTTCTTCTTCTTTTGTCATTATTTGTTAATTGTCGTAGTCGTTAAATGTTTAATAGCTACGTTAATTGATCAATTGTTAATTCCGAATCCTAACAGAGAAGAGTATGCCAACATGAATATATAAACATACACAAGGAGTTCTCACCTGACAAAATATGAGTATGGACTTGGCTTTGCATCCTCGTTTGTATGTCTCTAACTTCTGTTGAATAGCCGCTACAATATACTGAACTTATTAATCAGATTAACTGTTATCTAACTAGTATCACATCGTATCATACTGATATCTACTTGTTATCACATTGTATCATATTCATATCTCCTCAGTAACACATTGGATCATTCTGATATCTACTCGTCATAAAAATTATATCATATTGATATATACCCAGGATCACATCGGATCATATTGATATTTACTCGTTATCACATCGTATACTACTGGTATCTACTCAGTGTCACATCGGATCATATTCATATCTACTCAGTATCACATTGGATCATTCTGATATCTACTCAGTATCACATTGGATCATTCTGATATATACTCAGTATCACATCGGATCATATTGATATTTTCTCGTTATAACATCATATCATTTTGATATCTACTCAGTATCACATCGTTTCATATTGTTATCTACTCGTTATCACATTGTATCATATTCATATCTACTCAGTATCTCATTGGATCATTCTGATATCTACTCGTCATAAAATTATATATTGATATCTACTCAGTATCACATCGGATCATATTGATATCTACTCATTATCATAGTGAATCAGATTGACATCTACTCAGTATCACATTGGATCAAATTTATATCTATTCATTTTCACGTCAGATAATATTGATATCTACTCAGTATCACATTGGATCAAATTTATATCTATTCATTTTCACGTCAGATAATATTGATATCTACTCAGTATCACATTGTATCAAATTGATATTGATTCATTTTCACGTCAGATAATATTGATATCTACTCAGTATCACATTGGATCAAATTGATATCTATTCATTTTCACGTCAGATAATATTGATATCTACTCAGTATCACATTGGATCAAATTGCTATCTATTCATTTTCACGTCAGATAATATTGATATCTACTCAGTATCACATTGGATCAAATTGATATCTATTCATTTTCACGTCAGATAATATTGATATCTACTCAGTGTCATATTGG
This sequence comes from Unio pictorum, assembly GCA_030141615.1. NCBI lineage: Eukaryota > Metazoa > Mollusca > Bivalvia > Unionida > Unionidae > Unio > Unio pictorum. Next base: position 1,377,472 of record JARLTB010000060.1, read on the forward strand.
ATCATATGTATCACATAACATGCACGTGTATTGGCGAAATATTAATATCACAGAAGATATAATATCTGGTTAAATATCAGATTTTTGTTTTGTTTTTAATGTTTTAACGTCATTTTTCAGCACAATATAGGCTATACTTGGCGGGCAGTATTAATGGTGGAGGAAGAACCCGGAATACCCCCTGAAAGATCCACCGACCCACGAGAAGCTACTTGCAAGCTTTCTCACATATCTACATTAGCCGAATCTTAGACTCGAACTCACGCAGACAGAGGTGAGATTGCAGTGGTCCGAAACGGCCACTCGGCCACTCAGTGCCCCTATTATTATATATCTATATCAGAACAGTACAGCTAACACAATTACGCACTAAAGTGAGAGGATATTTGCATTGAATACTTACCGATCATGTCACTGAATGTCCACGCTTCATAGTCCTGCAAAACAAGTGGATCAAGAAGTTTGATTATATCTTCTATTAGATAATCAACTTTAGGAACAGGTCGTAGGTAAGCTTTAATGGCATGGCCTGTCGAAGAATAAGTGACTATAAAAACTGGGTCGGCGGTTCATGTCATCTTTTTGACACTTTCTCTCCAGATTTATGACCTCATTGAAATCTTTAAGAAAATTTAACAAAATCTGTTTTACAATCCAATTAAAAGTGGGCATGTTGATCACAGTTTCCATTAGAATACGCATCATAATCAGCATAATTATAGTCTACTTTTCGTCATCATCGTCGCATTCCACTTCAAGGCCTTTATCCTTTCAAATAGCAATGCGTATGTATTGAGATTGCAAATTATAATACATGTATATCATCTTTGAAAAATTTTTGAATCATTTGATGGAAATTCAATTAGTTATAGATCACTTTCATACTTGGGATTCATTGTCCACTAAGTGGGAATAGTCCTAACGTATGTATATGCATGAGGAAAACAAGATACATATTAGTACATAAAATGTACATAAGGGACGCAATTTGCGTATGGACGGACGTGATTGGGCATAAAACGGATTGAACGCACGATCTACAAACGTGAGAATTCGAGAAATTGCAATGATGTGCTTCCAATCAGATAACGATAAATGAGTGATCAATTGAAAGGTCAAGACTGACATACATATAGTGATTAATTACAGATGTAACACCGCTTTCAGGTTATCAGATTTTTGGGTACTCCTGTTTAGCTTTTGGTTAGAAAGAATAATACAAGGTCATGTAGAATAAACATCGAAAGTATTGCTATATGTAAAAGAAACATCCAAATACTGAATGTCGATACAATTTCATGGACTTAAACATTTAACACCCGACTTAGATAAATCAGATAATCACGGGAGACAATGATGACGCAGAGAAACTTGCAATTGGGCTTCAAAGATAACTAGACCTCTCTCTCTCTCTCTCTCTCTCTCTCTCTCTCTCTCTCTCTCTCTCTCTCTCTGAGTGGCTTAAAGCATGCATTTGAAATGATATTTATTACTGAGAATGTAAACTAGGGACTACAAGATATGAGTTGTTTAAGCCGGGACGGTAAATTAGATGAAGTGTACTGTTAACCTGTGTGTGCTGAATTTCGCGAGAATCGTCAGGTGAAGACGCAATGCTAGTTCGACTTTATAACGAAGGTAACGAGAGATGGTGGCTGATCTCTGGCTGGCTAACGAGTCGTATTCTATCGTGGGTAGCTTACCTACACCTGGTTTACACTTGCCACTCATCTCTCACATGTGGTTCCAAGAAGATGTGGCATGCGCAGAATCTACATCCCAGAAAACGGCCTCGACTGGCCGGTCAAACCAGGCTGAAGGTAGCCGGCGAGTCTTAAAACAGTTAATCTTTGTCTGCCTAGCATGTGAAGACTGGATTCGGCAACCCTCGCGGAGAAACCACCTGCTGCTCAACGGGCAGAAAGGCGATTCCCATAAAAGACCGTGGAGCGCTAAGAGCATGACGAAACACGTAGGCTGTCCTGGTCATCCATTGTACTCTGTCGACGTTTACGTGATGCTGGACCCATATGCTTATGGGCGAGAGAGTGATTTAGACGAACTGCGCAACTTTTCCTCACTTAAAGTTACCGCACAAGTCATTCTTGTCATCCACCCATCCCAATTCATCACCCACTAAAGTCCTGTGGCGACAGGCAAGCGACAAAGAAGCAGGTGTGGGCAGAGTGTCAGACGTAGCCGCAAAGCTGCACGCAGTCGGCTCAGGTTATTAGGGTCGTTCATCACTGACATAAAGCAGCATCGGAGTCCGGCTGCCCCCTGAGCGATGGAAAGCCCACTTCAGGAATGCAATGCTCACCTCCCTGGCACGAGGAAAGTGGCTAGAAAATGTGCCCCAAACATTGCCTGCTCTACACTTCCTTAGCCAACAAACCGTGGCTGGCAGGGACACTACTTCAGCAGTCAGATTACAAAAATGGAAATGAGGACTTGTTCCTATCACACTTGGAGCATGCAATGTACGCACTTTAATGGACAGAGACGATGCGGAAAGACCTCAGTAGAGAACCGTCCTAATAGGAAAGGAACTCGCCATATACAACGTGAACATAGCTGCCTTGAGCGAGACCCGGCATGCAGGAGAAAGCGAACTCTGTGAAAGGGGCTCCGGATAGACTTTCTTTTGAGAGGCCGAGAAAGTTAAGGGCGCCATGAGACTGATGTCGGTTTTGAAGTGAAGATATCATTGATTGACGAACTGGCTGGACCTCCGAAGGGATTAATCAATATATCTGTGACCATTAAACTCCCCCTCTTGTCTGGAAGAAAGCACCTTATCATCATCAGTTGCTATGCTCCAATCATGACCAACCAAGATGAAGTGAAGGTTTAAGTTCTATGATGATTTTCACTACAGCATTGCTGACGTTTTAATACCATATAAGCTCGTCATTTGTGGCTATTTCAATGCACGAGTACACTGTGATCACGTTGCTTGGAATGGAGTGCTATGAAAGCACGCACTGGGTCACTGTAATAACAACGGTCTCCTTTTGCTCCAGGCTTGCGCAGAGCACGAAGTGGTGATCACCAATACAGTCTTTCGCCTCCGACCCGTAACCGGACGTCATGGATGCACCATAGCTCTAAGCACTGGCGCCTCATCGACAACGTCATTGGTAGTAAGAGGGAGAGGCAGAATGTTCGTGTGATCACGTCTTTGTGCGGCGCTGACTGATGACAGCCCACCGCCTTGTCATCACCAAGCTCAACATCTGCATGCAGCCCAAAAGACGGCAACAGGGAAAGAATGCTCCTAAACTTCTAAACATCACCAAGCTGAAATCCACCAGTACCAAACAGTCTCTTGTTGATGCCGTGGAAGAACGTCTGAAATCCACCACTCTCGACAAATAGAATGTGGAGACTGAATTGGCGGCATTCAGAGAGCTGATCAACAGAACAGCTCGAAATCATAGGACCAGATAGCATCAAGACTGGCTTGATGAGAACTGCGACGAGATCAAGCAGTTGTTAGATCAGAAACACTGCCTCCTTCAAACCTACTTCAACAGCCGCGAGTCCGCCGCTAGGAAAGAAACGTACAACAACATACGCAGAACTGTACAGAAGAAGCTCCGTCAAATGCGAGACACATAGCTGAGCAACAAAACTTGATGAGATTTAGTGCTACGCCGACCAGCATGACATGAATAACTTCTACTATTCCCAGAAAGAAGTGTATGTACCTACGTTCTTTGGATCACCCCCTGGTTCTTAGCGCAGACGGGAACACACTAAATACTGACATAGAGAGTATTCTTCAACGATGTGCTGAACACTTTATATCCCTTCATCCATCAATGTCAGTCGTCTCCCTCAGTTACCCATCAACGAAACACTGGATAACCCTCCAACCTTGCTGGAGACACAGAAAGGGATACATCTGCTTTCCATTGGCAAAACACCAGGTTCAGATTCCATCCTCGCTGCAGTCTATAAGGAAGGGGGCACATCTCTGATAAAAAGGCTCCAACAACTCCTTTTTACTGATTTGGCAGCAATAGACTATCCTCCAAGAATTCAAAGACGCTTCCATAATCCACCCGTATAAGCTCACCCATATAATCCAGTCTTAATTCCGCCAAAGAAAGTGGGACCATCAAGGCAGCTACAAGAGAATTGGTAAGAGCAAAACACGTACATTTTCTCCATCTATATCGACTTGACAAAGGTCTGAAATACTGTTGAAGGTAATGGCCAAATACGGATGTCCAAGAAAATTCATATCCAGGGTGCAGCATTTCAAACTATGGCATGCATCCACGAGTCCAGGACAACGGTGAGACATCTGATTCATTCCCAGTAACAAATTGCGTCACGCAGGTACAGTACAGATGGAAAACTATTCAATCCCAGGGGTCTTCAAGCAAAAACCAAGCTCATGACAGAAAATATCAGTTTATTTGCTCATAACTGCACTCTCAATGATGGCTCAAAGGCCGACCTGCAATGCAACGATGACAATTTATCTAGCTTCTTCACGAGCTTTGGTCTCACCATCAGTACCAAGAAGACTGAAGTCCTGCATCAGCCGGCCGCTGGAAAGCCCTATGGTGAGCCGAACATCACCGTCAACGGCCAAACCCTCAACGTAGTGAAAGGCTTCACCTACCTTGGTAGCACACTGTCACAGAGCGTCACTATTGACGACGAGGTTTACCCTTCGTATTGCCAGAGCCAGCGCAACTGTAGGCAAATTGTATGACATGTCTGGAATAGAAGATACATCAGCATCCAGACTAAACTAATGTTATACAGTGCATTTGTGATCCCCACACTACTTTACGCATGTCAAATATGGACGCTGAACCAACGCCACGCCAGGAAGTTAAATCACTTTGACATCACAAGTCTCAAGAAATTCTATAACATCAAGTGGCAGGACAAGGTTACAGACACTGAGGTACTCGCACAAGCAGGAAAGCTGCATTGAAAGTATTCAACATAAACTCTGATTTCTGGGAACAAACATCAAGCGATCGAGTCACTTGACTTTCCTCTGTGCACAAAGGCTCCACGTTTTGCGAATCTAGTAGGACAGCAGCTGAAGAGGCAAGCCAGAAATGCACATGCTATCAGCCCTAATGGAGATGTCCCACTCATCCTCTGTCCTTTAAGCAAGCGAACATTCCGTGCATGGGCTTGCCTCATCAGCCACCTGCGCATGCACAGAACAGAACCAGTCCCTCCAACCCTCGGATCACAAGAAATGTCCTCGTCGAATCGACGGACGAATGCCAATATATATTTCTAAGGGAACAATTTGTATATTTCCCAGATTTATCTTAACCGTTATGATCTCTCGCCTTCTCTTAGATAGGTATTCCGCAGTAATAATTCAACAAAGGGGAAAACTACTAACCAATACTGTAGCATCACCTCATGAATATTAATTAAATTTTGGAATTCCTATGCAATGTCAAGCAAACATGTCAAATATTATTAGGAACGAACTCTTGCAACTTGACTATGTTTATAACAAGCATAGTTTGAGACATTATATATGTACTGTGTATAATGTCACCCGATGTTTTAGTTCCGTCTGTGCTTGACAAGATAATTGAAGCTCTCGGTACTGACTGACTTTGACATTTACGTCTCATTCGCCATATGGCATGCGCTACGGGTTAATGCCTTCACCACGGGCTAATTTATTATCACCTTTCTTGTTGTAAAAGCGTTTGTGCCTCAGCTATGGCTTGTTCAAAAGCTTTTGCTACCGCTTTGGCACACTGCCTTGTTGGTTTTTGCGATGTCTATCAAGGAGATTTATGTTTGGGTTTCCAAGTTCCTGGCGTTTCCCTATCGTTAAATTGTTAGTCTGGGTCGCAATGAAGGTAGTAGTCAACTGACGAACCTTGCAATGTTCCAAGGATCTTGGTTATTCTGTCAGAGGTCCAATAACTGTAGCTAAGTGGTTAGTATCGCATATCAGGGCTGCATTCCTCCACTCTCTTCGTGTTTTATTCCTGTTTCTTCTGCCATTACTATATTCCTGTGGGTCAATATCTTGGTTCGTCACCTCATTCTCATCCCAAACAAGTAATAATGTTGCTCTTTTTGCTTCGGTTCTCAGGTTTGGACTGGTTGCTTGTGCGTTATCTAGGGCCCTAATGAAAACGTAGTGCCGGAGTAGATATGATTGTCCTGGTTGGCAATAAGCCTGCATCGCCCATGATTGTGTTTTCTTCCATTGCGATCTTCATACTGGCTAATATATCACGCAACTATTTATGGTCATCAGTACACTTATTTGGTGATATTTATAGCAAAAGGTCATGTGAATAATAACCAATCAGTCTGCATAGCGCTCGGAGACTAAAATAGTGCAAATGGCGGATTGGTATGTATTGGCAGTAGGTGCACGTAAAATATTGGAATTATGCAATAAATTGACAATATCCTGGCTATATTTACACTACACAAGCTAATTATTGTATACGGTAATGCCTGACAATATAAAATATGCACAAAATAATGACACAATGTTAGAATACATACTGAATCTAATTATTAAAGAGGGTGGTGGTGGTGGTGGTGGTGAAAACATTGTGAAACAACAAATACCAATATCTAAATTCCCCTGCTACAACATTGAAAGGCATACTCTATATAAGTACATAATACATATTACATGCATATATAATATATATAGCACATCTTACGTCTAGGAAACGATGCATAGTAATTAAATGTTTAAGTCAATTAGTAACAGAAGTAAAGTTAATTACATAGACACATAAATAGATATTCATTAAAGCACACGGACTTAATATATAACATATATAAAGACAGATAGAAAGGATGCAAGATAAGTACTTCCATATATAATAGGTAGTATCTGTTCATCTTTGAATGTTTTCTGCAGTAAGGTATACTTGGGAACTTTTGACGATACTAGCTATAAAATCAAAGTAAAAGTTAAATATTAGATTCATGTCTTTTGTTATGGACAACACATTACCTAGCTACTATATGTTTTGGTACACTGAAGGAAAACCGTTGCATACCACCACTCTACAAACTGAACCATGGCCCCATCCATTGTATTATCTCTGACATTTGGATGATGTTTTGCTTTTGTCTGAGGTTTGTTTACGGCATATCAAGACAAGTAGGTTATCACGTACGGAGATAATTTGAATAAAATATACCTTTTGATCAAGCAGCCATCATGATAATCAACTCAGACTCATCCCTTTGCAGGATTGGAACCACGACCTTTCTGTCACAAATCACAAGTCATCCAAGCTAACCATCGTTTGGAAGAGTCATCATTCATGACATCATGCTTGTAAACCTCGTAGGAAAAGAGTCTATTAAATTTATTATAAGTTATGCCCAAAATTGTATGCATAATCAACATTTTCGAATTTATAAAATGATGCTTTAATCAATATATCCATCAATTAACGAACCACATTTGCTTCTTGGCTTATAGAAATTCTGTAACTATTTGCAACCATGTCAACCATGTCCACCACATGTGCATCCAAATGGTTCGTCGCACGACTAATTAAGGTAGTTCTCTATTACTTTTGTATAACGACCACACTTCTGTTAGGGCATCAGTGATGTATATATATAAGACAATATAGTGTTAAAACGCACTCATTATCAACTATTCCATTGTGAAGTATTGAATTGTGAATAAGCAATGAACCTTTATGTTGAATGCACCGAGCATTAAGAGAGTATCAGATTTGGTACGCAGGAGTCTTAGGAAAGTGTCATTTCGACCTTTATTCTGAATTTTTTCCATGCCAATGCTAAAACTTCAAAGGGTCCAGTGTTCCGATTCAATGATATTGACCGGATATCTATGCACGGTTTTGAAAAAGATACAGCTGAACCTCCGATCAGTGTCAAATAGGAATTATTCAAAGGGAAAAGTTATATAACGTAGTTAAGAGATTCTGACTCACGAAACAAATGATTGTCTTTGGAAAAATGTTTAGAAACCACTGCTTATGATTGGCGGAGTAAAATTAAGACGTACACATAGCACGTAATGTGAATTGAAAGTGATAATCTTGATCAAAATTCTATAGTTTGAAATGTTCTGAGAGAGAAGTTGGGCTCTGAGGAAGCCTAGGAAAAGAATAGCGAAAGACAGAGTTTGGTGCTGGATGCACAAAATCTTAAGTTAACAGCATTAAGGAAGCAGTTTTCTAAGGGAGAAGGGAGACTCGACAGTCCGAAGATAGAAGTCCGGATAAAAGAGAAGTGACTAGTGAAGTCCGAAAAGATTAAAAGTGACGAGTGAAGTCCAAAATGGAGAAGGGACGAGTTCAGGGTAAAATCTAGGAAGTCCAATAAGGACGTGGCAGTCGGAATAGGAAGACTTGAGGAAATAGAAGAGGTGATGCAAATAGATAGTGGACATCGCGCTCTTTTACCACTCGTTATAATGATGAAATAAATCCAAATTAAACACTGCTATTAAATAATGTTGATTTCATTTAATTTGAATTGAAGTTCAACTATTAATTTGTTTGATTACATTTGTTATTTTTCTTGTCTAAGGGTCTCGTATTACATTATTTCTTTCCAATAAGCTTCCCCAGTACTAAGTTGATATTCTATCTTTTTACTCAAACCGTGTCATATTTTCGAGGGAAATCATTCCCAATATAACGAAGCTAAATCCAATTAACTACCGTTCTTACTAAGATGGAGACTTTACATCCGCATATTGACATTAAGCTATGTGACACCGGTAACACTAGCCTGGATCCCGATGATTGGAGGCATCATAATCGTGACAAGTTGGTCACGGTGTTATATACAAGTCTTGTTTTCTAATGTTTATATATGTGTCCATCATACAATCAGGTATACCTCATAAAGTAGAAACCAAAAGTCAACATTTTTAAGCTAAGCATTTAGTGTACAACACAAGTGAAAGCTGGTGTGGTACTAACCTAACTGTCTAGGTGCCAACAACAAGATGCATGACTGAACATAAAGGACGTAATCTTAACACGTGGATCAAAGTATCGACTTTACTAAAAGCCTGCCCACATTATGATGTTAATAATTTGGTATGGAACTTAGACAATGTGAGGAATACATTTTTAACAATCATGTCAATACAAACGTTCTGTAAAACCCAAGAAGCGCCGGTTTTGTCTTCATTTTTATGCTTGCCATAGATGTTACTACAAGTAAAACATAATATCGAATAAAGTAATACTTCGAATTAAAAATATCGGCTTCTAATTTGTGTACACGAGATGTATATTAGAAATGAAATTACAAATAGAGTAATATAAAAAGAGCCACAAGTGAAATGTTGTTCTTTTAATGCCCATGAGAGAGAGAGAGAGAGAGAGAGAGAGAGAGAGAGAGAGAGAGAGAGAGAGAGAGAGAGAGAGAGAGAGATTAAAGGGTAGACTGTCTCAAGGATATTCATCTGAATAACTAGATTAGTGTATGAATAAGACTCTAAGAATCTCAGTCGGAATATAATAGATACACGAGTACATCCGAATACTTTGTTGGTGGATGCTATCTGCTTTATACTGACACTCCATAAGTAACCTGTTAATTAAAGTCTATTAACTACTGTCTGCCTCAGCTAATAACACTTTTACTAGATCTGCTGATTAATGTCATCGTAACAGATTAAGTTTGTCTATTCAGTTCTGCTGATTAATGTCCCCGTAACAGATTAAGTTAGTCTATTCAGTTCTGCTGATTAATGTCCCCGTAACAGATTAAGTTTGTCTATTCAATTCTGCTGATTAGTGTCCCCGTAACAGATTAAGTTCGTCTATTCAATTCTGCTGATTAATGTCCCCGTAAAAGATTAAGTTCGTCTATTTAGTTCTGTCTTGTTGCTATTAAAACTCAATTGTCGAGTGAACGACACATCCTTCATTCATTCATTTGCATGATTTATTAATAAGATCTATCATTTTGTTTCATCTTTTGAACATACTGTGATAATGTGTTGAGATTACACACACAAACACACACACCATACACACACACACACACACACACACACACACACACACACACAGACACACACAGGGCAATGCACATAAACGTACATGCAAGTTAGAAGTTTCATTTTCTGAACATACTGTGATAATGTGTTGAGATTACACACACACACACACACACACACACACACACACACACACACAGATGGCAATGCACATAAACGTACAAGCATGTCGTCTACAATTCCCTTACGGTTTGTGAATTTCAATTTAATTCAATAACTCAGTTTTCTCCTTTAAAGAAGCATATGGCTTTTGCTTTAAATATTGAGTTGTTTATATCCCTTACCATATAAAGTTGCCAAAGTTGACCATACTTTTACTATTTCGTCGGGGCTCCGAGAGGCAGAGTGGCCTAAAGTGCTCTCAGTTACGGATCACTGGCATCTCACATATGTCTGTTTGAGTTTGAGTCTCAAATTCGGCAAATCTGTATGTGAGAAAGCTTGCCAGTAGCTTCTCGTGGGTTGGTATTCTTTTTCGGGGGTTTCCCGGGTTCTTCCTCCACCATTAATACTGATCGCCATGTATTCCAGCGTGTGTTGAACAATGGTGATAAACCCTACAACAACAACAACTACTAATATTACTTCATCACTTGCATTTCACCAATAAGAAGCCTCAGTTTAAAGCTGCTTATTCATTTTGGAAATGCGATTTAGTTAGTGTATATTCCTTGGGAACTAATGAATTTAAGAGCACATAAAGTAATTCTTGAGAACATGTTTCAATATAGGATCTAAATTACTATATATTTGGCATGATACCACTATTTGCATTTGTATTATCGAAACAAAAAACAGAAAATATTGAGATGGTTATCCATGGAGCGATAAAAACATCACAAACTAATTATTCATCCTGGTTCTAAAACATTTCCTAAAATACCACGTTCAATGTCAGTAATTAAAAAATATAGGCGTAATCAAGAATTCAACCGTCTTATTCCATTTTGTATGAGGATGATCTTAAATCGTTTGCCAATAAATTATAAATGATCATGAAACTGTATTCACGACTCTATGTAATTTATTTTCTAGTTTCACACTTTACTATAATATCCACGTAAAACAACAAATCATTGATACAATGCATTTAAATCAAACTGTGTCAGGCCTTGGGTATGCTAATCAAAACTATTGTCGAGGTAGTACATGTTAGTACATATACAATACATTTAGCGAAAAAAACATTTAATTTTTTTCTCGATCATTCCAACATAGCCGAAGAAAATCTATAAAAGTATGTGATGCCAATGTTTAAAACCGACGAACTCATAATATCACTCAACGACGTTATCACTGAATCTTTTGCTAAATGTTTTGCATCATGGAGAAAAGTACTTCAAGCAGCAAATAGTTTCAAATTTAACAAAGATACATACGTTGGATTTCGTCATATTTCGCCCGGAGGTGTTAATATAACATCAACAATTGCACATAATCTAGTATGTGCTGCAATTCATGGCAGCTATCACGTAAATCTTGAAAAATCCAGTTAGGTTCAACAGGAATATATTTTATAGACTTTCATGCCTCAAGTACATCCTGGATATTTTATTGTACGTGAACCCATTAATCCGGATCATCTACGATATTATAATCCCCTATTATCAAGAATACATTACAAATTTACTGACCAAACCAGACACCTTTTTGAATTAAGAATTTGAATCTATATCTACAATGTTAACGATGTTTAACCATAAAAATATTATTGTAGAGTCGAGGTTAGCGTTTTACCAATTAATAAAAGGGATCTTATATAAGTAAAATACTAACACGTGAGGGGTTTTTATACACAGCAAAAAGGTACTTAAAAATGTCGTCCGAAAATGTTTTGACACTGACCCCAGTCAGGTCAGAATATTTTAGTGTTAATAAAATTATTAATGAGTACGGCAATGGAAATGTTTAAAATAATTTCACTCAGGAACAATTAAATCAGCTGCAGAAATCAGATTATTATGATTACGTCTGACAGATAAGATTCTGAATTATACGCAATTTTGTATTGATTTTAATCGGCTTAAAAATAATATCTAAGTCTTCTGATTGATTGGTATATTAACAATATTTTTCAGATTATCAAACAATTTCAATAAAATGGCAAAAAAATTGGTACTTAAAAAAATATAAATCTTATAGAAAAAATTGTGTAATAAAATTTCATAAATAAATATATATTTGTAACAATTTATTTTTTCTGCTGGTTTTTGTTAATTTGATAGGGCAAATAGTACTAAAACTTGACAAAGTCAAGGCAGTTAGATTTTATAAGTTTGATGGGATAAATAGTACTAAAATAATCAAAATCCTACTGATATCACAAAAATTACATGATACTAATAATCAGGCAGAATAAAATATAAATCCAAATCAGAATAAATTTAATCATCTGAATAAATATTATTTTTGACAGGTCAAGCCAGAATATAAAAAAATCAGATGCCTCCGTGATAACACTCGTAAATAAATGTTTGTGAGTAATACCCTTTTTCTTTCAGTCGACAGCATCTGATGTTCCTTCATTTAATCTTGAGCGTTTCTTATTACCTTGTCATTATTGTCAGTGGTATATTTTATTAAAATACATTTTCATCTCTCTGTATTTGTTACACCACATTGTACGCACAATTACGTTTATCCTCTAAGTTCAGCACTGCAATTCAAACACGGTTTAGGTTCTAGGCATCCGCGATGAACGCTTTGTAGATTATATATACAAAATTCTCGTTTACGCAGGCTTTGTTACAGGTAACCATTAGCACTTATTTGAATCATGATATAATATAATATTTCAATTTAAATATTTGTCTTAATTATAATATGGATGAGTTTGAGAGATTATCTAAGATTAATTCCTCTAAATGTAGATTTGGTCTTGACAAAAGAACACGACTTACCGAGTCAATCTCTGATTGATCCGATGCAAAATGTCATTGAAAATATTTGTAGTGCTAACAAAAACATTTTGCGACGATAGTGCATCTCATGTATGGTCAACATTCAAAATTAAAGGCGACACCGATGTTATCAATGCTACAATGAACGACCAACGATTATTAATTATCTCGACGATCAAACATGTTTGTTTAAAGTAAAATATATTGTATTAGCAGAGCAGCAGAGAGGGTGAATCCTACAACTTTCCGAGCGTCGATTCGGAAATCTGAGGCTTCTACCAAATAGTAAAAAAAATGGCGTCTATTCGATAAAATAAGATGTCCTTATATACGCCATTGTCGTTGTCACTCACCCTCTCTGCTGCTACAGGTGAACAAAAATCATTTACGAGTTCAACCGAATATTTGATCGAGTCCGATACGATATCGTGTCCGAGGGTCATGCAAATTTATTGTTATAAATCCGTGTGGGGTTGACTGAGCATTACTAAAGAAATTTCTAAATCGATTGAAGTCCATATCAGAGCACCATGTCTGCCAAATATTTCGTAGCGTATGTGTATCAACTCCGTTAAATACACACAATAAATTGCAGTTATCTCTGATCACTTTTGGAATCTGAGTGTAGCGTTGAGTGACATATATCACATCAGTGTTTTTATGCCTGCCTCGGGAAAATATTCTAGCTGGGTTTTTTTGATTGTCTAACATCACATCGTCGTATACGACTAAATTGTTAATACTTCCATTAAGATCTTCTACTGATGGTGCCTCGTCAATATCGGTTATAAATTCAATAATACCCTCACCGGCAATCTCTGAAGCGTTTTCATTAAAATCCTTTAACACTTCTTAACATCGTTGATCATCTACGCTAGGGGCAATTAAATACAACTTATCCCACTTCATCCATCTCATTATTAAACTGAGCAACAATTGCGTTTTGCCGGATCCAGATGGCCCGATTATAATCATCCGGATAGAGTTTGGTAGCGCTGCATGATGCTTAACCGGTTCTCTTGCTTTAGTCGCTGAAAAATCAATTATATTCATATCCTTATATATAAATTATGGATCTATATTGTGTGAAGTGTAAAACGCGTACTGGCACAGATGACTTGACGACGATTACAACTAAAAATAACCGATCAGCGCTTTCTGGTAAATGTGTACAATGTGGTACAAAGAAATTTAGATTTGTGTCTATGAGATCTGGAGATGTTTTTAAAAAAAACGAGGAGGTGATATCGCAGCCAAGCTAACTAAACTCCCTGGAACAAATTATTCAAGAGAAAAACACCTTCCAGGGTATAGTTATTGTGGCCCCGGAACACGATTAGATATCAGACTTGATGATCAAAATCAACCTCGACGTGGTGAAGAACCAATAAACGCCATTGATAAGGCGTGTCATGCTCATGATGTTGCTTATAAAAGCAGCAACTTGCAACACAGACATCTTGCAGATGTGAAATTAATTCATGCATTAAATGCTATTCCTGATAAATCCTTCAAAGAAAAATTAGCTTCATTTTTTATAAAATCGGCAATGAAAGGCAAATTGATGTTAGGTGCTGGTAATTAATAATAACATGGAATCTATTTACTATTCTCCAAGGGGATACTGGCGGGGTAGCGCTGCAATCAATAAACTCGCTAGCGCTGCAAAAGTGAAAAAAACTACTGCGGCTAATTGGTTATCCAAACAGGCTATATGGCAAATTTATCTACCAGCGCCTAAACAAATTCACTACTCGCATTTTGATTTTACCGGACCCAATGAAGTTCATCAAGCTGATATATTATTTTTGCCACATCATCGTGGTTACAAATACGCGTTAACCGTAGTTGATGTTGCGAGTTGATACAAAGAAGCAGAGCCGCTGAAAACAAAATCATCAACTGAAGTAGCTCCTGCATTTGAAAGGATTTATCGACGAGGTCCTCTGCGTTGGCCAAATCTGTTACAAGTTGATCCTGGCAAGGAATTTTAGGGTGTGGTTGCATCTACAATGAAACATCACAATGTCACCATCAGACGGGGGCATACTGCGTTACATCGCGATCAGGCAATTGTTGAACGGTTTAATCGGACGATTGCTGAGCGGTTATTTGGATATCAATACGCAAAAGAATTCATCCAAGAAAAGCGATCCCATGAATGGGTTAAAAGATTACCAGCTGTGATTATCGCACTGAATAACGAGATTACTAGAACAATTAACATGAAACCTATCAACGCGATTAAAAAGAAGTCTATACCTAAAATGGAAATTCAAGGGATTTCACAAGAGGATTCTAGCTTTTCTCAGCCCATTCTTGGTAGTAATGTCTCTGTTAGGTATTTATACGAACCAGGAGAGCTGGAAGGTGGCACAAAAAGGGCTACTGATCCTATTTGGAGTGTTACTATACATAAAATATCCGGCATAACACGATCAACTGGTAGACCAGCAATCTATAAATTGGATTCAACTGCCCCTCAACGAGGATTTACTCGACAACAACTGCAAGTCATTCCTGACGATACTCAATTACCACCACGGGGTCTTAACTAGCACCCCCCAGAGGCATTGTGCTGGCACCCCGGCGCCTGTTGCACTCAAGACATGTTAGCATCACATTATCTCTTGTATGACCAATACTGCTATTTTTTCTATCCACGGTAAATTGTCGAGAATCCCTATCTGACCAACACCAATTCATTACACAATTGCAACTCACGCAGTGATTATTCTGTTGCTGTTGCAACGTCATTATTAATTCAACATCAATATCAAATTCTCTATTATTTTTTTTATCCTGCTGTTTATAACCAGAAAGTTTCTTTCTGATTATGTCCTTAGTGATGAAATCACCAGTGTCAGTATCATTTATGGCATTGTCATTAGGATTTTCACGGACAATTCTTCGAAGCTGATTTATTTTTCGTACTCTGGATACTGCGAGATAGACTAAATTTAACCATTCGATGCGATTATCTACCATCCAAACAATTGTATCCGATATAGTTAATCCCTGTGAAGAATGTATTGTTGCTGCGTATCCTAGCGTCCACCGGGATTTATTAGCACGCAATGCATCTTCAACGACGCTGATATCAACCAGCACAATATCATTTAATACGAGAATCTGCCTTTCACTCTTCCCTGGAATATCAACTTCAATATTCTGTTTTCGTGTATCCGATGGATTATAACACAACGGTACTGGAAGTGTTGCAAATAATTTTTTATGCGTTTCAAATAACTTCATCTGAAGTGTGTCTCTGACTATTTTTCTACTTGCAATTATCAAATCGTTTGGTCTCCACGTTTCCCAAAAATCATTCATGGGAGTTTCTGAAATTATTTCACGCGCTATTTCGCATTGGATTTTATCCGGTTGTAATCTAATTAGCGCTTTGAATTCTCGTAATTGTTCATCAAGTGATCTATGGTCGGTATTAATTTCTTCATAATAGTCTACAAAACCCTTTAGCCATTCATGTGGAGATGCACCGACAAATGGTGGTGGTTGGTCGTGATCACCGCACATGACGACTTTTGTGTTTTTGTTTAACAACCACTCGAGAAATGTTTGTAATACATCTAATGACACTGTGCATATTTCATCCCAAATTATGATTTCAGGAATGAATTTATCACCCATACGCTCAGGAGTCCATTTGTCACCCTTCTATCGAAAAAAACTGTGATAGGTACGGGCATTTACCCCTCGCTGTATCATCTCTCTGGCGATTCTGTGAGTTGGTTTTAGGACAATCATGGTTGACCGACGAAATAATTCAATTGCGCGAGTTGTCTTTCCTGACCCACCACACTCGTTTAAATAAACTGTCTTGTATCTACATACTGGATCAGATACAGGTGGTGCATTAGAAAATTCTGATTGAATTTCAATACGGTTACAACAAAGATATTTATCATCCATGGTAACGTCTGCGGATTCACAATACTCTTGTAGCGTTTCCTTTTTAAATCGCCAACACCCCCACGCTTCCTCCGGATCTGTAAATTTAGCTACAGCTGATTTGTATTTATTGTGTATATACATCGAATCAGTAGCTACTCTAACTGCGGTATTAGGAAATATATTTATCATCGAAAATAAATTGATAGCAGCATAAGCTAGCATAGAACTTCTCAAATGCGTATATTGTTTAATATATCCATCACAATAGGTAACAATTGTACCTAATCGTCTTCCATCTCATAGAAAAGCATCCTTACGGGATACAAGTTTTCACTGTTTCGTTAAATCCGTTACAATAAAATCGTATTCAGCGACGTCTATGATCAACCTCGAAGAGTATTTTGCATTGTCGTATCTTCCACCCTGGGTAAATTTACCGATTATTCTTCGTCCAAAATCTTTTGCTTGTTCGCTTTTAATTTCAAATAACTCCTTAGACCAATTCATGATTTGTTCTTCATTGAAATTCTTCGAATTTCGATCAGGAAATTGTTTTCGTATTTCATCAATTATACGATCTAGATCGGGTTGTGGTAGCCAAACTTCTTTCTGAGCTCGATAGCATATAATAGCTTCGGAAACAATCAACGATATTAGCATACCACAATCAATCAAATATCTCAATAGCACTATTGGCATCCAGTGTTTTTCAGATATATCTCTACCAAGCCAAACATAACTACACGGATGTAACCCTGTAGCGAATTCGAATGATATCACACGAGCGAATCCAGTTAAATCAAAATCAGGCAATGGACCATTAATCGCAACACGAGTCATTTCATGCGTGGGGTGTCCAAATCGTTTAAAGTACTCAGCACATTCTCCAAACCCGAGAAAACTTCCAGGATAACACGCGGGTATATCAATTGAAATCATACCATCACGTGAGTATTTCGTATTCCACAGTCCTCCATGACCAAATTCGACGCAACTCAATTTAACGTCCTCGAGAAAATCACTTCGTGTTGGACGCTATGAGTTTTTTTCTCTTGCGAAGTGAGCTACCACTGATGGAATAGTAAAACTATCCGTGAGTATTTTTTCATGAAAACTCTCCGGTGAAAAATCACTAGCGATTTTTCTCATTCTGTTATCTAATTCTTCAACGCGATATAATTCGCCATTTGGTCTTACAAATTGATCAAATCCTATTTCGGGATCTTCATCACTTCTAAGTAACCACACTGACACGGGATCATCTTTACACAACGCATGAATAGCATCGAATAATTTCTCTTCATAGAAAACATCCCCGGAAAATTCTTCGGGGATATATCTCACGGTTCGTTCTCGTGGAAATATTGTTACTGCAGGTGTCCACGCGTGTTTGTTATGATCAATAATTTGTATTGGCGCTCCGTTTTTGTTATATTTCGGTTCGTATAAAACTTCGTATAAAACTTCTCCGGTTATCGTTATAACGGTTATTGGTTTAGCTATATCAGAAATCTTTGCACCGTGCTGTTTCACTGTCAGTTCCCATTCGGTTATTTTCCTACGTCGCAGATCAGTTAGTTTATTTCCTCGGGATGCATTTGTGAAGTGTTCCATTACCCGTGTTGCTACACAATTTAGTGAACTAGAATATTTCATAGGAGCTAGTTTTGCGATATCGGTTTTATCATTTAACGGATATATTCCATAAACGATTGCTGTTACAGGATAAGATCTCTCGTAGTATGGTTTGTCAATTCCAGTTAGAATTCCTGGTTTGGAATTTCTACTCACAATGACAGCTTTTTTATCCTTGAGGATTGGTTCAAATTTATCCCTAATAATCCATTTGCCGTCGACTTCGATAATGAATTTTATTCTGAAAAAATACTTCTGTTGGGAATTGCATTGTTGAAAATCTTTGATTTTCCGTGAAAATCGATTGGATTTTACACCCTTGGATTTCCAACCAGTTGGCGAGCCAAGAGTGAGATTATCTCAGCTGCTCTTTCATCGTTCATAGTAGCATCGATTGTGGGTACATTGACATCTTCATTAATAATTCGAAATGTCGACCAACAGTGTGCTGCACCGTCTCGGTAGAATTCATTAAAACACTTCCTGATTTTACCCAGTATAGTTCTATCACCGATTAGACGTTTTGGTGTATTAGAGACTCTATCGAGATTGAATTTAGCATTTTTCCAGGGCTTAATTTTCGATAATCTTTGGAACTCCTTATCAAGATTGAATTTAACATTTTTCCAGGGCTTAATTTTCGATAATCTTTGGAACTCCTTATCAAGATTGAATTTAGCATTTTTCCAAGGCTTAATTTTCGATAATCTCTGGAATTCTTTCATGGTATAATCAATGAATTTAGCATTTTTCGAAGGCTTAATTTTCGATAATCTCTTGAACTCCTTCAGTATAATTCTATCACCGATTAGCCGTTTTGGTGTATTAGAGACTCTATCGAGATTGAATTTAACATTTTTCGAAGGCTTAATTTTCGATAATCTCTTGAACTCCTCCATGCTATAATTAAAACAAGCATTTAAATGAAAGATTTATGTATAATGAATCACTGCAAATGGCTCATGATTGGATCAGTGACACCGTGTAACAAATCATGCAGAAATGAATTCTGTGGGTATCATATGCAAAGCTTTCGTCGTGGAAGCCTTGGTCCGTTACCTTGCATACGATGTGGGGTTGGGGTTAGGGGAAAATCACACTTGTGTATTGGTTGTGGTGGCAAACGATACAGGGAATTGAAGCGTTATTATGACAAAAGAATCAAAAATGGAAAATCATATGAATTTTCAATAAAAAATTCTGACCTTGACTCTGTCAAGGACAAAGTCAGCGACAAAGTCGTAAGAACTCCCCAAGACTATATCGAAAGATTCATTATTAAACCAAACAATGAATTAGACAAACAATAGTATAGTATATAAATGAACCAAGAATTCAGACCACATCCCTTGATTAAAAATTATGAAGCATCCAGTGATGGTATTGTAAGAAACCGTAGACTGAAGAAATCAGTTGGTGTTGTGAGTAATCAAGGGTATTTGAGGTTTACTGTATGAGGGAGGAAAGAAAAGAAAACTTATCACAATCATCGTTTCGTGTATGAATGTTTTCAGGGATTGATCGAGGGTGATTTTGTTATTGATCATATCGATTCTAATCCGAGGAACAATTCTTTATCAAATCTGCAAACTGTTACCCCAAGTGAGAATTCCAAACGAGGTTGGACTGGGAAATACTCGAAGCGAGCGAGACCTGTGAAATCATTTAATACAACAACTAGCGAAGAAAAAATATTTCAATCCATAACAAGCGCCGGTAGGCATTTCGATATTTGTTCACCCTCTGTTCAAAACGTTGCAGAGGGAATAACCAAGACGGCGATTTAAAAAAATAACGGACAGAAAATTCAATTTATTTATGTCTGATGCGTCATATTTTTCATTTAGAAATATGTAATAATCATAGAATATGAATTCTGAAAATATGAATAGCATTTTTGATGAAATTCTAAAATTGAAAAGTCAGGATATTAAACTATCAGATGGGTTAAATCCTGATCAAATCATGTCAGATTTTCAGGATATAGAATACGGAGTTAGCACTAACAAGTATATGCTGCCAAAGAAATATGCGCTCATCAAAAGAATTCAGAATTCTATTCGGGACTCTCTTGCATTTTCCAGTGACGTAAGTGTGTTTGTACCGTTATTTACTATCGTAGAAGGAATACGAAAAGAATTGGGTAACGAATACGAATTGAAAAAAGAGGTTAATTCTAAAATTAGAAACATAAGAGCGTTAATTCAAGAAAATGAACGATTTTGACCGTGAGATTTTGTCATTTTTTGATTGTGACCGACCCTCAGAGAGATTTTCATTTTTTTTTTAGCATTTTTTTATTAAAAATGTCAAAATCAGTGAATACAAAATTGATGGACGATCAATGGAAAAGTGACAGTATTATTATTTTTATAGCAATTATGTGACTTTCCTCATCGATGGTAACGCTGTTAAATACTTTCACGGTGATGTTAAAAATCATCCGACGTGTCGTATTAACTGAAAAGTGTTTTCGTCTGTTAGGTCAGGTTCGGGAAAATTGTTTTACAATTGAAAAATTGTTTCTGATTACAAATAATGGTCAATGAAGCATTAACAACTAGATTGGCTCGTGAACGACTAGATGAAATTAGGAGATTTATACCAATTCGCGACTCTGTAAGAAATAAACTGCAACAACGACAGAGTTTACAAACTGATTTTGCTGCGGGATCTGAAGAATTGTTTAAACCAGTAACCACAGCAACGTACGGGGTAGAGCGTGCTATACGGGGGGATGTTCCCGAGACGGGGAAATCTGTTATTGGTGAACTTGAAAAAATAGCAGCGAAAACTGAACAAACAAAACAGGCTGTACAAAAATTGGAATCAAACAGAACAGTAGATGATTTACGCGTGAGATTTAACGAGGAAGGGTTAGCAGCAATTGATAAGACTGATCCAACAGAAATTCCTGCGCTTGTTGTTATGACTTATGAAAATAGAAAAAAAAGGTTGAAACCAGAACATCATAAATATGTTAAGAATTTCACTCATTGGGCTGATATATTCTACAAAATCAAAACTAAAAAAAGTCAAATTAAGACAGATAGTGCATCATACATTGAATATATAAATGCGGTGGATATAGTGTATAAGAAATATGAAGAACTAAAACCGCAAAAGCGACAGCAACCTGCAAAGAAAGTATTCTACTCGCCTAAAAAACAACAACTACCACCTGATCGAGATGATGATGATGATGATAGTTATTTACAAGAAACGGATTTAGAAAAACTGGATGGAGCAGCTGGCTATAGCGGAAGTGGATTGCAAGATTCCAGTGAAAATCCAAGAATTTCATGTCCTGGTAGTGTTGTCAGTGATATATCACGATTAGAAGTTCTTGTAGGAGGGTTCCGAGCTGGAAATAACTCACCGGAAATAATTAATGAAGCAGCTGATATCTGTAGACGGTTATTTCAAAGTGGTATCATGGATATCAGCACATATCGAGATTTCATTGGCGAGTTATCAAGTGGGTATCACAGTGACTGAATTTATAATCGACAAATTGTTTAACAATTGAAAAATTGTTTCTGATTTCAAAAAATGATCATACACTACAACCATGACAAACCAACCACCGTCTATGTAGTTAATTCACGGTTTCTAGTTTATAGAGCATACTATGGTGATGGCCTCGGCAATACCATTGCAGGGTTATTTGCAAGAATGGCTCCAAAAGTGATGCCGTTAGCTAAACAATTATCAATGAAAGCAATTGATGTTATTCGTGATAAGGGTATTAGTGCTGTTGGAGATCTTGCCGGAAAAGCGTTTTCAGCCGCGAAGAATAAAATAACAGCGCTAGTGAAATCAAGGATGAAATCCAAAGGATTTTTGAAACCGTTACCGTCTACAGCGGAAATGCCTGCAAGTCTTAGTAAAATTATAAATAACGCAGTAGATGAAAAACTAGCGCAATTGACTTCGTCAATAGTGGCAACCCCCGACCAAAGCAATATTGCAAATATGATAGCAGGAAGTGGCTTTAAAAAACTACGACGATGAAATCCTACGATGAAAATCGTTTACGATTTCACTATTTAGACTCTGATAAATAGAATAAAATGTTCAAAAGGTCACCTGATCCAGCGTTTGATATAGACGCCCCAGTTGGCAAGGATGATTCTGTACGCGATTATCAATATTACGCCCATCATGCAATAGACTCAAATAGTCGATCGCGAATTGAACTTCAAGTCCATGATACCAGTAAATACTTTCTACCCGCTGAAGCGTTTATTGAAGTAGAAGGAGAACTTGTAACAGCTGCTGATACTCCTGCTGTACCAGCACCATATCCAGCTGGTACTCAAGTCAGTTTTGTCAATAATGGTATTATGGCGTTATTCGAAAGTGCTAGATATCTCATTGATGGAAAAGAAATCGAGTCGATAGATCGCGATGTTGATGCAGCCACAACAATAATCGGGTTAGCGAGATATTCTGATGATTATACAAGATCAGTAGGACCCTCTATGATGTTTACAAAAGATGTTAAAAATACCGCTGGAGGAAATCAATTTGTTGTAAGACGACCAAAGAATAATGCTGGTGCCGCTGATGTTGATGTTGAAAATATGATTATAAACAACGATCCTAATTTCAATCTAGGAGCTGCGACACGTATATCAATGTTGGAGGGGCGGCGTAAATTATTTTCATGCGCGATTCCACTGCATCACATATTTGGATTCTGTAGAAACGTCAGAAGAGTTATCTACGGGGCGAAGCATACAGTATCGCTTGTACGAAAGAGTGATGATAATGACGCAATTTGGAGGATTCCAGCAAACCCAGCTGCAGATCATGTAAATGATGATGCCGGTAAAGTCAATTTAACAAAAATATCATTGTGGATGCCAGTGTTGACTCCATCAATCACCGCAGAAGAACGATTACTATCATTTATGGACCAAGGAGGAAAATCATTACTAAGTTGGCTAACCGTGAGTACAGATGTTAAACAATCAAATATCAACGGGTTATTCACTTGGAATCTAGCATCAAAACAAGGTGTTGCTGCGCCACGTCATATATTTATTGCGTTACAGGATAACACACGAGTTGGCGATCAACGTTTCAGTCATATGATATTTGATCCATTAGGTGTTAAAGACGTCTCACTGAGAATAAACGGCCAGCAGGAACCATCTGAAGATGTACAACTTGATTACGGTCAAAATCATATTGCACGCGTGTATCATAGGTTGTTGTCGTTTACGGCACGTGATCAAAATGTCGATACTGGTCTACAAATATCACAATTGGATTTTAAAAATCTATATCCAATCTATTACTTTTCGCTGGAACATCTTGATTTAACAAGACAGTCTGTCGTTGATATACATTTTAGAGCTAATGTGCTTCGTGGTGCTATTGCTAATTATAGAGCGGTTGCTGTCATTCTCAGTGATAAATCAATGCTACTCAAAGGTGTTGGTGGAAGAATGAGAGTGGTAGATGCGCCAGTGGAAAATCTATGATTGAAATTGTAAACGATTTAGAATCAATCTGTTATTGTATAATGTCGTATAGTAATATCAATGTGTCGTTGACACCTGGTCAATTAAAAAAATTGCAATCCAAATCAGCTAAGCAATGTGTAACCACAATCACGCTGAAACCCAACCAGATGACTGGCGGGGAGAATAAATTGTCGCTGACAAGTCGTCAAATAAAACATTTCAATGATGCACTTGTAGCAAAAAAGGGTGTTCAGATTACTCTTTCTGCGGCTGCTATCAAAAATATGATGAAAACAGGCGGTATATTCCCGTTGTTAGCTGCGATTCTGGCCTTGATTGCAGCAGCAGCCCCAGCGGTGGCTAAAGCGGCAGCGTTAGGGGCTGTCAGTACCGCGGCAGGAATGGCACTAAAAAAGGCAACTGGGCAGGGTTATAAAAAAAGGGAAAGGGTCTAAGACTACCAGGAACCCCGTATTCATGGTACAGCGGAAATGGTCTAAGACTACCAGGAACCCCGTATTCATGGTACAGCGGAAAAGGCCTGAGACTAGGACCGGTTTATTAATTGGAGAGTCTTCCACGCCAATGTCCAATTTTGATTTACTCGATGCTGCTAAAAAACTCGCGATTAAAAACTTCAGAGGTGTTTTTATGACCTGGAACTCACTGGGTTGCATACGCTATTGATCCACGTGGGATTGTCTATTTTGATTCATATGGATTAGCCCCACCAAAAGAGTTTATGCGTTATATAAAAACGTTTACAAAAATCAAAGATTTTCCAATGAAGACTTGGTATTCTACGCTACCAACACAACAAATGAATGATCCATCAATATGTGGCAGCGAACTATTAAATGTCCTTAACGCTATTTCTAACTCCTTGGGTAACCCAAGGGGAAAACCACCACATGTTGTCGTAAATGAATACACTAGTAATCGCTGGCAACGACGAAGTCGTCAACAAAGATTTTAGAGAGAGAGAAAGAGTTTTACAATAACATGATTGATATTTGGGGGAGACCTCTGAAACCCAAACCCGATGGCACTGCAACCCTTGATTCTATCAAGGATATAAAAAAACTAATCGAAGATGAAATCGCTGAGACGTTGAACTTAACAAGTGTTGACCCGAACGAAATAGTTGTATTTCAAGATCTCCAGGGTAAATTGAAAACAAGTATTTTGGTTAAACAACGAAACGCAATCGAGGATACTATCGTGTTATTTTCCGATCAGGGTAAACTCAAACCGGGTGTACTTTTTTCGACTATTACAGATAGATTAAAAACTCTCAACGAGGAGTTGAAAAATTCTCTGTTGGAACTAACAACACTTGAATCTAGAATTGAGGATAACGGAAAACAGTTTTCAATTTTTCGTAGAAATATCGTGGATAAATTTCTTGGAACTACATTCGATAAACTCGACATAAAACTCCCGGATATCAAAAAATTCATCGATGAGACGAAAAGCTTCATCGAAGCCATCAAAAATGATTTTTCGAGGATGATAACAATCATTGAAAAAACAAAAATTCCTCATGAGAAAACCAACAACGTAGTATACACGATCCAACACGGATCATTTGAGTGGACACCAACAAACAACAAATTAGATATCACTGCAACCGTTAAGGGTATTTATCGATTGACAATAGTGACAACGACTCAATTTAATATAACATCGTCGAGTTCATCCAGGGTCAACAAGACGATTTCAACGATCATCGACAAGGATACAACTGAACAGTTCACGTTAACATCTACTGATAAAAATTTGGTTAGGGTTTCAACAACGTGGTATGTGGAATTCGTAGCGGATTTAAGTAAATAACGGTTTCAATTGAAAGAAAAATCCTTCGGATTTCACAATTGAAAACGCTAGCGTTTCTAAAATAAAAATGATTTCATCATCGCAATATCGCTATAATCAGGTCAGAGAATTTCAAACTAGACTCAAAACCCTCGCCAAGGAGTATCAAATAAAAATAAAAAAATACCGATGAAGAATCACCGCAATTGATGTTACTATGTACTCTGTGTCAGGCGTTCTCGCTGGCGCCGGAATAATACTTGCATCGGTTACAATGATTGCCCCGGTCGTAGTTCCAATTTGCATTTCTGCGGCGGCTACAATCGCGGGTATATTAACCGGGATAACAAAAACGATATCATCATGCAGCCAGTGTAAACTGCAAGACTACTTAATTCAATTTCATATTGTATCAACCGCATACTCGCAATTATCCTCGATGATATCGTCGTCACTCGATAATACAATTATATCAGATAGTGAGTTCTCAGCGATGGCTAGTATTTATGATTCCGCGATATCGAAATTAGAGCGACAACATGAATATAATAACAATGACAACACCGATGGAATTGGAAAACACGAACCCGAAAACCAGCATGATCTCAATAACCTCAACGATATCAGATAGTGAGTTCTCAGTGATTGTCAGTATTTATGATTCCGCGATATCAAAATTAGAGCGACAACAACAGTATAATAACAATGACAACACCGATGGAATTACTTCAACGTATAGTGGAGAACACGAACCCAGTACAAACAACAATGATATCAATAACATCAATGAATCCTGAATTCAGTGTGAATTTCCCTAGCCCAGTCCCCGTGAAGGAGATAGCGCTAGCAAAACTACGAGTGTATCACAGTTGGCCTAATATCAGATCGGTAGCATTTGGTGGTGAACAACCGAATAATTCCTTGGTATTTGCGAATAAGAATAAAGACGACGGGACTCCAGACTGGAACGTTGTTTCGATACCAACAGGGTCATACCAAATCGAACAAATCAATAATGAATTCGCGCGTAGAATAAAATCAATCACTGGAACAGAATCGAAAATCGCTATAACGGTTCATGAGCCGACGCTATCATCCGCAATTGAGATAAGCACAGAAGGATACGTCGTAGATATCTATCAGAGTTCTATTAGAACCGTACTAGGATGGCCTGAATTACCACCCCCGGGGAAAACCGTTGATTTACCACAAAAAAACTGATTATATCACCGACAGAATAAAACCTTATAATCCAATAAAGAGTTATAAAGAGTAGACAATTACTATAGAGTTTTTTGGTCTCGGATACCAACCAACTGGAAGAGAGAAGGAAGGGGATAGAATAGAGGGATATCATTTTATTGACGAACCTAAAATCGTTAAAAATTTCACAGCAATGAATAATGATTTATCGCTGTTGTTAATATCTCTTAAATCCGGCTCTCTCACCTGAGATGAATTTATCAGCGTCGTAGAAACATGTAATAAAATTATCGACGATATGGAAACATTTAATTTGAAAATTATTCAGGATATATTAGATGATAATAATCCCCTATCGAGAACAACATTTGCAACAGACTATAAAATCCGCGTTGAAGATATCCCCACATTCAAACTACCTGGATATAACGTACCAGAACTAAAAAAACTTCTCAGCGACACCATCGATGTTGGTTTTAAAATAATTCATGATGCATGGAAAAAAACAGCATCACCGGAAATAAAAATCCTCAAACATAATAATGACCCAGATGGTGGCGGCAGACATATCGCTCCGTTCAACGTGAATATATCCTCAGTGATTGCGCTCAATTTAGTATGTGATGTTATCGAAGGAAGCTATCAAATTAATCTCGAACGATCAAATCAAGCTCAGCAAGGATATATTCTTTATTCGTTTGCACCAACAGCTCCTCCAGGATTTTTAATAATTGAGTCTCCGGTTAATCCAGTCTATATGCGGTGTCATAATGATTCATTAACCAGAATTAATTTCAAACTCACAGATCAGTCCAATAATCTAATTGATCTACAAGAGGAGGTGTTAGCGATTAGTCTGTTTGTAAAGTCCTAAAAGGATTTTCATCGTAAATGATTTGCATGACCCTCTGACACGATATCGTATCGGACTCGATCAAATATTCGGTTGAACTCGTAAATGATTTTTGTTAACCTGTAGCAGCAGAGAGGGTGAGTGACAACGACAATGGCGTATATAAGGAAATCTTATTTTATCGAATAGACGCCATTCTTTTACTATTTGGTAGAAGCCTCAGATTTCCGAATCGACGCTCGGAAAGTTGTAGGATTCACCCTCTCTGCTGCTAGCAGAAATGGACAATAATGGAATATTCAAGACAAACACGACCCGGTCTTTCGTAATGCAAAAAATCGCCATATTTAGTACAAATTCCAATCCAGGAATGCTGACTGGTATTGACAAACTGTATTATGAACAAGCATTCTTGTAACCGCAGTAATTTATGCAATATATTCGATTAATTATAAACCCAGCGTTCATGATCTCAAACCGATGATATTGTCATGGCTAAATTGTGTAGCCGAACGAGTTACAGAATATTTCACAAACGCGGTATGTGAAAATGGTTTAACGGATATAAGACGTGGAAAAAAACAAGTGGGCAGAAATAGTTCCAGATACCATAGCGTCTAAAAAACATCGCTGAGCTAGGAAGAAAATAAAAATGTCCGATAATGGTAAAAACAAAAACCGGAGAGATTTTGTATCGAAATATAAATCGAACGGAGCTTCGATTGAATATTATTGATCATTTCAAACGGTAACAATATTTCCACGAAATGGAACTGTTAAATGTTAGGACAGTGATATGTTTCATTTTATTATTATTAAATATCAGTAAGTATCAGTAAATACGATCCTGTATCCGTGTGGCTTTTCAAAGTTCCAAAAAAATGGACAAAATGTGACGAATTTGCACGACCTAATGGATATATTATTGTACAGAATCTATCAACGAAGACATGAAAAATTTTGCACAGCGATATTCATTGCTGAAATATACCCATTATATTGCTAAACAATTAAATATTTTCGTCAAAGTTTGGTTAGTGCGTAGGATAATCATCCGATAATTGATATATAAATTAGACGAAGCAAGAGATGTGAAGGAGAGAAACAATGAAAAGAGTAAGGACTGGTATAGTATACAATAGTCATATATGTTATACTCCATTTGCCGCTAGAAATGCTCTCAAAAGAAATCAAGACATGTTGATTACCGACGTCATTATTATTGATCACTTATGCTGCAGAAAGTTTCTGTAATTTGTTCGACCAATCGTCAATCGAACCGGACTGAGCATCTGACTATGCTGCTCTCTACACATATAAAACTTCCTTTATATCAAAGCTTTACTCATTATAATACAGTCGTGTATATTGGTTTTCTATATCAAGTACAATGAATCGATGTTATATAGTCGTCGATTTTGGTTTTCTGTATCACGTACAATGAATCGATGCTTAAAGTCGTCGATATTGGCTTCCTATATCACAGGCAATGATGCAATATAACACAGCAGTATATATAGGCTTTATACGTCACATGAAACGAACCACAAATAGTGTTCGAGTTTATACAATGTTTGGGATAATTTAATATATCCGCTTTGTCTTGTAGCTCCCCGTTTCTACCTATTCCAAGAACACGTCTATGTAAGTGTGCACGAGCATATGTGCATGCGTTGTTTAGTATCACTGCTATATTCGCCAAAATTACAGATATGCAACACAATGGGTAATGTTATTTTGCCACAGCAGCATGAAACACATATACTTTATTGATGTAAAAGCATTTGTTTCACAAATATATATTTATCAAGTTTCTATACTTGAATAAATAAATGTCATTGGTAGCACGAGAGAGAGAGAGAGAGAGAGAGAGAGAGAGAGAGAGAGAGAGAGAGAGAGAACGACGTGCTTACACTATTTTGGAACGGTCGCAGCGGCAAATAAATATATGCAAATGTATCGCAATTCATAGGGACTCGGTAAGACTTTACGTTGTCCGTTTATCGGAACTTTTAGATTCTCATTTACAAATAGATTGTCACCAGTTCAGGCAAAACGGAACCAAGGAAACCAATGCTTACGATAACAACAAATAGAAGGAATCTGCAGAAACCTTAAATGACTTTTACTCATCCCTTTCTCTGTCTCTTATTATTTGTTTTATTTATTTATTCTCCTTAGTCAGCTGTTGAATTGTTAATAAATACAGTTTGGTTAAACTAAATTCAAAGATTATTTGCTATGTAATAACGTGTAGATAAATATAACTGTTGCCGAGACTTCAATAGTCAGACATAACGATTATATAAAGGCAATGTGTGTTTCCTTCCAAAAAGTTCAAAACTATGTGCAAGCGCAGAGTACATCTGAGTAAGATGTTAGTTCCGGGAGTAATGTTTACAATATCATATTTGAAACTTTGTTTTATAACCAAGGTGCAGAAGAAAATATTATACTCAGCATTCAGCGCACATGGTATGGGGAAAACTACGATCACGATTGATGGTATTATATGAGTAATATCTTGTGTGTAACATCTAGAATACATCATCAAACATGATCAAAAGAACATTGGTTGGTGTCGAGTGTGCGGTTTCATCTTCGTTCGAACTCAATCATATCAAATGTCATATTCATTACATTCTAGCTAATTCGTGCTTTTTAATGAGACACACCGAGTACAAACCACTTTTCGACATGCTATGTTATTGGGTACACTAGTGTAATATGTATTCTCATCGGCTTTGCAACTCTATCATTAATAAATGAACAAATGTGTCAAACCAGATACGTTTAGTCCTCGCTACTGTGTGCATATTAAAATGCACCAATTAAATGATAGAACTAATTAATCGTTATTTTCGAAAGTTGTCTTGATGGTCCCAAACCACTTCATGGCTTTATTCTGAAAAACAAAGGCTTGAAATGAAAAAAAAAACATTATGCTATACTATATTGTTTGCCCATATGTATGTATGTATGTATGTATGTATGTATGTATGTATGTATGTATGTATGTATGTATGTATGTATGTATGTATGTATGTATGTATGTATGCATGTATCTTGTGTATGTATGTATGTATGTATGTATGTATGTATGTATGTATGTATGTAGTATGGATGGATGGATGGATGGATGGATGCACGTATGTATGTAGGTAGTTATATGAAGAACATATACATGTTAATTTATTTTTGTCGTGAAATTAGATTACTTACAGATTTTGTTCGGGTTATTTTGAGATGTTGAGTACGGTTATTTGTATGATTGTATTCAGCGTCTCTCAACGAATACTGTATTGTTATATGTTACATATCTCACTCAAGTTTACATAGCTTCAGTTTTATGCCAATCCTCGTATGCAGCTTTGTCCATCACAGCATATGACTCTCTTCGAAAAAACACCAAAGCAAAAGAATATGTGTATATTTATTCACAATGTGCATAATAACCAATAAACGTGCGCAAGAATAAAACGGGTAACGGTCAATCGGGTATCATAAGTGTTCATGGTTGATTGATCTGGTTATGGCGCAGGGTACCTTTATCTATATTACATTGGGGAATTGTAACCTTTGCGAAGAAGATTGAAGAGTGCTCTAACCAATATTACCCCTCAGTTATGAGCTTTTAGTCTTCAAGTGCACACAGACTCAATTTTTGCGTAGAATACTGCTGTGCAGTGTTCGTTATGATCATTAAACCTTTGTGGGAAACGGAAATTTATATGCAATATAAAGAGCGAAAACTACCCTTTAATATTTCTAATTTGCATTGAAAAGAAAGCCCGACAAAAGTAAATGCCATACATGGGTAAATTCAGTCTAAACACCATAAACCTAAATTGGACAATTAGTAAAGTGAGGAAAAAACAAAACAAAGAAACTAAATACCTCTACCGAATCTACATGATGCCAAACTGCAGATATTTACAAAACTGATGAAATAGAAACTAGCTAAAAGGAACGCGGCTGTTAGGAGATATATGCTTCGACTCATGACGATGTTAGAAAGGCGGAATATTGTTAGAACACAGCTGTCTGATGGATCAAGCAAGTTGGTAAGCAATTTGCGAACTTTATTAAACAAATTAACTTAAAAATATATATATATATATAAAGTTGAAGATATATGCATTGTTTCAATTTTATATTATTATTGTTTTTATTTGTACTATTATTACTATTTTTATTTTACCTAATAACGAAAGTTGAGATCATTGATTTTGATAAAGTGAACTAATAATAAGAACTGTGATTTTTGATATGCATTATTCTTTATTAAAGACGCTAATTATTGAACCAATGAAAAACCTATAAGAGGTTCCAGTTGGTATCACCGTTCATTAAATGGTTATATACCTCGAATGCGTGTGATTGTAAGCATACACTTGAATTAACTCTTCAAACATAGTTTTAAAGATCAGTTTTGTACGTAGACTGTTCGCGTAACTAAATAATAATAATAATAATAATAATAATAATAATAATAATAATAATAATTTAATATAAAAAAATCAAGTTTACCAAAAAAACATCATCATCTCAATGTTTATTATCGATGAGACTTTCCATTACATTTCCGGTATACTTATGTAGACTAGAAATTAAAACCTGCAAAACAATGGTCGTATACAAAACTGCCTAACTTGCGCGTAGTCTTTAAACACCCGAATACATTGCAAATTTGCAAACTCCACATGTGTATGAATTTGTACATGTACAAATAAGCACACTGTTCAGACATATCACATATATTGGCAGCATGTCATAAAGAAACTACTAAATTAAGGAAACTGCACGTGTTGTTTTGGGGAAGATATATATCCAGAAATTAACAAATTTACCTGTTAATTCTTTTGGTTAATTTATGCGTAACAATATTAAAAGGTGCAGACAAACTAGACGCATGTAAACCTACAGGTTAATGTACATTAATTATATGCTTGGGCGATAGTTATGTGATTTTCCCCAAACTGTCACTCGATATGTCCGAAATTCGGCTTAAAATAGTAACTGTCTCTATAGTTACCACAATGAAGCAATTACCAGACTTAATTAGCCGTATGTAAAGTAAGGTACTGATATATTTGCCGCTAAAACATTATTATATCTTACGAGGCAGCATGCCGATTATTGACTATATCAAAGACTGACTTTATCATGAGTACATTACTCAAGTAGATCAGAGATAGAATTTTGATCTACTGTAAGGTACATAGTGACTTCTAAAAGTTTGATGCCGAGAAATAACTTTCATAACTACGGCAAATTTAAGAAATCACAACCCGGCCCTAATAATAATATCCAGTCAAAAATGCGACTGAACACATCAACATAATAGCAAACAAATTCAAAATTGTCTTCGATGATTTCTTCTGTGACATGAAATGTTGAATCTGCTTTACATCAAACTGCGACGTTCCTGGACCTGCATCCGCCTCCGATGTTCCACACACCATATCTAACATGCGCTTGAGTCGTTCGGATTTCGGTCCTTTCTTATGTTCATGTTCAACGACTACAGGCTCTGAGAGAAAGATGTAATAAACATTTTCATGTTCACCCATATTGTATTATAGCAATATCAGTTTGATATGACTGCAGTATTTGAAATATAGTAACATTAACTAGAACGTAGCAAAAGGTCGTGTATGCAAAACTTAACAATATATTTAAATTCTTTGTTTTAAGTGACTGAATATCTATCATACATAATGTTTTCAAACACCTATAATATTTGTCATAACCCTAAATTGTTAACGATTTATTGCAAAAAAAGTCGAGTTATTTGATTGTTGATGATGTTCGCTCGTTTCCCTGGCTGACCGAAGTTAACTCTTTCCTGACAGTTTATGCTAGGCTCAGTTCATATAGAAAACGCGCCTATTCAAGAAGCAAGCATGCCTTTTTTCCAGGTACACTAGCAAGATGTCAGTGGTGGCTTTCATATTAATCAATAACATCCACAATGTTTACATACATATTAAATAGAGTTCGTAATAACTGAGAATAGGAAACAACGTAAGCGAGCAACGGACAACTCTAGTTTTGATTAGATCCATGTTAATAGCCTTTTGGACCATCCAAACTAAATGTACAAAGTTTTTAAAAAGCAGTAAACCTATACTTATCGTGACAATGACGTGAATGTATAATTCGCCATATGCAAGTTAAGCGACATATATCGTCAAAAGCTGATTTGTCTATATTTAAAACAGCGAGTTTTTATATCAATATTTCAGCAGATTATATATCAAGTGAACTTAATTAACCCTATAAACAATGTTTAGTTTTATGTGACCTGATTTTACGTTTCACAGATTCAACAAACTGAAACAATGCTGTCTGTGTGTTCTATTGTTCAATGTGTACTTATTATTTTACGAAAGTAATTTGTGTGATACTATCCGTCGAACCAATTAGAAAAAAAAAACTGTTCTAGCCAGAGAACATACCGAGATTGTCAATATCATCCGTTTCCTTCTTTTCAATATCGGTTAGGACACAGGCGGTAGTTTCTGACGTGTAAGAGGAAGGCAACCCGTCTGTGCCATGAAGCCGAGTCCACCATGTGACACCTTTTAACTGAAAAAGATTAATATATCAGTTACATCACTGATATCAGAGTTCATAAAACTGGATTAGGCGGCTTGCATACTATTAGGTTCTTCTACATATATGCTGCTTTACGAACAAGAAAAGGGGCTTGATATTTTATTTTGTCGTCAGGTATTATTTTCCGATTATCAGATTGCTTCAACAGAACATACAATCATACTAACGAACATTTCTATACACGGGGAATTAGGTAAGCTACACTCGTGAGAAAGAATGAAAACGATTTGCATGAGAAAGTCCAGCGAATTAGTCTTGCAAATAAATATCTTAGATAAATGGAACCAGAATATACACCGGAAAGCTTAAGTTAATATTGTAAAAACATGGATGATGCAGAGATATTAATACAGAATGCACGAATGCAGCATAAGATATATAACTTTATGATACCAAGTCTCTGTATCATGTTGTACAACATCAAGAAGAACAAACAATATTACTAATACTAACTGAAGTTAGTTTGATAGTATGTTTCACGTATCATTAATACTGGGTGAAGCAATTAGACCAATTAGTTTAATCATACAACTTCCCCCTCCAAGTTATAACACTAGTACATGTATGTGCGAAATATAGAAAAGTGAAGTTCGCAGTGTACCTCCTTATCAGATCTGGGTGTAGTAAAGAGGCTAATGAGTGCGATCATTATTCCTGTCATAAGCATGGTGATCTGTGAGAAGTACGTGAAATGAATTTTGTAGAGGAAAGCTGGACGTGTCTCCGCTTCTCCGCAAGGGGGCGCTGGATATATAAGCTCCACGATCAGACGAGATAAACCCAGTAAATGCCCACATATAAGTCCAACAAATGCTCCCTACGAAACGTGAAAAAAATGAAATTAATATCATAATATGATAAGTAATTAGGATTAATAGAACCACACCAAAACAGAAGAAAGAAACTCTTAATGGAACACTTATGGAATAAATAATGCTTGCGGGGATAGAGCTAGGACCCCCATTTACCTATGCTATAAAGTACAGTTTTTTGTACCAAACACAATTTTTGGAATGGGTGTTTTGATCTATTGGGTTTAAATATCAATGTAGTTAAATATTATCAATAATGCCTATTTTAGCATACTGAAACAGACTATTTTGCAAGCGTAACAGTATCGCCATGGTTTTCGACTGCATCCCATTTAAAAACATGGCAACGGTAGTTGAATGGAAAGTTTATTTTTAAGGGAAAATAACGTTATTTGAAAAATATTGGTAGCAATCAGCTTTCAATAGCAATCAGCCGGTGAGGGGTTCATAGGGTTGGGCTGGGTTTCTCCCAATATATCATATACATTATTATAGAAGTCCCACCCAAGCTCTTTGTTGAAGGAAGTGGACTTAGTGTTTGAGAGAGGTAAAGCTCCGAGCCTCCAGTCAGCAGTGCCGATAGTTCAGTTACTGAGTACACACAAAGTTGAAATTCAAATGAATAACAATTTAATACAACTTAATAATCAATGTTAATAATTCCCCAATAACTCTTTCTCATATCGACCATGTGGTAGCCTATTGCATCATTCGATGTACAGTTTTTCCACCAGTCCTTCTGTTTATTCATCTGGATCTCTTCTATCCCGCCAATTCCTTGTCTCCTTCTGAATTCCCTCCTAACTCCTTCTCCTCTTTCAGTGCTACTTCTCAACTTTTTCCTACTCGACTCTTTTTCTGACTAGCCTTCCATTTACAATCGACGTCTTCGCTAGTCTTTATTCCGTCTCTCTCCTTGAGACTCGTGACTAAACAATACCGGAAGTATGTCCCCTAAAAGCTTTCTGCGAAAACACAAGGACGTTATCATGTTTCTTTAGCCGTCTCGTCTCACACTTAACCAATAATCAGATAAAGACTATTACACTTTTCGGTCACGCATTAGTGCACATCGAAATACCCATAGGTTCTTTTATTGTAAACAACGTTGTAATACAACACTGTATCAACTACTTATCATACAGACATCAATAAATTGCGTCACGTCAATATTTATACATTATTGATCTCATTATATTGAACAATGTCATAACAATCAGATGCATTTCTGTACATTCCCCCCCCCCTTTACAAAGTGTACACAAATATTCAATATCCATGCTGAGATATATTCTTACATCCATATTAACTAACTCTACACACTGCGTCCATTTTCCAAAGTTACAATTCAATTAAAACAGTTTCAATCACTAGAATATCGCCTGAATATATACACTAGTTAATTACAAAGTAACCAAATATCGAAATACAATATTAATTCTGACCACGAGCTAGCAATCTACATAATTTTGTTTACATAATCATAGCTCAGTTCTAAAATACGCATGTAAATTAAACTGTACAAAGATAATTCTACGTACTAACAATTCGAGTCATTAAGTAAACATACTGCACATAATTACAATTACAATGCCGTAATAGTCTGCAAAAATCGAGCAATTAACTTACTGACCTTTACCAAGATGTGTCTTTATTAGAATTGGGAGATTAATAGTGGCTTTCTTTGGGTTTTGCTTTTATAACTTTCGAGCACGATGTTTGTGTAGTTACTGAGTTCCTAGCTTCCAAATAATAAATTAAATTTAGATTGAAATGGTGACCACACCCTCACTCAATTCCGACTAGATGTCGAATTTGCCCTGTTCTATTGAACTTAAAAGACAATGCCTCCGGGCCCTCTGTAAACCTGAGGAGATTTTACGACGCCTATAATGGTCCTTTGTTCTTAAACAAAACTTTCAACGTCCACATGCGACTTTTCACATCCAACAAAACTGGGTTCTTGTACCTTTCAAGGGGTCTAAAGTATCACTGACACGCAAAGTCGTCAGATAAATCCCCCCTCCAAATCTGCGTTGATGCTAATGGACAATGTGTTATCACTTCACTAAAATGTATCAAAATGGCAATAGGACAGTTGGTTGTGCTATTCGAATTGGATTTACATGTCACAAAACATAGAATCTGTTCCGGAAATATAATCTACATATTCAGCGGCCAGTGGTGAGGGGTGACATATCAGCTTAATTTGTTATCAACACAAGTATCTCATACAAATAATTACACAGGCCTCCATTATTCTGCTATATGAATAATCATTGCATTCACCATGCAAGCGCTAGATCGATCGAGCTTTACTTCAACAAATGCTAATGGAAAACTCCCAAACTACCATATGCGCTATTTAGTAACTAATCTAGGTATATCTACCACTTATCAAAAATATTATTTCGGACAGAGAATAATAAATATGGAATTTTTATTTCTAAAACGAAGCCAAGGGAGATGTAAAACAATCGGCAGCATCTATTCATGTGGCTTTGTTTATTTGCCAAATTAACGCTGGTTCTGGAGCACTAAATTTAAGAAAAGCTGGGACATTGGAACATTGCAAATTTCATCAAAGAAAGGTATTAGCGGGATTAATTTCTTAACTGTTTCCTGACGTTTAATAAAAAAAACTCGACATACGTTCGCCTCTTATCACACACCATACTTGATGCATTATTAGTTCGGCCTATAATATTGCGGTTTTCTTTATATGAAACTGGATAACAAAATTCCGTATGTAAATGCAGATATGTTTAATCTAGTAATTGTTTATTCAAGGAAAATTATTTTCCCATTTTTCATTAGAGAGTTTTAGACAAGTATAAGCAAAATTAGATATTCTCTGTGAAATTACCAGACAAGGTAGAGTAGTAATCCTTGTATAAAAAATATTTAGAATTGACATTGAAGAGGTTTGGACGCGATCAGGTAAGCTTAGATTTAGAACAGTAACTCATACCAATAATATGGAAATGGGTCGCGTTGAGGTAATTTTAAGGAAAGAACAGCTTTGTAACATCTGCACTGTACGAGATGTAAAAAAATAAGTGTGAGTTTTGCATCTTTGTCTACTGCGTAGGGACCTGAGAAGAAACAATTTTGCTATGACATTAGTATTCACTCAGTAACATGTATGCAGCCTCAAAGTGCTTTTACAATCCAATGGTAAATATAGTTTCTGTCCTATTCTATATTGCCGGATCCTTCATGTCATTTATTTTCATCGATTAACATTTGCTTCAATCGTGTGTTGTTTGAAACCAAAATCTGTTTTGCATAGTATGATTGTGGAAATATGGTTCAATATTCAAAGTATCAGACTTTTTATACTTTAAAAAAAAAATTTAAAGAATTGTGGCAATAAGACCAGTTTAGTATGTGCATATCGGGCTCTATTCATACCCAAGTTGCAGTACACTTGCATAGAAAATTCAGACTCTTTTGCCATGGATTGATGGTTTGTTAAATGCAGATACATACCGTTTCAGTAGTTCGTTTCCAGAATATGGACAACAGAAAGCATATTCCTATTGGTGACCCAAGGTAGCCCTCCATAGCCACCATATAGGAAAACAGTCGTCCGCTTTGGGAAGCTTTAACCAGGGGCACCCAGAGGATACCAATGAAGCACATGATGATCACAAATATTCTGATGGAAACGAAATCTCGATTAATAATAATAATAATAATAAGAAGAAGAAGAAGAAGAAGAAGAAGAAGAAGAAGAAGAAGAAGAAGGAGATGAAGAAGAAGAAGAAGAAGAAGAAGAAGAAGAAGAAGAAGAAAAAGAATGAATCACATGATAATCACAAATATTTTGAAAGAAAAGAAATCTCGATTAATGAAATAATATTAATAATAATAATAATAATAATAATAAAAATAATAATAATAAAAATGAAGCTCATGATGATCACAAATATTCAGAATGAAACGAAATAATAATTAATTAATTAATTAATTAATGAATTAATAATAATAATAATAATAATAATAATAAGAAGAAGAAGAAGAAGAAGAAGAAGAATGAATCACATGATAATCACAAATATTTTGAAAGAAAAGAAATCTCGATTAATGAAATAATATTAATAATAATAATAATAATAATAATAATAATAATGAAGCTCATGATGATCACAAATATTCAGAATGAAACGAAATATTAATTAATTAATTAATTAATGAATTAATAATAATAATAATAATAATAATAAGAAGAAGAAGAAGAAGAAGAAGAAGAAGAAGAAGAAGAAGAATATAGATAACTAAGAAGAAGAAATGCCCATAGAAAGCATTGTACCGTTTACAATAAATAATTGCACACTTGATTATACGAACAGAAATGCAGCAATGTATGCACATGCAAATATTCATTTAACTTAGGCCTCTGAGTTGGGACACAACTGACTAAAAGATAATAGCTCAATCGCTATAATTTTAGATATGCCACTTAATGAAGGTACTTGATCTATTTATGCACTTTCTGCTCCATAAGGAGAATAATGCGAGTTATCTTGCATCATCAGTTGTTTGCTGACGAGAACGGACACGCATATATTATTAAATAGTCGAAACTATTAGATATACATATAAAACAAATCAGTGATACCCATCTTAAATTTATTAATGGCTCCAAGTATTGCTCTAGTTCCGAATGTATCATTTTGGCTATGATATTATGGTAAATATGTTAAGTAGTCACGTTTGCGCACCTGCCTATAATAAGTAGCTCCCTCTGGCGGGCATTTGGCCGAAATCTTCGCCAGAGATCCATCGTAAATACAGTACTGGCACTGTTAAATATGGAAGTCAGAGAACTCATGATAGCAGACAGCATTACTGCCAGTAAAAGTCCTTTGGCTCCTGTAAAACGGACAGTGAAACATTCAAAAGAGACGTTAGTCATGCAGTGCCAGAATTTCATGGACAATGCTTCTCGTTTCATATAATTTGCTCAACCACTTCTAATAGTTTGTTTTTAAATTTATTTTAAAGTATCTTATAACTTGTCTGGTTAAAAATGAATGATAATACAAACCAAAGTATTTAAATGCCGATTTCAAAATATAACCAAGTAATGTTTGATAAAATAGTTTTAGACAAAAAGTCCAATGAATGGTTCGAAGGACAACATTAAGTCCATATATATATATATATATATATATATATATATATATATATATATATATATATATATATATATATATATATATAACTATTCTAAATTAAAGCATAATATGAGATGAATAAAGGGAAATAACAAGCTCAAGTGTAGCAGAAAAGTATAACCAGTTAAACTAACTGGGTGCACAAGTGAATGAATCTATGTTACATGCTAGTGTTATATTTAATATAATGGAACGCCATTAAACAAAAGAGACGTAACGATAGTTAGAGAGAGAGAAGGTTGCACGTTTTAACTAAGACTACTACTAACTTAAAAAGTACCTATATGAACCAAAAGACAGACGAGAGGGAAGTAATGAGTTCAAACTGTTTACAGAGAGAGAAAGAATCACAGAAGCGGGTACATTTGCTTTCCTTCGGAAAACTAAGCTCATAGTCCTTTATTAATTCCGTAGCAGATTAGTTTATGCATAATAAACAGTTCACGTGGGTACAACATTATTCACCGATACAAAATCGATATGGGTACTTGTAGTAACTAATTGCACATATCATACGATAAACAATCGATTAGAGTACTTGTAGTAACTAACTGCATATATCATACGATAAACAATCGATATGGGTACTTGTAGTAACTAACTGCATATATCATACGATAAACAATCGATATGGATACTTGTAGTAACTAACTGCACATATCATACGATAAAAAATCGATATGGGTACTTGTAGTAACAAACTGCACATATCATACGATAAAAAATCGATATGGGTACTTGTAGTAGCTAACTGCACATATCATACGATAAAAAATCGATATGGGTACTTGTAGTAACAAACTGCACACTTCAGACGGCAATGCGAACCTATAGGAAGAAGTTCCAGGACCAGTTTGGGATAAGCGATGTTGGAGCAGCCGACTGGATTATCACATACCACTTTGCATACCTCAGGATTGGAGCATGCGATCGCATCTAGGAGAAAAGTAAATGTATGCTTAACTCATAGTGGATTACATTCAATTGTAAAACGCACTAGTGAATCAACGTAGTCCTATATCGATATTGTTACCATTACATTTTTTCTTTCGCCTGTTTTCCTTTATTGCTACACAAATCGGTAAAACCATAATTCTTTTCATATTGACCAAGACCCTACCTTAAATAAAACATCCAATGAAGCTGTAGTTCCACGAGAATTTCGAAGAAACAATGTGGAATATGACAACGGATATCTATATGTGGAATATGACAATAATTTTGGATATCTGGAATAAGACAATGGGTATGGATATGTGGAATATGGCAATGGGTATGGATATGTGGAATATGACAATGGGCATGGATATGTGAAATATGACAATCGGTATGGATATATGGAATAAGACAATGGGTTTGGATATGTGGAATATGACAATGGGTATGGATATATGGAATATGACAATGGGTATGGATATGTAAAATATGACAATGGGAATGGATATGTCGAATATGACAATCGGTATGGATATATGGAATATGACAATGGGTATTGATATGTGCAATATGACAATGGGTATGTATATGTGGAATATGACAATAGGTTTGGATATGTGGAATATGACAATGGGTATGGATATATGGAATGTGACAATGGATATGTATATGTGGAATATGACAAAGGGTTTGGATATGTGGAATATGACAATGGGTATGGATATGTGGAATATGACAATGGGTATGGATATATGGAATATGACAATGGGTTTGGATATATGGAACATGACAATTTGTATGGATATATGGAATATGACAATGGGTTTGGATATATGGAATATGACAATGGGTATGGATATGTGGAATATGACAATGGGTATGGATATATGGAATATGACAATGAATATAGATATGTCGAATATGACAGTGGGTATGATATGTGCAATATGACAATAGGTATGTATATGTTTAGTACGACAATGGGTTTGGATATGTGGAATATGACAGTCGGTATGGATATATGGAATATGACAATGGGTGTGGATATATGGAATATGACAATGGGTATGGATATATGCAGGAATTATTAGCTTCCTCGTAAGTACGCTTTTTGCGCATAGGGTTGGCGAAAGTCAATGATTTTGCAAGACTTTCTCAATTTAAATTAAAGCAAGACATATGGCATGATATTTGCAGGGGATAAAGCAACTGTAGAAATAATGGTGGTGATGGTCGCTGCTGAATTTGTAATCATGTATCAGTCTGTGAAGAAAAGGAGGAGTAATAGTACCTGAAAATGTGGTAGATGAAGTATTAGCATTGGTTTTGAGAAAGTTGTTTAAGAAATTATAGTAGCATTACTACTACTGCTACTACTAATACTTCTGTATACTACTACTAATGCTTCTGTGTACTACTACTAATACTTCTATATACTATTACTAATACTTCTATATACTACTACTAATACTTCTATGTACAATTACTAATACTTCTATATACTATTACTAATACTTCTATGTACTATTACTAATACTTCTATGTACTATTACTAATACTTCTATATACTATTACCAATACTTCTATGTACAATTACTAATACTTCTATATACTATTACCAATACTTCTATGTACAATTACTAATACTTCTATATACTACTACTAATACTTCTGTATACTATTACTAATACTTCTATATACTACTACTAATACTTCTATGTAATATTACTAATACTTCTATATACTATTACTAATACTTCTATGTACTATTACTAATACTTCTATATACTAGTACTAATACTTCTATGTACTATTACTAATACTTCTATGTACTACTACTAATACTTCTATATACTATTACTAATACTTCTATGTACTATTACTAATACTTCTATATACTATTACTAATACTTCTATATACTATTACTAATACTTCTATATACTATTACTAATACTTCTATGTACTATTACTAATACTTCTATATACTATTACTAATACTTCTATGTACTATTACTAATACTTCTATATACTACTACTAATACTTCTGTATACTATTACTAATACTTCTATATACTATTACTAATACTTCTATATACTACTACTAATACTTCTATGTACCATTACTAATACTTCTATATACTACTACTAATACTTCTATGTACTATTACTAATACTTCTATATACTATTACCAATACTTCTATGTACAATTACTAATACTTCTATATACTACTACTAATACTTCTATATACTATTACTAATACTTCTATATACTACTACTAATACTTCTATGTACTATTACTAATACTTCTATATACTATTACTAATACTTCTATGTACTATTACTAATACCTCTATATACTATTACTAATACTTCTATGTACTATTACTAATACTTCTATGTACTACTACTAATACTTCTATATACTATTACTAATACTTCTATGTACTATTACTAATACTTCTATATACTATTACTAATACTTCTATGTACTATTACTAATACTTCTATATACTACTACTAATACTTCTATGTACTATTACTAATACTTCTATATACTATTAATAATACTTCTATGTACTATTACTAATACTTCTATATACTACTACTAATACTTCTATATACTATTACTAATACTTCTATGTACTATTACTAATACTTCTATATACTATTACTAATACTTCTATGTACTATTACTAATACTTCTATATACTACTACTAATACTTCTATGTACCATTACTAATACTTCTATATACTACTACTAATACTTCTATGTACTATTACTAATACTTCTATATACTATTACCAATACTTCTATGTACTATTACTAATACTTCTATATACTACTACTAATACTTCTATGTACTATTACTAATACTTCTATATACTATTAATAATACTTCTATGTACTATTACTAATACTTCTATATACTACTACTAATACTTCTATATACTATTACTAATACTTCTATATACTATTAATAATACTTCTATGTACTATTACTTATACTTCTATGTACTATTACTAATACTTCTATATACTACTACTAATACTTCTATATACTATTACTAATACTTCTATATACTATTAATAATACTTCTATGTACTATTACTAATACTTCTATATACTACTACTAATACTTCTATATACTATTACTAATACTTCTATATACTATTACTAATACTTCTATGTACTA
Organism: Unio pictorum; assembly: GCA_030141615.1. Taxonomy (NCBI): domain Eukaryota; kingdom Metazoa; phylum Mollusca; class Bivalvia; order Unionida; family Unionidae; genus Unio; species Unio pictorum. The sequence goes on from JARLTB010000060.1 coordinate 1,422,057, forward strand.
TTACTAATACTTCTATATACTATTACTAATACTTATATGTTCTACTACTAATACTTCTATATACTATTACTAATACTTCTATGTACTACTACTACTACTTCTATATACTATTACTAATACTTATATGTTCTACTACTAATACTTCTATGTACTACTACTAATACTTCTATGTACTATTACTAATACTTCTATATACTATTAATAATACTTCTATGTACTATTACTAATACTTCTATATACTATTACTAATACTTCTATGTACTATTACTAATACTTCTATATACTATTACTAATACTTATATGTACTATTACTAATACTTCTATATACTATTACTAATACTTCTATGTACTATTACTAATACTTCTATATACTATTACTAATACTTATATGTACTATTACTAATACTTCTATATACTATTACCAATACTTATATGTACTATTACTAATACTTCTATATACTATTACTAATACTTCTATATACTATTACTAATACTTCTATATACTATTACTAATACTTCTATGTACTATTACTAATACTTCTGTGTACTATTACTAATACTTCTATATACTATTACTAATACTTCTATATACTATTACTAATACTTCTATATACTATTACTAATACTTCTATATACTATTACTAATACTTCTATGTACTACTACTAATACTTCTATATACTATTACTAATACTTCTATGTACTATTACTAATACTTCTGTGTACTATTACTAATACTTCTATATACTATTACTAATACTTCTATATACTATTACTAATACTTCTATATACTATTACTAATACTTCTATATACTATTACTAATACTTCTATATACTATTACTAATACTTCTATATACTATTACTAATACTTCTATATACTATTAATAATACTTCTATGTACTATTACTAATACTTCTATATACTACTACTAATACTTCTATATACTATTACTAATACTTCTATAAACTATTACTAATACTTCTATGTACTATTACTAATACTTCTATATACTATTACTAATACTTATATGTTCTACTACTAATACTTCTATATACTATTACTAATACTTCTATGTACTACTACTACTACTTCTATATACTATTACTAATACTTATATGTTCTACTACTAATACTTCTATGTACTACTACTAATACTTCTATGTACTATTACTAATACTTCTATATACTATTAATAATACTTCTATGTACTATTACTAATACTTCTATATACTATTACTAATACTTCTATGTACTATTACTAATACTTCTATATACTATTACTAATACTTATATGTACTATTACTAATACTTCTATATACTATTACTAATACTTCTATGTACTATTACTAATACTTCTATATACTATTACTAATACTTATATGTACTATTACTAATACTTCTATATACTATTACTAATACTTATATGTACTATTACTAATACTTCTATATACTATTACTAATACTTCTATATACTATTACTAATACTTCTATATACTATTACTAATACTTCTATGTACTATTACTAATACTTCTGTGTACTATTACTAATACTTCTATATACTATTACTAATACTTCTATATACTATTACTAATACTTCTATATACTATTACTAATACTTCTATATACTATTACTAATACTTCTATGTACTACTACTAATACTTCTATATACTATTACTAATACTTCTATGTACTATTACTAATACTTCTGTGTACTATTACTAATACTTCTATGTACTATTACTAATACTTCTGTGTACTATTACTCATACTTCTATATACTATTACTAATACTTCTATATACTATTACTAATACTTCTATATACTATTACTAATACTTCTATATACTATTACTAATACTTCTATATACTATTACTAATACTTCTATATACTACTACTAATGCTTCTATATACTATTACTAATACTTCTGTATACTACTACTAATACTTCTATGTACTATTACTAATACTTCTATGTACTATTACTAATACTTCTATGTACTATTACTAATACTTCTGTATACTACTACTAATGCTTCTATGTACTATTACTAATACTTCTATATACTATTACTAATACTTCTATGTACTATTACTAATACTTCTGTATACTACTACTAATACTTCTATGTACTATTACTAATACTTCTATGTACTATTACTAATACTTCTATATACTACTACTAAAACATCTAAAGCTCTTTTCATCATCATACGTCTCGTGACAGTTGAAAGTACATTGTTCAGTTTTGTTTACAAGAAGCAGCGTGATAACTATAAATTACCATGCAAGATGACGAACCTAGAAAGTAAATTTATGTGTATGTCAACAAAAACCATTACGATAGAAACAAAAGTCTACCAGTGGCAATAACGATAGATTAGCTTATATTACCACAATGCTCAAAACGATGAACCTTGTTATGTGTGAACACATGAGTGAAGACATAATCTCTTCCGTAGTTCTTTGCTGTCTGTTCCTCTTTACAAAACGAAGTTAATTACAATGAACTCGGGGAAGAGATTATTTCATATCGCGAAACTTAAGATGCATAGTGTGCAACTATAAACCGGTGAATTACCTGGAAAGAGTATCCGGCTGATCATTCCTGGAAAAATGAGAAGAAATAGCGGAAGGATTTTTAGACATCCTGCCAGTATAGACCCTCCCTTTGCATGGGTCAGGCTTCTGGCTGCCAGCGACCTCTGAACGATCACCTGAATAATCATACATTGTTCAGTGTTAGGGGCGTTAGTGACTTGGGAATATTAAATATTCTGCAGTACAACGTCTTACTTTTCTTACTTTTCTCTGCAATGATTCCTAAATGGCCACCTGATGATATATTTTCAAAGGTTTGATTAAATATCTTTTTAAGGAAAGTAACATATTTCCCATTTGAGCATTGTCCCGCTAAACCAATCGCTTAGGCTCGCGATAGTTCATTGTGACGAGAAAGTGTTATCGCAGCGTATTTTCTCATATACAAGGATATGCATACGACTGGATCTTACCTATATGAGGAATTGTTAAAACAAGGTTTACATGTTTGTTAGAAAGGATAGAGTTTAAGGTTAGTTTTATTGAAAACTCTGACGAAATCATAAAAATGCATGTATATACAATTATGCCTGTCGTTAAATGTGTGTTTATAGCATTAATTGTAATATATAAAAGAGAAAATAGTTCATCATTACTCACTCAGATACTTATTTAGCCAAAACTCGAGGATATCCTAAACACAATATCCCTCAAATGCGAAAAAGAATTCGAGTTCTATCAGACATAACATGTAAGATTTACTAACAAGTCAAGCTAACTCTCTCATCGATGTAGCTTCAAGGGGCCATATCTTAAGAGAATTAGAATTGCATGCCACCTATATGAAAATATTGGCCAACATTAAAGTTTTGTGTAATCTTTTGAAGCTAATAGGATTGTTAACTAAATGTTAAATGACTCTTTATATTTAATAATTATCACACTAAGAAAACAATGGATTCCAAGGAAGAAGTGATACATCATAGAAAACATTTGTCTCTTTGTTTTCGATTTTGCATACGAAGTTCAATGTAATGTACGGAGATATACTTGAACAACACATCTGCGTATTTTACGATCTGTGGCGAGAGGCATGTCAACTTTATATTTCGTTTTATTTGATGCAGTTTGTCACCTTTTTGATGCCTTTTTGGATGGAATTACCATGAATTACAACTAGGCCTAAATTAAAATTGCTCTGACTCTTAGTCTGTATTTTTTAGATAGAATAATGAAAGACTGAAACTTAGTTGCGCGATATTTGGGTATGTACCGTCCATTTGGGTCCATTTTTAAATGCCTGATAATTAATTCATGTAATTTTCTTCAGATGTAATGCACGAGTTAGTCTTACATTCAAATATTCAACATGTTGGGTTTATCGTCGCAGGTACAACTGCTATTTAATCATCAGATGACAAATGAGAGAGAACAAAAAACATTTGCTTTGATTAAGAGTTATTCACAAAAGATTTAACATTAGTTTCCGCAAGGTTAGCAGCAACTAAATTAGACGTACTTTAGTAAATGACTAAGAATGGTTTGGTGGCCCTGGTTTGCGAAACCACCTATCCAAATTCAAAGATATCCTATCCCACGTATGTTTTTATTTCATCTGTATTAATTGTGATAACCTATCCCATGCATTTATCTCCTATAGCAGTTTCATATTGTTATATGTTTATGAAGATATAATTAACCAAAACAGCTGTGTATTTAACGAAGATGTGGTGAGCTTTGTATTACCATTACACGTGCTTATCAGTACATTGAAGAGCTGATATGATACTCTATAAGCAAACCAAAAAAAAATTGTTTTTAAAAAATACCCCTGACAATGCAATTTCGATTTGTTTAAAAGAAATAGTTTCAGAAGGAAGACCGCGGACGACAGAGATGGAAGATTAAATTGAGGAAATGCAGGATTAGTCCGGTAATACTAAGCAAGCAACCTTGTTTGGCACAATAATTTATGAGATTTCAGTTTTTTATGTAGGTATGACATTTAGTGATTATATGTCAAAATACAATCTTGTTGATATTTACATCACCGGATAAGGAGAGGCCCTATTTACTTCATGGAGGGGTGACAGTTTGTTACATTTTTAAATTCAAAGTTGGTAGGAACCACGCATAATTAAAAAAAACACCTGATATATCCTTCCCTCGAGTGAATCTACGTTAAATGATAAAAACGCACAAAATTACAAAACACTTCTTGAAACTCTTGGTTCGCTCAATATGACAACACAAACATATAAGGAAACAAATCACATTCAGGAAAATATAAATGACACAAAAAGCGAGAAACAAAATAAAGGACCCAACATTGAAAGATCGAACAAATAAAATATAATGATCATATAACTACACAGAACTAATATGAGCACGAAGCGATAATGAGAGCTATTCCTCATTATGACGCAAATTGTGCATGGCAGAGACACATTTAAATAAAATACGTAATATACGAAAGGATTACGGAAATGTCGGAGTCTGTAATGAATAAAGAAGAGAAACCTCAATGGAAATTAGTTTATTGGTGTCAATTTGCTTGTAATTAAGTGCAATGCTTTTGAAGATAGCAACATTTTGCCAAACAAAGTCTGAAATAAAAGCAGAATATTTTCGTTCAGAATATAACTATGAAATTATTAGACACAGTTTCTTAAGTATACGATACAAATATAGTAGAATGACATACAAAATGTAAAAGGCAAAGAAATTTTGATGAGGAATAATATGCAAATAGTCTGATTTGTTATATGTTATTTTTTTACCTGATCACAGCACCAGTACCAAAGGCATCCGAGTGACGACTGAATCACCAATCCTGGCCACGGTTGATCTCCAGTAATTGCGTCTTGAAATATATGGAATGCATCTTTATGTGGCAAACCGCATGTTGTGTTGTTTCCAGCCACCGAAGGAATGGAAGCAAAGTAGAGCCGCTCTAAATTATTGTAGCCACCAATTCGAATAAAACCTAAAAAAAATTGATTATAAAAGGCACACTTTAGTATATTTCGTTGTATTTTATTGCAATACGTTTTAAAAATGGATAAAGAGAAGGAAAGACTTTGATTCGAAATCCATTATTGTAGTAATGATTTACGAGTTATTTCTTATGTAGAATAGAGTATGTTCGAGTTTCTACAGACTAACACATTTACAATAGTGTCAACTAACACAAAGTTGCGTCTTGGCCATTATTATTTAGTCAGAATTGTTGTGGCATTAGCAGTTTTACAACCTCGAGTATATTACATATTACATTATTACATTACAACCTATAATAGTATCTATAAGTTTAATTACATTTCCCTATTACCTAAACTTAGTGCCACATTTAATACTGCAACTCTATCATGTATGACTTCAGTATCAGTACTTTGTTATACCTAGCTTTATGAAATGTATGCACACAAAATAAACTGGGGGACAAATGGGTCTTCAAAAGTGAACATACCAACGATCATGATAGAAAAAGATCCCAAAACCATCACTACAGTCTGGAACGTATCGGTGTACATCACGGCTGTCAGTCCACCTGAAGAGATAATTTGCAATAAGCACATCTATTCTATGAGGAAAAAGTAACTGAGCCTATATTGTATGAGCCTATACAGTATAAACCTATACAGTATGAACCTATACAGTATGAACCTATACAGTATGATAAAGAAGCCTTTAAGATTCCCACCCACGCATTCTATGTATGTATGTATGTATGTATGTATGTATGTATGTATGTATGTCTGTCTGTCTGTATTTATGTATGTATGTGTCTATCTATCTATCTATCTATCTATCTCTCTCTCTCTCTCTCTCTCTCTCTCTCTCTCTCTCTCTCTCTCTCTCTCTCTATATATATATATATATATATATATATATATATATATATATATATATATATATATATATATATATATATATATATATATATATATATATATATATATATATATATATATATATATATATATTCCAAGTGAAACATGTTTAATGTTCGGGAATGTGTTGCTATAGATAACATGTAAATAACGTTTTAGCACTTTGCATGATGTCATTTAGGCATATATTGAAAGCATGACCATACGTCGTTTATTTTACATGACAAAATACAATCCCGTTGATTCTGTCATATGGGATATAAGAATAATCTATTTTAACGTACCGTCCACTTTATTGGAGATTTTCACTTTTCTTGGTTGCAAAGTTTATTTTAAAGATTTACATATTAAAAGGCTTCAGTGGAAATCGTAACATTTATATGCACATTATTTTATGAGAACCTTGATCGCTTCATGGAGAGACAACAAAGGCATCAAAGGAATAAATAATCATGATAAAAATCACTCCTTTTATCTAAAATCTCAAAATAGACAAAATCAGCTAAATGAAGTGCATAAAAATTTATCCAGATTGCGGTAAATTCCTTGACAGTGATTCGATATTCAAAACTAATACTCAATTGGTCAATACATTGATTATTGCACGATTGATTTAGGGACATTTGTTTTCATTAGAAAGGATAATGACAATGATAATTTAAAACAAGTATTAACCTTGCGTCAGTGAACGGGTAGATCTATGAACAATTAAACTTTGCACATTGACCTCCTCATAGCATCGATAAATATGTGTTGAATGGAGTAATTCAAGTTTATTACGAGATTCTACTGACACCTATGTTATCACTGGATGACTCATGTTACGTTTTTCTTTATTATTGTTTCTATCAATCAACGCAACGTTTTGCTATGATTTCACTGACTTGTACGTATATTTGCGTATTGATAATGGCTTCGTGAAGCTAAAGTGACTATTTCAAACCATGTTAGACAGTAACAAATAAAGACGGATTTATGAACCATTAGTCTTGATATACTTTACTGTTAATTGCTTCACTCAAGTTTATTTTGTGATTCCTTTGAGAGATGATGCTTTTCTAGACGATACGATGTCATGTTATTTTATATAAATGTCTGCCATTAACAGTGTTACAGATATTGGAGTCGCGGTCATGTGGCTCCGAGTGCCCGTGCATTAGTGGTGATTCTAAGCAATATAAATGTATGCCCAGTATTTTCCAATGATCAGTCAAATACATGTTATCATGTACATTAAAATAAGCATGCTAATTGTCTTTACATGTTATACGATTACATTATAAAAAATATATAATTTGAACCTTTTATTGAGAAAATGCATGTCGTTGCTAAGAACTGAACCAGTGAATCGCGCCTCAATAAACACTACGAAACTGTTCTGGTCACATTCGCGTCTAGAAGGTAATGCTTTGTCAGCAGTGACAAAATATGCGTTTATTAAAGTATATGGAAGCCAAAGATTCAGACGAAAGTATTAATAGTAGGATAAAAATGAATGCGTTTAACTAATTGGGGCAAAATGTCTATCACAACTGTAGATACAAATTTGAGCAGAGCAACATGCAACGTTCCTAGAAGGTATCTGCTCATGTTCGGCTTGACACCTATTTGATATTTCAGTGACCATGAGGCTATGTTAGAACAGCGTTTAACTTTTAGGCTGTTGAATATGACTTTTTCATCTCTGCGATTTATGGGACATTTATGTGGCTAATGACCTGCAAAATAGACTGGCGGGAAATAGGCTTTGGAGCGTGACGTAAGCTGATTTGCGGACGGAGTGATTGATAACTTGGCTTGAGGGCCAGTCATTTTCAGCCGCAACATTCATCAGTAAAACTTGGGGATTATGTCCCAAAGGCGTTGGAAAAATAATACATGAAAATCATTTTGGAGATTCGAGTTGGAATTATTTGCGTTTGGTGTAATTCCTCGCATGAAATAAAACAATATTATTCAGAGCGGATAAAATGCTATGTTTACGTGAGCTAGACGTGTCTGCGGCATGATGACCAAAGGGCTAGATATCACTTATACCGTACACTGCAGACATCAAAGCGATATGACTGACACAGTGTTAATGCTACGCTAAAAATCCAAATCACACACACACACACACACACACACACACAAATTTCGTTACATTACCTAGAACGGTGTAGAGACCCGTTATTGCTATTAATACCCCCAGGGACAAATACATGTCCCATCTCATGGAAATCTGGATAAACAAGGCTCCAGCAAACATGGCCGACTAAAAATATACAGAAACAGAATTTATCATTATCGAGAACCGAAACTAAGATAACTGACATTAAATAGTAACGTAAACGCTGCAGTTAATAAACGTTGTGTATGGGAATGAAAAGGAAATAAAATAAACAAAATTAATTAATAAACAAAAAATTAAATAAATAATTAAACAAATAATTAAAAAAATAATCAAAGAGTGAAATAACAAATAAAATTCTTCTTAACATACTTTATTAGAATATATGATACGTGGAAGCTGCGTTCTACGAAAATATCAAGAGATTAGTAAGAAAAAAAATCGTTGTAAAACCACTGTTCGTTTTAGAATTTAGCATATCTTTGGAACCTCTTAATCTTATAATTTAACGCAACAAAATTAACGAATAAATCAATCAGCTAATCAACCAATTTCATAATCGACTGTGACAATAAGTATTTAATTCATTCAGCCATATCAAATTAGTGACGCAATCATAACTACATATTGTAAATATTTTAATTTTCTTGAATCCAGAATCGATTGAAATTGCTTTAATCAATAAGCTAGGTGTTTTGTTTCTAAACAGGTGTCTCGGCAAAAAGCAATGACTATATTTTACCGCCAGTTTGGTCACTATGTACAATGCTAGGGCCACGCAGCTAAGATATAATCGAATCCGTTTGCCGCCATGGCGTCGCTCCAGGTACTCAGGTAACGTGTAGACCTAGTTCATAAAAATGAAAATATTAATATGAATATAAAACTATAAATATTGTTATACATGCCAGTACTTGCAAAGGTATGTATGTATGTATGTATGTATGTATGTATGTATGTATGTATGTATGTATGTATGTACACAATTTCCATTCAATCCATCCTTTTAATGCCACGTATTGCGTGTCACTACATATCGCGTGCAGGCGGCCCCGAGTGGCCGAGTGGTCTAAAGCGCTTTCCGCTACGGATCATTGCCATCTCACCTCTGTCTGCGTGGGTTCGAGTCTTAGATTCAGCCAATGTGGGTATGCGAGAAAGTTTGCAAGTAGCTTCTCGTGGCTCGGTGGTTCTTTCCGAGGGTTTTTCCTGGGTTATTCTTCCACCATTAATATTGGCCGCCATGTATAGCCAAGAACAACAACATATCGCGTGGGCAAGTGGTATGTATATGAAAACAGAGGTGGAGGGATGAACGCACATGTACGGCCTTATTCGTGGATGGACAAAATAATAATCAGAAATTTGTGATGTTTAAGCATGTCAGATGGGAATTTCGATGGATAAAATGAGGTTGGAACGTTTTGTTTTAATCACTACGTAACAACTTTATCTCCATCAAAAAATAATTTCGAAAATAACAAACAATATTAACGGTATTAGCTTCGATGGATGATGTACGCATGTTGTGGATTTTCCCATATTTTCACTTAATAAAATCAATTTACTTTTTATTCTTTCGGTTCAGTACATTTGTGTTAGTTATAAAACATAGTTACCGTTTCGCGACAGGCCATAAAAAGTAGAGCTTAATTGTCTTCATCACTGGGTCGCGGGATGAATATCAATCCAGTCAAGCTCATCTCGACTGCCTCTGTCCATTCTTTGAGAAGGCAAATTAGCTTCCATTTCCTACGCATAAATCCAGTGTGATATAAGTGCCGTTCAAAAAGAAGTAGGACGAGAAAGGGCAGTGCCGGATTACCAAATAGGCAGAATAGGCATCTGCTTTGGGCCTCAAGCCTTTTAGGGGCCCCGCGACAACGAATCAAAATAATACTGATAGGAGATATCTTGCGAAGAGAGTCTCAAGATTTCGACTGCCTAGGGGCCTCCACAGGGTTTAATCCAAACCTGAGAAGAAGCAGCAATAAACGAACGAAAAAATCCCAGAACAAAATATCGATTGTTGGGGGATTCAAAAGAGGTAAGTAACATAAGAAAAAAATGAATGAGATCGTTTACACGAGTCAGTAGTTCAAACAAACTGAAGAACGAAAAACAAAATGAAAAAGAACACATTTCAAATGAAAATGTACCATTTTTAAACTAATGCATCAATTATTAGATAATCCTGTTAAAATGTGTCATTTTACTTACCTAAATACCTTATACGATGCATTGTATTATCTTTATTTAATTGCAGCAAGCAAATCAATATGTTTAGTAAACTTTATTTACCATATGCGTGCAAAGCTTTGTGAGGACGGTATGCGTCCCGTATGTATGATCAGTTGGTTTCGCTTTATTATCTTTCGGAAGTTATCAACACAGGACTTCGCAACACATGTTTGGCTGTAACGCCCTGCTGTTTTGAGAAACCTAACTACTGAACCTGTTAACACATTACCCCTGTATGATTTTGCTGTTTTCGCATGAAATGCGAGTAGGAAACACATTTTGGGGACTATTTCTGAATACATCCTAATACATCGACTTGCAAGTAATATTCCATTAGACAAATGCCTAGTTGTGCTAAAGAAAATGTTTTTCATTGGTTAGTTTGCTGGTTCATGAGCAGAAGGTGAAAATTTGGACTCCCCTTTCTCTTTCTTCTTTTTTGTTTGTTTAACGGACCCATAATTTTCGTATGGAGAAGACTCTTGATTCAAAATGTCCACCTTAACCTACATTTTACACAGGTTCACCTGTCTGTGTGCGCTTCAGATCGGTCTGCCAGAGATCTGAGGCCATAAAGTCTAAATTCTGGACACAAATTTAGATTCCGACCATGAGCGAATTTTGGGTGGAAAAAACGGGTCCAAAAACTTAGGTTTTTCCCTCTGTATTTTGTTGTGCAACTAAAATGTCCAGATTTTGTGGTATCATTGTAGAGCTAAATATGTCTACCTTTCTATAATACCACCCACTTTAGCGTAGCATGCATGACCTTGACGCTACAGAACATGGAAGTAGGCCCTCAAGCCCCGTAAGGTAGTCGCTAGGGGTTAATCTGTTTAGGCACAAGTTAGATACTAGTTTCAGTCTGGATAGAGATGAACAATTACAAGCGAACCGGTCAAATGCAGAAAACTAACAAGGATATAACATAAGTAGAGTGATAATAACAAATAATCAACTAGAGTCCGCACTAAAGATAAAGCGTGTCTTTACTGAAGATAAAACACGAGACAATACTAAAGATAAAGCGTGTCGATAATGAAGATAAAACATGAGTTCTTAATAAAGATAACGCGTGTCTTTTGTGAAGATAAAAGCGAGAGTCCGTACTAAAGATAAAGTGTGTCCGTATGAAAGATAAAGTGTGAGTCACACACACACACACACACTCGTATATATGTATATATATATATATATATATATATATATATATATATATATATATATATATATATATATATATATATATATATATATATATATATATATATATATTTATAACACCACGTGCTGAAACAATGAAACCGCACATTGATTTATTTTAACGAAACATACAGCTTATGAATCGGTTGGACTGCAAATACATATAACCTGTTCTGCCGGTGCATTGTGGGATGGTATATCTGGGTCTATGCATTTAGGATCAGGCCTATACATTAACATATTTTTTAATACTTCCCGTTATGACGTCTCTAAATTCCTGTGTAGAGTTAAACGTGGCCTCTCTTATCAAAGTGCACGATCGTATGGATCGTTATTCATACACAGGCATATGCATTGAACACAAAACATCTGGACTGAATGCAATATAAACTAAAACGTCTATGCACGGAGCTCTTTGAAAATAGAAAACACTGTTTGGTTGATATAAGAGGTTTAAAGATTTCTAAATTAAAATTAAATGCAAGGTTTCATATTTATTTTATGTCAAGCAAGATATATGGAAAGTTGGAAAACCAGTTTATGTATTCTACGTAATGTTCATCTTTGAACACATTGAACAGGTGTAGTCGATCTCTTTTGAGAATCACATAAAGTTACACGCCGACGTAACTGCACGGATTGTTTCGATCCAAACGGGCTTTTCTAAAGGGATCAATGTCGAAATAAATTTAAATGCTTCTTCGTTATAACACGAATTCATACAATTATTTTAAATCAAATTGTTGCACCGTTTGTCTAGTGTTGAATATGGCTTGTATGTGCATTCCTACCTAGTTGTGTATAAAAACGTATTGGAGAAGATTGGAGACTTACTTTAAAATATTAAACCATAGCTATATCAAACTGGCAATAAGCACAACTATTCTACGAGGGAAAAGAAATTGAACATGTACAGTGTGATAAAGAAGCCTTTAAGAGTCCCACCCCCCCCTCTCTCTCTCTCTCTCTCTCTCTCTCTCTCTCTCTCTCTCTGTCTCTGTTCATGTTTTGTGTTTCTGTGAGTGACGTCTGGGGTAATACTCGATAGACAAATATTCGAATTTTCCAAAATTGATTTCTTTGATGTCAATCATTTAACTGGTCATCAAAATCTTTGGAAAATTTTTGAGAATTCAATGCATGAATAAGACACGTACCCCAGCTGAAACGTAAACAGGTATGAAAAGCCATCCCAACATCAGAATCAGAAACACTGGCTGAAAATACATAAACATGAAAAACATTGTTTTTATTACACTTTGAATTTAGACGTATGATTCAATCTTTTTCCAATGATACATGTTCTGCAAACATTTACTTTTCATTTATGTCGGAAGTAAACTTTCGTGTATCATTTGGGTTTGACACGTGTTCCTCCGCCCCACTGAGGCATCAGAGTAGATTTGGATTATTAAATTTCAAAGAATTATAACTACCAACTGTTCAGCCGAATTTTAAATAATATATCTACTGAAAACCTAACGACATTCACTGAACTGCTTTTTGAAAGAAAAATTGTCACAATTTCAAAGAAATCCTAATGCTAATGAATGAGTAGAACGTTATCCGCTTTCCGAGCAGTCAATTAAAAAAAATGTAACATTATGTACTACATCAGTGGTTCTCAACCTGTGGGTCGCGACCCCGTCAGGGGTCGAACAACGATTTGCCAGGGGTCGCATACGACCATCGGAAATATACATTTTTACAGTTATGAACGAAAATAATTTTACGGTTGGGTCGCCACAACATTTGGAATTGCATTAAAAGGGTTGCGGCACCAGAAAGGTTGAGAACCGCTGTACTACATGATACTTTACCAATGGACATCCTAATGCTAATGAATGGGTAGAACATTATCCGCTTTCCGAGCAGTCAATTAAAAAAATATGTAACATTATGTACTACATGATACTTTACCAGTGAAATATTAATAGTAGAATGCACATAATTTTCCACGTAATAATATCTAAATACTGAGTTATCAAATGTATTGGTATGACTCCTGGAAAGAAAACGCTACGTACAAACCACTCGTATAAAATGACGGCAATCCCTGCTGCGGCTCCCGCTCCGGCCAGTCCCACAAAGTGCTCACTACCGATGTTACTCGAGAAAAGCGAGGCCCCGACCTGTGATGCATTGAAAACAAGTGTCCCAAGATAATATCTAAAGCTCGTTTTAATTCATACATGGAGTTTTGCTGGAAATATGCGATAATTTTCAAAAATGTAGAAGCGAGTTTACATTTCGCTGAAGATATTAAGCTGGAAGCAAAATAAAACGACTACAATAAATTGAAAAAAGTTAGAAGCAAACAAACACAATACTACTAGTCATGAATCAAGTTCTTACTTTTAATAATCCAATACACGAATACATTTCGCTCAGGTTCAAAACATTTTTTTTTGTAGTATGATGTAAGCACATTCACTACACAATTGCAAAATTGAAGTCATTACTAAAACTCATATTTTTGCGCATCAGACAAAATAAAGCGCATTATCTTGTATTATTTGATCCAGTGTGCAATACGAAGATATATAACCCTTGATACCTGAAGGACTTTTGATCACTTTTCATTTTTACTATATTGCAAGTCTTACAAGGTACATCTGTATCTAATGTGTCACAAGTGAGTATTCAGGACTGCCGGAAGGTTTAAAGTTTTATTGTATGCAGTGTCAGCGTGATCGCCATAACAAGTATCTTTAAACCACGCTATTTTACTATTTCGCACAATAACGAGACTGAATCTCTGCTTACAACTTGTTGAAATTTATCTTATTATAAAGTCTGTGAATTGGAATTTGAGATAATGTGTACGTTTATAAGTAAATTAATGTATGCATTTTAACAGAAATGCAATTAATCACCAAATCCTCGCTAATATAATAATGTAAATTTGATTGACCCACCGGAAGCCAACCCATGCTCCGTCCCGCCAGGAAGTAATTCTTCACGTTGCCTCTTTGAGGTCGACAAACAGTCTTAGAAAATGAAGAGAAAAAAAAATACTAGTTGTATTATAAGCGTGCATTAGTTTGGTCTGTGAGACCCCTAATTGAGTATTATTTTTGGGTATTCTTTTCTGTTGTTGTTTTCGTTTGCGCCCATGCAACCGGTGTACACATTGAATTAAACTGAGAGCATGCGTAGTGACCTATTCTTAGCTTGTATCACCAGGTCAGGATTTATACACTAATACAAGTAATATTACAGAACTATATGCAGATAAAAAAAGAAAACAAAAATAGAATAATTGCAAGGCTTATATATTGTATTCTATTGTGCTAAAAGAATAAACAATGTGTTCTTTTATATTAAAAATATTGTTTGTATCGAACCCCTTATATGTCATGCTTCTAAACGTTCCCGAATTACAATATATACAAAGTCAATGAGTTTATTTGTATTCTTTTTTTTCATGATGCTTGCAAAATTGAGCAACAATAACAGATTTCATTACTGTATGGATTAAAACAGAAAGAATCGTAAGAACAAAATAAATCTTCTGATGCAAGACAAACGATCGAACAAATTAGATGAAAACACAGATAGATATTTATACATATAAACATATATACAAACATTTATGTCAGTACTAAGGTGTTTTTGCCTTAAACTTTAAAGTTTCCAATTATCAAATGATAGATAGATAGATAGATAGATAGATAGATAGATAGATAGATAGATAGATAGATAGATAGATAGATAGATAGATAGATAGATAGATAGATAGATAGGTAGGTCTGTATGTAGGTAGTTAGATAGGTAGGTGTAATTGTTTTAAGTTCCAAATTTCATATGTTTCGTACCCATAATCCGACACTGACAACAATAACGAAGTACAGAACAATGACCAAAATGTCTGCCCAATGATCAAGGCCTGCGGTCTCCATGCTTCATCTCGGAATATATACAAAACTCAGGTAGAATTCTGAAAAAGACATTTTTTAAAAAGTATTAGATATCAAAACAGAGATATGGCTGAAGTATACTTCTCATGCACTTTTTTTTCTCTATACAGTGGAGTACAAATAGTGAACAGAAATGAGGCGTATCAAATACACTAAACCAACTACAATCAACGTCTTGATGAAACAGTAGCAGAAACGATAGATGAACAAAAAGGAAAAGAAAATGATCAAGTTTTAAAACATTTAGAAAACGAAGACGAATAAAAATGGGATGGACTTGTAACGTTTAAAGCACAAAGATAACACAATTAGTGATATCACAACAACATCACTACACCGCAAGTGATGCATATTTGAAGTTCTCCCTCCTCCCTCTAGCTCCTCCTTCGCTAACCCCACTTCAATAGGACTTGACCTCTCGTTTTTGAAATTTCATTATCCTACTAAATAGGACTTAGTTACCTTACAATAAAGATTTAGTGGTGTACATGGGACCATTTATTCCAGGTAAGACAACCTGTTGCTGAACATTTTTGAGTGGACAAGGTCCTTGTGTATATTCTACAGAAAATAAAGGAACATCATTCGAGCTTGACTCTCTAAAGTTCAAGGTATCGTGTTAAATCGAGGATTTTGTAACTATCAACAAATTATCATACAAAATTGGGATCATAACGGTCTGACCGACAGTCAATATACACATACCTACACAAACAGGAATCTTTCAACCTGGAATGAAATGTTCTGATCACTATAAAACTCATCTTTAATCTTTATTTTAAAAAAAAGTAAATGCTGCGGTTAGTTTCAATTTGTCTTAAAATATATAAATAACTTAATCCACACAACAGGAATCTGTTACTTTCAGTCTGTTTACATACAGGGGAAATGTTTAATGCAAAAATATTTACTTCAGTTTGCCTACATTTTTGTAATTATTAATACAAATTAATACAAAGTTTGCCTACACTTTTGTAATTATTAATACAAATTAATACAAAATATACAAACTGCTGGGGACGTATTAAGGGAAACGATTATTCATTCACATTTGGCTAGATGTTTGCTCGGTTTTTAAACTTATTGAGATCAGAGACTTTAATTTTGAATATATACAGAAAGATTACCTGTGTGCTTAACAATATAAAGGTGTCTAGCACACTGCCCTTAAATTGCATAATAGTCTTCAGTTGAATGAAGTTGCATGATGGGATATCACAATTACTTGTATATGCTATCGCCAAAAATATCCAACCCTCTCTCTGCATTGAATTTAATCCATATCAATCAGAGGCGTAGCGATGATATTTTGCGCCCGGGGACAAACTATAAAATTGGCGCCCCAGCGATCTTGTGACAGATTTATTACCCTTGTTTTCTTATTATAATGTAACGTTGCAAACCTCATTTTGGCGCCCCTTTACCTTGGCGCCCGGGGACATATGTACCCCCCCCCCCGCCCCCCCCCCCTCGCTACGCCTCTGATATCAATAAAAGGTAAGTGGTGACATGTATATTGCGCCACATTTACCTCCAGATGAGAAGAACAAACACACCAATTACTTGTCAAAGATACTTCATTTAGTTTGTCCACCCCATCTCCCCCCCCCCCCCAAAAAAAAAATGAATAATAATACATAAATAAATAATTAATACGTACCTAGGACACCGATGATGTCAGTTCTGCATAGATGTACTGGACACGTGATTCAATCAACAGAGGTTCACCGTAACGCGTCAGGATTACCTGACTAGTTCTACTCGCCCACCAAATAACAAACATATCTATCAACTGTATTGTACAGTATATGTGTGTAGTCGTGCAAACGAATCTCTTATCATGCTAACTTCATTTAACTTCAGTAGTTTCGACAAATGAGCAGTTGAATATTTATGAGATGGATTGCGGTAAATATAGTAAGACAATTTCAACTGGTGACATCGTTAACGTGTCTCGGGAACTTGGTAGCAATGACACATGTAGACGGAGAAAAGAAAGTCAATTATACACACTGTTATAGGATTATATATATATATATATATATATATATATATATATATATATATATATATATAGTTTGATTAGGATTTTTAATGTAGCTTTAACAATTTTAAGTTATATCGCTACGATGTCTGCAGTAAGGCAGTTTATAGTGATGTCTAGCACTGGGGCATCATGACGCAGACATGTAGCATGATGTCCCACCCAGTCACATTATCCTGACACCAGGCCGACCAGCCTTAACACTAACCTCTAAATGCTGAGCGTCAAGCGAGGCAGCTGTTAGTACCATATTTGTAAGTCTTTGGTATGACTCGGTCGAGGATCGAACCCAAGACCTCCCGCTTGCGCGGTGAATACATATATATTCATCATGAATGGTGGCCTAAATGTGTGTGTGTGTATATATATATATATATATATATACATATATATATATATATATATATATATATATATATATATATATATATATATATATATATATATATATATATATATATGTGTGTGTATGTATGTATATATAGTTTATATATATGTATATATATGTTTCTATATATATATGAGTGTGTGTGTGTTCTTGTTGTTGAGGTTGACGAATTCGTATGTATGTATGTATGTATGTATGTATGTATGTATGTATGTATGTATGTATGTATGTATGTATGTATGTATGTATGTATGTATGTATGTTGTCATCGTCTAACACTTCCTGCTATCAGACTTTATTTATTAATATTTTGCTTCACCTACCAATTCAGTTAGTTTTTTATTTGCTGTTTGTTTTATTATAAGTTTGCTAACATATGCAGGATAACTTCAGTGCTGGGTAATTTTACTGGTTGAATTTTCAGTCGAACTAATCGTGCTAGTCTGTTTTGATTGCTAAGATTGCTTTACCCGCAACATTAACAACATCGCCAATACCTTTAACACGAACAACATCAATAGCTTTCATTCCTAGTTGTTTTGCAATCAGTGTTGTTTTGGGCTATTCTTCTAAATAGACTCTGAACACCATCACCAATCCCATAATTTTATTTTGTTGTCTATGTATTTAATCACGGTGATAATCATCATCATTATCATCGATGAAAGACCGATAAACATTAATATCCATCATGCCGCCATTTAATAATCATCGACAACTATCAGCTGCTTCATTAATAATTTCTGGGAAATTATTTCAGGCACGGTTTGGTCCAATAAGAATTTCTAATCGTTCAACATCGGCAAGGACGTTGTTAGGACAAGTCACAAGACCACTTTCATGAGCGGCTGTATGAATACATCTTCCAGTAAAACCAGGAGGATCTTCTGGGTCATAGTATTCTTCTTCTGATTTTTCTTTTTCTCGTCTTACATCACGTTTAAAGTCATCAAAAATAAAGGACCTTTTTTGGATAGGTTTATTGCTATTTATGGAAAATACATATTTTCCCAATCATCTTCACTTTCGCAAGAGTCAACATATCTAGGTTGTACAAATTTCAATATTTCATGATATCTATGCGCGGAATTTGTCACTGTTTCTTCGTATCTCGAACTCCTGGTATGATTGAAACCTTTAAAAATAAATGTATCCTTAATATCAATTTATTCTGACCGTTCTTGTTGTTGAGGTTGAGGAATTCGTAAATTTTGTTCTCGTTGAGGTTGTGGTTGTTGAGGACTTTTTGTTTTACTTCTTGTTCTATAAACCTAAAGTCATTATCTATTTCACTCAAATATATTTATGTTATCTTCTCTGGCCTGACCGGGTTTGTCATGAGCAGCAGAGGGGGCGAACCCTACAACATTTTTAAACAAGTTTTCAATGAAATCAGGCTTACAACAATGAAATCAGGCAAATCGGATAGCAAGTTTTCATAGATCAGGATGAAATCAGGCAAAAAAAAAAATAATGAAAAAATCAATGAAATCCTGAAATGAGTAAAAACTTTTCAACCGAATATTTTATCAAGTCCGGTCCTAGGTACGGGGGGCGAACCCTACAACATTTTTAACCAAGTTTTCACTGAAATCAGGCTTCTACGGCCAAGATGTGGTGAATCGGATACAAGTTTTCAATGAAATCAATGAAATCAGGCAAAAAATAATAATGAAAAATCAATGAAATCAATGAAATAATTTTCAACCGAATATTTGATCCAGTCCGATACGATATCGTGTTCGAGGGTCATGTAAATTTATTGTTACAAATCCGTGTGGGGCAGACTGAGCATGACTAAAGAAATTTCTAAATTGATTGAAGTCCATATCAGAACACCATGTCTGTCAAATATTTCGTAGCGTATGTGTATCAACGCCGTTGAATACAGCAAGCATATTACAGTTATCTCTGATCACTTTTGGAATCTGAGTGTATCGTTGAGTGACATAGATCACGTCCGTGTTTTTATGCCTGCCTCTGGAAAAAATCCTTGCAGGATTTTTTTGTTTATCTAACATTACATCGTCGTATACAACTAAATTTTTGATACTTCCATCGAGGTCTTCTACTGATGGTGCTTCGTCAATATCGGTTATAAAATCAATAATATCCTCGCCGGCAATCTCTGAAGCGTTCTCATTAAAATCTTTTAGCACTTCATAGCATCGTTGGTCGTCTACGCTAGGGGCAATTAAATACAACTTATCCCACTTCATCCATCTCATTATTAAATTGAGCAACAATTGCGTCTTGCCGGATCCAGATGGCCCGATTATAATTGCGCGGATAGAGTTTGGTAGCGCTGCATGATGCTTAACTGGTTCTCTTGTTTTAGTCGCTGAAAAATCAATTATATTCATATCTCTATACATAAATTATGGATCTATATTGTGTGAAGTGTAAGGCGCGTACTGGCACAGATGACTTGACGACGATTATAACAAAAAATAACCGATCAGCGCTTTCTGGTAAATGCGTACAATGTAGTACAAAGAAATTTAGATTTGTTTCTAAACCCAAGGAACCTTTAAAAAGAAACGAGGAGGTGATATCGCTGCCAAATTAGCAAAACTCCCTGGAACCCCATGGGCAAAATACCCCGGAGAAAAACACCTTCCAGGATATAGCTACTGTGGCCCCGGAACACGATTAGATATCAGACTCAATGATCAAAATCAGCCCCGATCCGGTGAAGAACCAATAAACACCATTGATAAAGCCTGTCACCTTCATGATGTTGCTTATAAAAGCAGCAATCTGCAACACAGGCATCTAGCAGATGTAAAATTAATTCATGCGTTGAATGCCATCCCTGATAAATCCTTCAAAGAAAAATTGGCTTCATTTTTGATAAAATCGGCTATGAAAAGTAAATTGATGTTAGGTGCTGGTAATTAATAACATCATGGAATCTATTTATTATTCCCCAAGAGGATACTGGAGGGGTAAATCAGCAATCCATAAACTCGCTAGCGCTGCAAAAGTGAAAAAAACCACTGCGGCTCATTGGTTATCCAAACAGGCACTATGGCAAATTTATCTACCACCGCCTAAACAAATTAATGTCTCGCATTTTGATGTGACCGGAACCAATGAAGTTCATCAGGCTGATCTATTATTTTTGCCACATGACCACGGTTACAAATACGCATTAACCGTAGTTGATATTGCAAGTCGATACAAGGAAGCAGAACAGTTAAAAACAAAATCGGCCACTGAAGTCGCTTCTGCATTTGAAAGGATTTATCGACGAGGTCCTCTGCGTTGGCCAAATCTATTACAAATTGATCCCAGCAAAGAATTTCAGGGTGCAGTGTTATCTACAATGAAATATCACAATGTCACCATCAGACGGGGGCATACTGCACTGCATCGTGATCAGGCAATTGGTTTAATAAAACCCTTGCTGAGCGGTTATTTGGATATCAATACGCAAAAGAATTCATTTAAGAAAAAAGATCCCGTGAATGGGTTAAAAGGTTACCAGCTGTGATTACTGCACTGAATAACGAGATTACTAGAACAATCAACATGAAACCTATCAATGCGATTAAAAAGAAGTCAATACCTGAAATGGAAATTCAAAAAGATTTCAAAGAACCAATTCTTGGTAGTAATGTCATTGTGAGGTATTTATATGAACCAGGAGAGCTTGAGGGTGGCAGAAAAAGAGATACTGATCCTATTTGGAGTGTTACTGCACACAAGATATCTAGTATAACACGATCAACTGGTAGACCTCCAATCTAACTGGATTCAACTGCCCCTCAACGGGGTTTTACTAGACAACAATTACAAATAATACCAGAAGACACTCAATTGCCACCGCATGGTCTTAACTAGCACCCTTGCGTCTATTGCACTCAAGACAAGTCAACATCACATTGTTTCTGACATGACCGAGACTATTATTTTTTCTGTCAACGGTAAATTGGCGAGGATCTTTATCCGAATACTGCCAACGCATTATACAATTGCAACTTGCGCAGTGATTATTCTGTTGTTTCTTCAAAGTGATTATTAATTCAGCATCAATGTCAAATTCTCGTTGTTTTTTTTTTTGTCCTGTTGTTTGTAACCGGAGAGTTTTTTATCAATCATTTTAATATCAATATCATCTATTGTGGTGTCATTATCATCGCCTGACTCTGTCAGGACAATTCTTCGAAGTTGATTTATTTTTCGTACTCTGGATACTGAAAGATAGACTAAATTCGACCATTCTATGCGATTATCTACCATCCAAACAATTGTATCCGATATAGTCAATCCCTGTGAAGAGTGTATTGTTGCTGCGTATCCTAGCGTCCATGGGGATTTATTAGCACGCAATGCATCTTCAACGACATTGATATCAACCAGCACAATATCATTTAATACCAGAATTTGTTTTTCATTCTGTCCTGGAATATCAACTTCAATGTTCTGTTTTCGTGTATCTGATGGCCTATAACAAAGAGGCACTGGAAGTGTTGCAAATTTTTCTTTATGCAATTCAAATAACTTCATCTGAAGGGTGTCTCTGACTATTTTTCTACTTGCAATGATCAAATCGTTTGGTCTCCACATTTCCCAGAAATCATTCATTGGAGTTTCCGAAATTATTTCACGGGCTATTTCACACTGGATTCTATCCGGTTGTAATCTAATTAGTTTCTTAAATTCTTTTAATTTTTCATCAAGTGATCTATGATCGGTATCAATTTCTTCATAATAATCTACAAAACCCTTTAGCCATTCATGTGGGGATGCACCGACAAATGGTGGTGGTTGCCCGTAATCACCACACATGACGACTTTTGTATTCTTCAATAACAACCACTCAAGAAATATTTTTAATACATCTTCTGACACTGTGTCTATTTCATCCCAAATCATGATTTCAGGAATAAATTTCTCTCCCATGCGCTCAGGAGTCCATTTATCTCCCTTCCATCGGAAAAAGCTGTGATAAGTGCAGGCATTTACCCCTCTCTGTATCATTTCTCTTGCAAGTCTGTGTGTTGGTGTTAGTACAATCATGTTTGATTTCCCACGAAATAACTCAATTGCCCGGGTTGTTTTTCCTGACCCACCACAGCCGTTTAAATAAACTGTTTTATACAGGCATATTGGATCAGAAATCGGTGGTGCACTAGAAAATTCTGAACACCGATTGCTTTCTAAATAATTATTTTCGATGGTAACATCTGCTGATTGAATATAATCATGAATCATTTCTTTCTTAATTCTCCATGACCCCCAATTCTCGTTGCCAGTAGCCTTGAAATCAGCCATTTTGCTATTTATGTAAAATGAATCAGTGGCAACTCTAACTGCGGTGGTAGGAAATTTATTAATCATTGAAAACAGATTAATAGAAGCATAACCAAGCATAGAAGCTCTTAAATGTGTGTACTGCGGATTGTATCCATCATTGTAAGTAACAATTGTACCCAATTTGGTTCCATCGGACATAAATGCGTCTTTACGATTGACATATAAGCCCTTATTCGTTAAATCCGCCATTACAAAATCGTATTCAGCGTTGTCTATAATTAACCGTGAAGAATATCTCGTATTATCATCTTTGCCACCTTGGGTAAATTTACCGATTATTCTTCGTCCAAGATTTTTTGCTTCATTGTTTCTGATTTCAAATAACTGTTTGGACCAATCCATGATTTGTTGTTCATTAAAATCAGGAAACAGTTTTCGCTCTTCGCTAATTATTTTTTCTAGATCAGGTTGTGGTAACCAGACTGATTTCTGTGCTCGATAGGATATAATTGCTTCACTGACAATTAATGATTTTAACATCTTACAATCAAGCATATACCGTAATAACACTATTGGCATCCAGTGTTTTTCAGACATGTGTTTACCAATCCAAAGATAACTACACGGATGAAGACCTGTAGCCATTTCAAATGATACTACACAAGCGAATCCGATTAAATCAAAATCAGGCAATGGTCCATTAATAGCAACACGGGTCATTTCGTGTGTAGGGTGTCCAAATCGTTTGAAATATTTCTCGCATTCTCCATACCCAAGAAAACTTCATGGATAACACGCAATCATATCAACTGAAATAACGGTATCAGGGTCGTATTTTGTATTCCATAATCCTCCATGGCCGTATTCAAGACAGGACAATTTGACATCTGATAAGAACTCACTTCGTGTTGGTTTCCACGCGTTTTTCTTTCTAGCAAAATGTGCTGCAATTGATGGTACTGTGAAACAGTTTGCTAATAATTGATCGTTGTCTTCCCCGTCCCCAGAAAACTCACTAGCTAGTTGTTTCATTTGATTATGCAGTTCTTCAGTACGGTACAATTCTCCGTTGGGCCTTACAAACTGATCAAATCTACATTTTTCGTCTGAAGTACTATGAAATAGCCACATTGACACAGGATCGTTTTTACTCAAATGGTAAATAGCATCAAATAATTTCTGCTCTGAAAAAAACTCTTCGGTTTGGGATAGATATTTTACGGTTCTATCCCGTGGGAATATTGTTACTGCAGATGACCACGCGTGTGCGTTATGATCAATAATTTCAATTGGGGCTCCATTTTTATTATATTTCGATTCGTATAATACTTCTCCGGTGATTGTTCTTACCGATATTGGAAATCTTAATGATTTTTCTAATTTGTTTATATCCTGAATTGTTGCCCCATTCTCTTTTACCGTTAATTCCCACTCGGTTATTTTTTTTCGTCTTAGATCAGTTAGTTTATTTCCCCGGGACGCATTTGTGAAGTGTTCCATTATTCGTTCTGCTACACAATTGAGCCCTGTCGAATATTTCATGGGTGCTAGTTTTGCAATATCAGGTTTTTCATTGAGCGGATAGATCCCGTAAACAACTGCTGTGACAGGATAAGATCTTTCGTAGTATGGTTTGTCAATTCCAGTCAAAATTCCCGGTTTGGAATCCTGATTCACAGTGATAGTTTTTTTGCCCTTGAGAATGGGTTCAAATTTATCCCTAATAATCCATTTTCCATCCTCACGGATAATGAATTTGATTCGGAAAAAATGACTTTTTTCCCCAAGACGTGAAATGATCGCTGCTGCTTTTTCATCATTCATGGTAGCGTCAACAACACCATCAATTCGAAATGTTGACCAGCAATAAGATGCTCCATCACGCTTGAATTCATTAAAACAGTCTCTGATGGCTTTATCAAGAATTTTATTCTTGGGTGTATTAGAAACTATATCAAGATTGAATTGAGCATCTTTCCAGGGTAATCTCTTGTTACGTTTTTTGGGTTTATCGAGATTAAATTTAGGATTAATTTTCAATAATCTCTTAAACTCTCTCATGTTTCTGTCTACTAAACGTTTTTTGGGTCTATCGCGATTAAATCTAGGATTAGTTTTCAATAATCTCTTAAACTCTTTCATGTTTCCGTCTCTGGGACGTTTTGGACGTTTGTTACGTTTTTTGGGTTTATCGATATTAAATTTAGGATTAATTTTCAATAATCTCTTAAACTCTTTCATGTTTCCCTCTCTTGGACGTTTTGGACGTTTGTTTCTGTTTACTACACGTTTTTTTGGGTCTATCGCGATTAAATCTAGGATTGATTTTCAATAATCTCTTAAACTCTTTCATGTTTCCGTCTACTTCACGTTTTTTGGGTTTATCGATATTAAATTTAGGGTTAATTTTCAATAATCTCCTAAACTCCTTATCAGCATTGAATTTAGCATTTTTTTAAATCAATCTCTTGAACTCCATCATGCTATACTAAAAACAAGTATCTAAATGAAAGATTTATGTATAATGAATCACTGGAAATGGATCAGTCATTGAATTAGACAAATAGTATAGTATACGAATGACCCAAGAATTCAGACAGCACCCTGTGATTACAAATTATGAAGCATCCAGTGATGGTGTTGTAAGACACACTATACTGAAGAACCCAGTTGGTGCTGACAATGGTATGGGGTATTTGGTGTTTAATGTTGGAAAGAAGATATATCGCAATCATCGTTTCGTATTTGAATGTTTTAATGGATTGATCAAAGATGGTTTTGTTATTGATCACAAGGATTCTAATCCGAAAAACAATTCTGTATCAAATCTGCAAGCTATCACACAAAGTGAGAATACCAAACGAGGAAAGACTGGGAAATACTCGAAAAAAGCGAAACCAGTAAAATCTTTAAATACAACAACTAACGAAGAGAAAATATTTAAATAGATATATGAAGCCGGTAAATTTTTCGATATTTGTAGAGCCTCGGTCCAAAAAGTTGCATCGGGAATAACCAAGACGGCTATTTCAAAAAAGAGCGGGCAAAAAGTTCAATTTAGTTATGTCTAATGCTTCATATTTTTCAATTAGAGATATGTCATTGCTATAGAATAATGAATTCTGAAAACATGAATAGCATCATAGTTGAAATAGCAAAATTGAAAAATCAGGATATCAAACTATCAGATGGATTAAATCCTGATCAAATTGTGTCTGATTTTCAGGATATAGAATACGGAGTTAACAACAATAAATATATGCTACCAAAGAAATATACACTCATCAAAAAAATTCAGAATTCTATTAGAGACTCTCTTTCATTTTCCAGTGACATCAGTGTGTTCGTTCCGTTGTATACTATTGTAGAACGAATACGAATAGAATTAGGTAACGAATACGAATTGAAAAAAGAAGTCAACTCTAAAATTAGAAACCTACGGGCGTTAATTCAGGAAAATTGATTACCCGACCATTGATTGCCTGACCCCCTTATCATTTTTTGATTGCCCGACCATATCATTTTTTTTTTTAGCCGACCTTCAAGGGAATGTCAAAAATAGAATGGGGAAAGTGTGATATTAATTATTTTTATATGAATTTCCACACTTTCCCCATCGATGATAGAGCCGTTAAAACATCAAAATGAAACTTCCATGACTGTGTTAAAAATCATCCGACATGTCAAAAAAGTGGGGAAAGTGCCAGTATTAATTATTTTATATACAATTTGGACACTTTCTCCATCATTGATAGAGCCATTAAAACAATCAAATAACACTTCCATGACTGTGTTAAAAATCATCCGACATGTCATTGATGTAAAAAAGTGGGAAAAGTGTTTTACAATTGAAAAATGGTTTCTGATTTCAAATAATGGTCAATGAAGCATTAACAACCCGATTGGCTCGTGAACGATTAGATGCAATTAAGAGATTTGTACCAATTCGTGACTCTGTACGGAATAAACTGCAACAACGACAGAGTTTACAAACGGATTTTGCTTTAGGGTCTGAAGAATTGTTTAAACCAGTAACCACAGCAACGAAAGGGGTTGAGCGTGCTTTACTGGGAGATGTTCCCGAGACGGGAAAATCTGTTATTGGTGAACTTGAAAAACTAGCAGCGAAAACTGAACAAACAAAACAAACTGAACAAACTGATCCGAAAAAAACGACTGTTTCTCTGTTGAATAAATGTACTGATCATGTTAAAACATTAATAAAAAAACCTATTTTATTGAAACCAAAGGATTATCAAGTCTTTGGTGATTTTGCTGCTCAAAGCTATAATTCAGAAAAAGATTTTTTAAAGGACGAGTATAAGAATAATAGAATATCAAGTAATGATTGGTTCGATAATTTGTATAAACTAAATAAAGGGATTGGTCGTTTGAATAAGGAGGAGATAGGATACAAGGAATTTCAAAGGGGAATTAGGAATTATAAAAGAGAACAAATAGAAAAGCGACAACGAGAAATAGAAGAACGACAAGAGCTAAAACGTCAAACACCAACACGTAGACAAACAAGAAGACAAAAAAAACAACAACTACCACCTGATGATGATGATGATGATGATGATGATTATTTACAAACAAGAAGACAAAAAAAAACAACAACTACCACCTGATGATGATGATGATGATGATGATTATTTACAAACTACGGATTTAGAAAAACTAGATGAAGCAACTGGTTATAGCGGAAGTGGATTGCAAAATCCAAGGATTTCGTGTCCTGATAGTGTTATCAATGATATATCACGATTAGATGTTCTTGTAGGAGGATTCCGAGCTGGAAATAACTCTCCAGAAATAATTAATGAAGCAGCTGATATCTGTAGACGATTATTTGCGTGCGGTATCATGGATATCAAAACATATCGAGATTTTATTGGCGAGTTAGCGAAAAGTGGGTATCATAGTGACTGAATAACAATTGAAAACACTATTGTTTTTATAATAATGATCATACATTACAATCATGATAAACCAACCCCGGTCTATGTAGTTAATTCACGGTTTCCAGTTTATAGAGCATACTATGGAGATGGTTTAGGCAATACCATTTTAGGATTCTTTTCAAGAATGGCCCCAAAAGTGATGCCGTTAGCTAAACAGTTATCAATGAAAGCCATTGATGTTATTCGTGATAAGGGTATTGGTGCTGTTGGAGATCTTGCCGGAAAGGCATTTTCAACTGCGAAGGATAAAATAACATCATTAGTGAAATCACGAAAAAAGAAACCGTTACCGTCTACAGCAGAAATGCCTGCAAGTGTTAGTAAAATAATAAATAACGCAGTAGATGAAAAATTAGCATCGATGGCTTTAACCCCCGACGCAAATATGATAGCAGGAAGTGGCCTTAGAAAACGCTAGCGTTGAAAATCGTTTACGATGAAAATCCGTAGGATTTCACGATTTAGACTCTGATAAATAGAATAAAATGTTCAAAAAGTCACGTGATCCAGCATTTGATATAGACGCCCCAGTTGGCAAGGATGATTCTGTACGCGATTATCAATATTACGCCTATCATGCCATAGACTCAAATAGTCGATCAAGAATTGATCTTCAAGTCCATGATACCAGTAAATACTTTCTACCCGCTGAAGCGTTTATTGAAGTAGAAGGAGAAATTGTAACAGCTGTTGATACTACTGCTGTACCAGCACCGTATCCAGCTGGTACTCAAGTCGGGTTTGTCAATAATGGTATTATGGCGTTATTTGAGAGTGCAAAATATCTCATTGATGGAAAAGAAATTGAGTCCATAGATCGAGATGTTGATGTGGCTACAACAATCATAGGATTAGCGAGATATTCTGATGATTATACAAGATCAGCAGGACCTTCTATGATGTTTGCTAAGGATATTAAAAATACAGCTGGAGGAAATCAATTTATTATAAGACGACCAAAGAATAATGCTAGCACCGCTAATATTGATGCCGAGGATATGATTATAAACAGCGATCCTAATTTAAATCTAGGAGCTGCAACACGTATTTCAATGTTGCAAGGAGCGCGTAAATCATTTTCATGCGCGATTCCACTGCATCACATATTTGGATTCTGTAGAAACGTCAGAAAAGTTATCTACGGGGCGAAGCATACAGTATCGCTTGTACGAAAGGGTGATGATAATGACGCAATTTGGAGGATTCCAGCAGACAATGCAAATCCAAATGCTGATGCCGGTAAAGTCAAATTAACAAAAATATCATTGTGGATGCCAGTGTTGATTCCAGCAATCACCGCAGAAGAACGATTACTATCATTTATGGACCAAGGGGGAAAGTCGTTGTTGAGTTGGTTATCAGTGAGTACAGATGTTAAACAATCAGATCTGAACGGGTTATTCACGTGGAACCTAGCATCAAAACAAGGTGTTGCTGCGCCACGTCATATATTTATTGCGTTACAGGATAACACACGAGTTGGCAATCAACTCTTCAGCCATATGATATTTGATCAGTTAGGTGTGAAAGACGTCTCACTGAGAATAAACGGCCAGCAGGAACCATCCGAGGATATACAACTTAATTACACAGAAAATCATATTGCACGCGTGTATCATAGATTGTTGTCATTTATGGCACGTGATCAAAATGTGGATACCGGTCTACAAATATCACAATATGATTTTAAGAATCTGTATCCAATCTATTACTTTTCATTGGAACATCTTGATTTGATGAGACAATCTGTTGTTGATATACATTTTAGAGCTAATGTGACTCGTGGTACTATTGCTAATTATAGAGCGGTTGCTGTCATTCTTAGTGATAAATCAATGCTACTTGAAGGTGTTGGTGGAAGAATGAGAGTGGTAGATGCCCCAGTAGAAAATCTTTGATTGGAAATTGCTGTGCAATTTCACCATTGAAATTGTAAACGATTTAGAATCAATCTATTATGTATAATGTCATATAGTAATATCAATGTGTCTTTGACACCCGGTCAAATCAAAAAATTGCAATCAGAATCGACTAAAAAATGTGGAACCACAATCACGTTGAAACCTAATCAAATGACTGGTGGTGCAAATAAATTATCGCTGACAACTCGTCAAGTAAAACATTTCAATGATGCACTTGTAGCAAAAAAAGGTGTCCAGATTACTCTTTCTGCGGCTGCTATCAAAAATATGATGAAAACAGGCGGTATATTTCCGTTGTTTGCTGCGTTACCAGCATTGATTGCATCAGCAGCCCCAGCGGTGGCTAAAGCGGCAGCGTTAGGAGCCGTTGGTACTGCAGCAGGAATGGCACTAAAGAAGGCAACTGGGAAAGGATATAAAAAAAAGGGAAAGGGTCTGAGACTACCAGGAACCCCGTATTCATGGTACAGCGGAAAGGGTCTAAGACTACCAGGAACCCCGTATTCATGGTACAGCGGGAGACCCGTTCACGGATCAGGCCTGAGACTACCAGGAACGGTTTATTAATTGAGGAATCTTTGATTCCGATGTCCAATTTTGATTTAATGGATGCTGCTAAAAAACTTGCGATTAAAAATTTCAGAGGTGTTTTTATGAAGGATCAATTGCCGGCACAACCCAATGATGTTGAAACCGGTATCATTAATCTCGATAACAGCACCGGACCTGGAACTCACTGGGTTGCATACGCTATTGATCCTCGTGGGATTGTCTATTTTGATTCATATGGATTAGCCCCGCCAAAAGAGTTTATGCGTTATATAAAAAATTTTCCAATGAAGACTTGGTATTCTACGCTACCAACACAACAAATCAATGACCCACCAATATGTGGCAGCGAAGTATTAAATGTCCTCGATGCTATTTCTAACTCCTTGGGTAACCCAAGGGGGAAACCACCACACATTGTCGTAAATGACTACACTAGTAATCG
This sequence comes from Unio pictorum, assembly GCA_030141615.1. Lineage (NCBI taxonomy): Eukaryota > Metazoa > Mollusca > Bivalvia > Unionida > Unionidae > Unio > Unio pictorum. The sequence goes on from JARLTB010000060.1 coordinate 1,453,538, forward strand.
AAGTCGTCAAAAACGATTTTAGAGAGAGGTGTATAAAATATCATGATTGATATTTGGGGGAGATCTTTGAAACCCAAACCCGATGACACTGCAACCCCTGATTCTATCAAGGATATAAAAAAAAAAATTAAAGATGAAATCGCTGAGACGTTAAATTTAACAAGTGTTGATCCTAATGAAATAGTTGTATTTCAAGATCGTCAGGGTAAATTGAAAACCAGTAATATTTCTCTGGATGATATTTTAGTTAAACAACGAAACGCAATCGAGAACACCGTTGCGTTATTTTCCGATCAGGGTAAATTGAAAACCAGTAATATTTCTCTGGATGATATTTTAGTTAAACAACAAAACGCAATCGAGGATACTATCGCGTTATTTTCCGATCAGGGTAAACTCAAACCGGGTGTACTCTTCTCGACGATTACAGATCGATTCAAAACTCTCAACGATGAATTGAAAAATTCTGTGTTGGAACTAGCAACACTTGAATCTAAAACAGAAGAACACATAAAACAGTTTACAAATTTTCGTAGAAATATCATTGATAAATTTCTTGGAACTACATTCGATAAAATTGAACTAAAACTACCGGATATCAAAAAATCCATCGATGAGACGAAAACCTTCACCGAGGCCATCAAAAATGATTTTTCGAGGATGATAACAGTTATTGAAAAAACAAAAATTCCTCATGAGAAAACTAACAACGTAGTATACACGATCCAACACGGATCATTTGCGTGGACACCTACAAATAACAAATTAGATATCACTGCAACCGTCAAGGGTATTTATCGATTAACACTCGTAACAACGACTCAATTTAATATTTCATCGTCCAGTTCATCTGGTGTCAACAATACGATATCAACGATCATCGACAAGAATACAACTGAAAAGTTCACGATAACAGCTACTGATAAAAATTTGGTTAGGGTTTCAACAACGTGGTATGTGTAATTCGTAGCGGATTTAAGTTGAAAATTGCACAGCAATTTCACTAACGGTTTCAATTGAAATCGTAATTGAAAACGCTAGCGTTTTTAAAATAAAAATGATTTCATCATCGCAATATCGCTATGATCAGGTCAGAGAATTTCAAGCTAGACTCAAAACCCTCGCCGAGGAGTATCAAATAAAAATAAAAAAATACCGCCGAAGAATCACTATCATTGATGTTACTATGTACTCAGTGTCAGGCGTTCTCGCTGGCGCCGGAATAATACTTGCATCGGTTACAATGATTGCCCCGGTCGTTGTTCCAATTTGCATTTCTGCGGTGGCTTCAATCGCGGGTATATCAACCGGGATCACAAAAAAAAATATCATCATGCAGCCAGAGTAAACTGCAAGACTATGCGATTAAATTTCATGTTGTATCAACCGCATACTCGCAATTATCCTCATTGATATCGTCGTCACTCGATGATACAATTATATCAGATAGTGAGTTCTCAGCGATGGTAGATATATATGATTCTGCGATGTCAAAATTAGAAATACAAAAACATGAGTATAATAACAATGACAACACCGATGGAATTGGGGAAAACCAGAATGATCTCAATAACTTCAACGATATCAGATAGTGATTTCTCAGTGATGGTACGTGTCTATGATTCCGCAATATCAAAATTAGAAATACATCATGAGTATAGCAACGATGACAACACCGATGGAATTACTTCAACAAATAGTGGAGAACACGAACCCAGTACAAACAAGCATGATCTCAATAACATCAACGAATCCAGAATTCAGTGTGAATTTCCCCTCTCCGGTTCCAGTGAAGGAGATAGCGCTAGCAAAATTACGAGTATACCACAGTTGGCCTAATATTAGGTCAAAATCATTTGGTGGTCAACAACCCAATAATTCACTGGTGTTCTCGTATAAAAATAAACCCGACGGTACCCCAGACTGGAACGTTGTTTCCATACCAACAGGGTCATACCAAATCGAACAAATCAATAATGAATTCGCGCGTAGAATAAAATCGATTACTGGAAAAGAATCAAAAATAGCTATAACAGTTCATGAGCCAACACTGTCATCTGCCATTGAAATAAGCACAGAAGGATACGTCGTAGATATATATCAAAGCTCAATAAGAACAGTGTTAGGTTGGCCTGAATTATCACCTCGACAAGTTAACATACCACTTGAACCGAAAAAATCTGATTATGTCACTGACAGGATAAAATCTGATAATCCAATAAAAAGCTATAGAGATTACAATAAGTCGTATTTTTTCATTAGAGTAGAATATGAGAACGGCCAAATTAATCATCATTTTGCTAACTGGGATAAAATCACTGAAAATTTCACAGCAATGAATAATGATTTTTCACTGTTGTTAATACCTCTTAAATCCGGCTCTCTTACCCGAGATGAATTTATCAGTGTCGTAGAAACATGTTACAAAATTATCGACGATATGGAAAAATTTAATTCACAAATTATTCAAGAGGTATTAGATGACAGTAATCCTAAAACAAGAACAATTTTTGCAGAAGGCAAGGGCATCCCCGTCAAGGATATTCCAGCATTCAAACTACCAGGATATAACGTGCCAGAACTACAAAAATCTCTCAATGATGCCATCGATATTGGTTTTAAAATAAATCATTATACGTGGAAAAAAACAGCATCACTGGAAATAAAAATCCTGACACATAATAATGACCCAGACGGTGGTGGCAGGCATATTGCTCCGTTCAATGTGAATATTTCATCGGTGATAGCAATCAATTTAGTGTGTGATGTTATCGAAGAAAGCTATCAAATAAATTTAGAACGATCAAATCAAGCTCAGCAGGGATATATTTTGTATTCATTTGCACCAACAGCTCCTCCAGGGTATTTAATTATTGAATCCCCGGTGAATCCAGTCTATATGCGATGTCATAATAATTCATTAACCAGAATTAATTTCAAACTCACTGACCAGTCCAATAATCTGATTGATTTACAAGACGAGGTGTTAGCGATTAGTCTGTTTGTAAAGTCGTAAAGACTTTCATCCTAGGACAGGACTGGATCAAATATTCGGTTGAAAATTATTTCATTGATTTCATTGATTTTTCATTATTATTTTTTGCCTGATTTCATTGATTTCATTGAAAACTTGTATCCGATTCACCACATCTTGGCCGTAGAAGCCTGATTTCAGTGAAAACTTGGTTAAAAATGTTGTAGGGTTCGCCCCCCGTACCTAGGACCGGACTTGATAAAATATTCGGTTGAAAAGTTTTTACTCATTTCAGGATTTCATTGATTTTTTCATTATTTTTTTTTTTTGCCTGATTTCATCCTGATCTATGAAAACTTGCTATCCGATTTGCCTGATTTCATTGTTGTAAGCCTGATTTCATTGAAAACTTGTTTAAAAATGTTGTAGGGTTCGCCCCCTCTGCTGCTTCATGTTTTCGAAATATCCTTTTGTTCCAGGTTTTCGACTAACAGGTTTACTTTCATACTAGGGTTTTAAAATATCTTTCTCTGTAACTAAAACTTTCAGCAGCAAATGCAAATAAATTTTCAGCTTTGGGAAATTCTATTGTTTTCATAATACTTTCGTCTGTAAATGTATTAATCATTTCAACTCTATCTTTTTCCTGTTGCTCTGGTTCTGATTCTGTTATATCATCTATTTTAGTACCAGGTTGTTCAAAACCTTCAAGTATTTTATTTCTCTTTTGACTCTGCCAAGGGACTGAGCAGCCGCTATTTCAGCTGGGAGATCTCTTTAAAGTGTTTTGGTTTCCTTAGCTCTTTCGGCTATATTTATAGTTGCTATATCAGTTGCTATATCAGTTTTTATATCACTTTGTTCTAACGTACGACGACTTTCAGTAACTTCTGCAGCTTTATTTTAGCCTTTGTTACTTGTTTAAATACTTGTTCTGTACCTTCTGTAAATTCCACTTGAGATACCTGACGTTGTTGTAATTTTTGTCTGACAGAATCACGGACTGGGAGATATTTGTTTTATTACATCTAGTCACTTTCGAGCATGTCTAGCTGTGTAAGACTCAATTATTAATTATTTTTTTATTTAAATTTTCGTCAATATTTTAATAATCCGATTATCTCTGCCCAACTCGGACTGATAATCATTTTGGACTCGTATTTTTTCACTTATACGACTCTCTCTCTCTTCTTCATCTATAGATGTTTTTAAATTAATATACTGATTCACGCTTGGGTTTAAAAAAAACCATAATAATTCTTGATTCAAATTATTTATATAACCTAACCGCTCCGATGGTTAGAGTGTACGCCCCGGAAGCGGAAGGTCGAGGGTACCATCCCCGGCCAAGTCATACCAAAGACTTACACAATGATACTAACAGCTGCCTCGCTTGGCGCTCAGCATTAAGAGGTAAGTGATTAAGAGATCTAGTCGCGTTTGGTCGGCCTGGTGTCAGGATAATGTGAATTGGTGGGACATCATGTTACATGTCTGCGGCATGATGTCCCAGTGCTAGACATCACTATAAAATGCCTCATTGCAGACATCGTAGCGACATGATTGAAACAGTGTTAAAGCTACGTACCAAATCCTAAACAAACAAACAAACAAACAGATTTATCTAACCTTAAACCTAAACATTAGTAGAGAGGGCGCCACCTCACGGAAGTCTCCATCAATGGTATAGTTGCTTTTAAAAATTCGCATATTTTGTTTCATTTCCGACTGGCATTTGGACACTTCCTGCAAGTGGTCTGTTAACGACTTCTGCTGCTAGCTAGATTGTGACAGAATTAAAATCCAATAAATCAATACTGCCATAGATATGTAAGGACAAGGGATATAACTCTTACAAACGTAGCGCATGCTACTAGTTTCCCCAGTCAAAATTATATATTCATAGTACGACCTAAGAGTACACGTTTACAACTTTCTCCTAATTCTGCATTTTTAAAACTGTGTGTGTGTATATATATATATATATATATATATATATATATATATATATATATATATATATATATATATATATATATATCAGCAAGGAATTGCATTTTTAGCTCATTTCCGACTGATACTGTACTTAAAACAGCAATGAAACTCGATGCATACATTCATCATGAACGGGTGCCTAAATCCAAGTGCAAAATCTGTTTAAAGTGATTTAGTGTTTCGTTCTATTAGTTAAGTTAATGTGTTTAATTCCGTTTTGTGGCACTTTGGTTCAGAGATGACACATCATATAGGGGCCCCGAGTGGACGAGTGATCTAAAACGCTAACCGTCACGGATCACTGCCATCTCACCGGTCTGCGTGTGTTCAATACTCAGTGTTCGCCGATGTGGTAAGTGAGAAATTTTGCCATGTAGCTTCTCGTGGTTCGGTGGTTCTTTCTGGGGGTTTGCCGGGTTCTTTCTCCACCATTTATACTGACCGCTATGTATATCAGATCTTGTGCTGAAAAATGGCGTTAAACGCTACAAAAACAACAACAACACATAATATGGGCATTCAGATTAGGAAAACTAGGTCACACCGATAACGGTATGTTGTATCGATAGGTGCTATAATATACGTAATACATGTAATATATATTGTACATCACTACACTGTAGATAAGTATATAAAGTATACATATACACCGTACACTAATAGTTAGTTTATTATTTTGCAGAAAAAGCAAATGTTCAAACAATGCCGGTTCTTTTACATAGTTTAACTTTCATTTTAGAAACAAGGTCAACCACAACTTTCGGCGGTACGACAGTATAAAATCCAGGGAGTTCTAAAGATTTTTTACTGTTTCGCCATCCTAAATATTTTATCCCTCTCCATTTGCAAAACTGATTAAAGTGGCTTGCAGTTATCTTGTTCATTGGGTACAGTTCTATCAAGCCAGAGTAAGGCTGAGCGAAGGCAACATGCGCTAAACCTGCTCCATGCATGGCGACTAAAATATCTATATCGGAAATCCACTTTAATTGTTCGGACATATCAAGGATGTCCAACTGTACGGCATTAACTCTGTCAGCAGGAAATGATTTTCGCAGAGAATCTAACAACTCCTTCTCGTTTTTTATTTTCCTTTTAACAATGCCAATCGGATTTCTAGGATGCGCAAGGTAATCTCTTCTCCAAATTAAACCTATGGACAAACTAGAACAATTTAGGGTTCTGGATTTGGACACCACACCGTGACTCGTCAAAACGAAATCTCGGAATTGTTCTAAAAATGGAGGAGGTTTTGCCTGAAAACGAGACAACTCGCTTAATGTACCGGGCATGGCCCAAAACATGTTTCGATAAACCGTTGGTTGTGTAAGACTGCCTGCTCGAGTCACTTGTGCAAAGGGTATGTACCATAAGGAATCAGTTTTACCTGATGGATGCCCATCGATCAGGAGAATATCAGTCTCATTTGGATTCTTTAGAAAGAATCTCGTTATTAGGAATACATTATACAGGTCCAGGATAGTAAAATACAAATTTGCATACTCAATCCTAGTGATGGCTATCGTAAACCGTTCCTTGGTGTCGTGAACTGGATAGTTCTTGGATGTTATCTGGAGCACCTTTGTCCAATTACTCAGATAAAGTTTAGAATTAAATCTGTATTTGAATGTTTTGTTACATTTTATCGTGAAATATCCTGGTTTTAGCGTATATAGTTCCTCTTCAACGGATTGATTCAGTACATCCCTTACGTTCTCTCCACCAGCCTTTCCTATCGCAAAAGCAGGGTTAACCAGGACATTGTGAAGTTCTGCAAATAAATGCCCGTATCCCACGAAATTCCCGGAACAAAATGTTCGTCTTTTACGCGACAATTGACGTTCGATTGGAATTGCCACTCGTTCTCTCCACTTATCATTCGTCTGATTGGCCTGCATTTGTCTATCGATCAGTTTTGCATTATCTATCAGATTAGTTTGTACCTTTGTTTGAAATCCTTCGTCCAAGTGTTTTTTTTTAGGAGCCATATTATTTTGCCCCAAAGTCGCAGGTGTCGCTTTGATGGACTCTGATGCATTACTTCTCAGAACTGTATCGACTAACGTACTAATTTTTGTTTTGATGGAAACAATCACATTTGGGTCAAATATGTCATTAACAGCCTTTTTATGTATAAATAAATCCGACGTTCGTATGTATTCTCTCTGAACCAAAGAAGCATGTATACTCGATCCTTTTCGCCTATCTCCTCCGAATAAACCTATGTCACTTGGTTGTTTAGTGTAATCATTTCCAGTGTCAATTATGTGCAGGAAAACTATGGAAAACGTAAGAGATAAAGTAATAAATATAAACAAAATGTGTTTGATCACAGTGAATCTCCATCGTCGTCCACTCAACATATTTATCACTTTAAAGGGTGACCATTTATAGAACTTCAATGATCTTGGAAGATCCAGATAAAAACCATATAATAGTTGGGTGCTCAGCACAAATTCGGGAACGTCTCATCTTGATGTTTTAGTTTTCGTTTAATTTACCTCATCAGGTAGGAGTCAGTCGGCATAATTTTGTAACGCATTCATTAGGTTTATTTTTATTTCTTGACAGCTGTGTAAAGCAACTCTAATTTGGGATTGAATATTTATCTGTAATTATTCAGTTTTGAAACAAATTTAGGAAAATTTTATATATTGATTCCCTCGTCTTCACACCACATATAAATATCCAGTTCTTTTTAAAACCAACTGGGGAACATACAGGTACATGTGTACACGTATTATCCTCAACAACTGCAAACCATTGTTGATGTTTCTGTAAGTACGACTACACGTGTCCTCCAATGCGCATATGGCTAATAAGTGCAAAGTCAATGGCCCAACTTTGGAATCCACAGCTGCGTATATGTTGTTGATAGCTGCTGCGTTTGGTAACTGGGACGATGTTTTGTTTTCTGGAGCCGTTGCGTTTGGACATTGGGTGGATGTTTCCTATAGCCGTTGCGGTTGGAAATGGGGTGGATTCTTGTTATATAGTCGTTGCATTTTGCAACTGGGTCAACAAATTGTAAATCTGAAAAAGAAACGTAGAATAATAAAGTAATGATACAAAAGGTTCTGGTACATATAATGATAATTTTTTCAAAACTAATGTCTTAAGACTTCAGTTAAAATAATTCCAATGCTTGAGCAGCCAGCCCAACCTAAATATTTCGCAGAAGAATCCCAGCCCAGCCGTTAATATTGTTGACCAACAAGTTTCATAAGTTAAACTGGGAACATAAACAATACACTTTAAGATAGTAAAGGTCGATTGTGATGCATTAGCTTGATCAAAATCGATAGTGAATCGGCCAGAGTAGTTTCGGAATAATCAGATTTTTTAAAATAATAGCCAGAAAATGTTGATGGTAAGAATAATCCAGGTAACCGAAGAGTCGGCAAAAGTCGATAATTCCGGCAAAGTATTCTCGAAATTGTATCAGCATAAACTCATAAATTCCCCAAAAATTGTAATATTTAAAGAAAAGATGTGTAAGACCATATATGTTTGTATGGTTTCTTATACTGAGCCCCTGGATCTACAGAGACCGCTCATAGTCATTAACCCCCATGTAGTCGAAGTACGATATCTGCTTTTGTAGTTTGAGTTGGAACATGGGATTAATCATGTAAACGCTATACGAATGCAGAGACTGGTCTTTTGGTCTTTTATCGATACATGACTAAATCGATATTGCTTAATTTAATAACATTTAATAATCATATTGAAGCAGACAAAAAATGGCGGCATAATTGTTAATGTTGTTGATGGTATATTTTAAATATAAAACGTTAGCGAATATAACAGAAAATGTATTTTAAAGATGGGTCTTATTTGTCTTCAGATGTTATAATTAGTGTATAAGAAAATGTAAATTTTGTCAAATCACATCTACTGTTGAATATTGTTTGACTCGGAGCATCAACTAACATGCTCTTATCCCGGCCTCGAAATGACAAATAATTTCCCGATTTGTTTTATAGCAGGTGTATTTTAGATTCTTTCAATGCAAGTTTTCTCGCTATAGTTAGTCCAAGATATATATATATATATATATATATATATATATATATATATATATATATATATATATATATATATATATATATATATATACACCATAATACTTTAGTGCGTGTCTGGGGATCGTTTTATGTTAACTAGATGTGAATTATCTTTATTTTAATTAACAACGAACTCGTGTATTAGCGCGGAGATGAAATTTGTCTCAAACTTAATTTGCTTTCTTTTCAATACTCCCCTAGTTCTGTTCAACTCGAACAAATGCGACTCAGTACTTCTTAAGAAAGGACGCAAAACTAGACTTTTACTGGAATTAAATATTAAACACGCGCATATTTTGTATACGTAGTCAAATAATAATAATAATAATAATAATAATAATAATAATAATAATAATAATCAATAGTATTTTGTATAGCGCATAATCTTTAGAAGTTCTACGCGCTTTACAACATCTTTAATGATACGACTACAAAAAACAAACAACAAAAACAAACACCATGAAATTAGAAAACATAAAAACATGCTGAAAATATTTAAGGTAGGAAACAAAATTAGGTCTTTAAGTTTGTTATTGCAGTCGAAAAAGGTGAGTTTTAAGAGCACTCTTGAAATGGATCGCTGTCTTCGTGTTTAATTTCAATGGGTAATTCGTTTCAAGCCGCTGGACCCTGGTACGCAAAATAACTTTGTCCATATGACTTCGTTTTCATAGTGGGAATAATGAGTATACGAGTGTCAGAAGAGGACTGTAAGCATCTTGATGGTGTGTACACAAACCCCTGTGGAACATCACAACATTAATCAACTGGGCTGGAGTGTATTCCATTTGCATATACAATTTGTGTTGACTAAGTAGGACATGAACCACAGCAAGGCTGTATTGTGAATGCCAAATACATGATGGAGGCGTTGAAGTAATATATCATGGTCTATTGTTTCAAATACTGCAGACCAGACAAATCAAGGATAGTGAGGACTGTAACCTTTCCGCTATCCAAAGCAGATAGAATGTCATTAACTACTTTCAGAAGAGCAGTTTCAGTACTGTGGTGCAAGGGAGATATGCAGACTGCACATTACAAAAAGAACTGTTTGAATTCAGATGAGATACAAGTTTGTTTAGAACAACTTTTTTTTAGATTTTTTTTATGAACGGCATATTAGAAACTGGGCGATAGTTCTTTAAATCGTTATGGTCGTGTGTTGGTTTTTTCAGCAAAGGCTTTAGAATGGCAGTTTTGAAAAATGATGAGAATTCCCCGGATGAGAGAGAGGTATTTATAAAGGAAGTTAGTGAAGGCAATATTGGATCTAAGCACTCCAGCAGCAGTGATGTTGGAATTGGATCAAGTTCACATGACTTTGGTGCTTTCCTCATCACGATTGTTCGTACTCAATTCATAGAGACAGGTTCAAATGCTGCTAACGGTTGTCGCTGAAATTCTGTATCGTAACTGTATGGTGCCGACGAGTCAATTGAAATTGTGTTAAATAAATAAATAAGTAAAGAGGCTATAAATACTACTAAATACATCGAAAAACATAACATTTACTTTCTAGAATATATGCATGGACCTAAGTAATATAACAGCTACCTATAACAGGAGATCAGCATATAAATGAACCATATGTAGACGGATCAATCTGCGTACGTTGATCTAAATATTCAGTAAAATCCAACCAAGACAAGCAATGTTATCGTATAATGTTAGAGAGAGAGAGAGAGAGAGAGAGAGAGAGAGAGAGAGAGAGAGAGAGAGAGAGAGAGAGGTTGGGTTGGTGGATTTATTGACGCCCAGTGAGTGCATTGTTATGGCATCATCCTTATAAATCCTTCAATCCTCACATCTACTTATAAAGCATGCTGAAATATCTCACAATGTATATTCGGTCGAATTTCAATTTTAGTCACCTTGATCAAAATCACAACAAAACAGCACAACCACCACTACTACTACCACCGCCACAATTGTCATTAACATCGTCTGTTTCGTTCTCGTCGTCAATGTCATCTGTTATCATTAGCATCGTTGTTTCCATCAATTTTTAGGAGTAATACATTATAATGCATTCGTTAATTTTCCATCTTTCCTTTGTGTCTGCAATGCGAAATTTAATACAAAATTTTAAACTACTTCAAAGCTTGTACTCAAACATTAATTACCTTAAAACGTAACTTTATCGGTGAAATTAGTAATTATATCCGCAGTTCAGAGCCAGACAATGTCACTACATATTTTCAAAAATATAAAGTCTGACTCTAACATATTTGAAATTAAATCCACCACCATCAATGTGTATAACTGAAATGAATCTTACCTGGATATGTCGTTCCAATTTTACTTAGACTGTGCAAATATACTATGGTAATTTATATACATATGTTAACTAAACTATGGTCGAAAAGAAAGTTTAACACGAGGAAGTCCGTTAAGAAAAGATGTAGATCAATATACCTAGGGGCTTTCAAAATATTTAAACATTGGAAACTTCTCGATGGAATGTATGCCGGTGTGACGTGCTTAGGCTCGAATAAACAGTAACATAGAAAGAGTGAAAATGACAACCTTTAAAAAGTTAATTAACAATTTATTGAGCACAACTATTTTCCAGAAAAGAAAAAATAAACTTACGGTTTTAAGAATCAATTCCAAAATTAATCCAAAAATAATTCAAAATATTATCCACTAGAGAAATTGCAAAAGTCCTGGTAATAAAATGTCCACATTATTTCAAGTTCGAATCCCAGCGAAGTATCCAAGATGGAAGACGATGTCACTTGATGAAGTCGGTTCTTGGTAATAAAATTCTATGAGCACAATCATTTTCCAGATAAATAACAAAATATTTCATCTTGGTCCAAACGAATTGAAATCATTTCCAATACAAGGTAATTTAAAATAACTCAAAACGACACAACTTAATATTCTAACAGCCCAAGTTCTACTAAATAGTTCGCTCCAAAATATAATTTATATACCTGTTTTTACGTAAATATGGAAGGGGTCACATGATCTTCTAGAATCTTTTAGAACAAATTTACATTCAAAAAGTCACGTACACACCGTATGACCCAACTAAAAATAGAAAGATGTTTATAACAACGCTCCATAATGTCCTTGGAATCAACTAATCATTTTAAAAGCTTGTTTACAACTCTGAAGCCAGGTCAGAAATGAGGTCAATACCTGGTGTTTATTTGTAAAGTACAAGTCATCCCACTTTTTAAAAAAAAATATCTCCCAATGAATGAATCTTAAACTTATAATGTCAAATTTAAATCTGACAAACAAACGAAAATAAAAAATAAATGACTTAAATATACGTAACAGTCGGTAATTGTTAGTCGCACTACCTCGGCAATTTACAAAGTAAGATTAATCAAGAAGTTGTAAATGCATCCAACTGCCTTATTATTCACAACTACTTTTTTAATCCTACCATCAATCCAGTTTTAAAAATATCCGAGTTAGTCTGAATAAACTCTAGTATTTTTTATTGCATAGAAGCTTTCGGTGAACAAAATGTATGATTTGTTTCCATCTTCAGGAAAAGAATTGCGCCGACATCCATTCAAGGCATATGTGTTTAGCTCAGATAGCCGAGGTGGTCCAAATGAACATTTCATTTGAAATATCATAAGAGAGAGAGAGAGAGAGAGAGAGAGAGAGAGAGAGAGAGAGAGAGAGAGAGAGAGAGAGAGAGAGAGAGATATGGGGGGTGGGGGGTGGCGGTGACTAAAAAGAGCTTACGACTGCAATACTTCTCAGCAGTACTATGTCCAACATGCAAATTTACCATTACTTATGTTGTGTATGTTGTGTATGTTGGTGGTGTTTGTGACGGACACTGTGGAGCGGGAATCTCATTGCTATATGAAATTGTACACCGCTAAATCACCAGAAACTGTGAATAAATTATTCAATAAATGGCAGATTTGTTTTTATCCTAGCGATCAAGTTTGCTTGACACCATAATGAGACAAACATTTTCATATGTGACGTACATTTCAAACCATTTTTACGGTAATAAACGTTGTAATACAATCGGACGTGTTACCATAGCCTTTCAAGCGCAAAGACAACTTACCCAATATCTGAGATGGATCTATGTAGCTGATATTGGCATGCTAATGAATTCAAAAAATGGAGATGAGAAAACTGAAACTTCAAACGCTGACACTTCAACGTATACTCTAGACAGTACCCTCACATTGCACCAACATGTCATGAACATATGCAAGGCTGCATATCTTGAGCTGAGACGCATCAACTCGATTCGCAAATATCTTTCTGTTGATATCACTATGTACCTTATATGTTTTCAGCATGTTTTTATGTTTTTCAAATTGCATAGTTTTTGTGTTTTGTTTTTTCTTTAGTGTAGTCATATCATTATAGATGTTGTAAAGCTGTAAGAGCTTCTAAAGATTAGGCGATATACAAAGTCATTATTATTATTATTATTACTATTATTATTATTATTATTATTATTATTATTATTATTATTATTATCAGCGAACATGGACGTAATTATGGACCTCCTTCCTACATAGGATATTCCCTGTGTTAATTAAGTATAGTGACTGAAGCACTTGACAAATAATTCTGAAATAAAAGGGATATAACTCTGTCTTCTCCATATTTATTTCACCTCGGGTAATACTACTACTACTACTACTACTACTAATAATAATAATAATGAGGACTTTGTATAGCGCCTAATCTTTAAAAGATCTAAGCGCTTTACACCATCAATAATGATATGACTACACTACAGAACAACAAATGACAAAAACAATGAAATTGGAAAACATAAAAACATGCTGAAAATATACAAGATACAAATCAGGATTAGGTCGCTAAGTTTGTCCCTGAAGTCGAAACAGGTGAGTCTTGAGAACACTCTTAAAAGGGACCACTGTGTCTTTGTGTCTAATTTCAATGGGCAATTCGTTCCACGTCGCCGGGCCCTGGTATGCAAACGAACGTTGTCCATATGACTTTGTTTTCACTTTCGGAACAATGAGTATACGATTATCAGAAGAAGAGCGTAAGGTATATATGTGTAGACTATTTGCCTGTACACCATCTATTTATTTCAACAAATAGACTAAGCTGGATCTTCTCTTGACGTATTTCTAAAGTTGTGGGTATCGCCTTATTAATTACTAGTGATGCAACTTATATATATATATATATATATATATATATATATATATATATATATATATATATATATATATATATATATATATATATATATATATATATATATTATGCAAATTGTCTTAAAGTTTGCACTTGAACCAAATGCATTATTGAATCATGTCACATTTGCTCATCCCAAGTTAGTAAGTCGTGTACAAACTAAGGTATTGGTGTCTGAATATTGCCGTATGCTAGAGTTAATAAAGAAGAAAATCAAGAGAGAGGCCCAGGGAGGAGATGGCGAATAGCAGACAGAGAGACACGGAAAGATCTGGAGCTGGCCATGATAACAGCGACCGCAAAAGAAAGAGAACTCGACCACGAAAGGGAGAAATTAAGGGTAGAAGCTACCGATAGTGACGACTCCAGTACTAGATCTGGAGGTAGCGTACGAATGATTGTCGACTACCGAATGGTACAGATAATTACTCCGCGGTTCAACCACAAAGAAGAGTACACTGACGATTGGGCGATTAACGTCTTACTTGTTATGCAAAGCACGGCTCGCAATGTTTACCATAACTTAGCCGCAGAAAAGCTGACGACAACGTACTGAAGAAATCTCCTGCTTGCCATACTCGGCTGACCACCAAAACGTACCCCACTCTCAATGCCACACCCGTGTTCAATGGTTATTTGAGAAGTGAGTAAAGATATCAACATTGAACAATCCTACGACGAACTTTGCGATTTTATACTCAAGCATGTCCTGATTACATACAGCAACGATATGATAGAATTCCCAGCCGGGAAACTCTCGAAGAGATCGCCAGTATAGATGAAAGATTCAAGCATTCACACAAAGAGTGAAGGTTCCCCTAGTACGGACCGATCCCTACCCACTGAGTCGCACCGTTTGGTTGAGGGAGCGCTGGCTATCCGTGTCCGTTTGTGCGACCGGAAGGTCTTGATGCGGATCTACAAGTAAGTGTGTCACCCATAGACCAAGACAGACCTCATCCACGAAAACGGGCCTTGCGAGACGGAGAGGGGCGCCGTCGTACCACAAATTTCAGAACCCGGGACATTTTGCAGGGGACTATCCCAAGGACGGACAGACCCAGGTTAATACCGCCGCTAGGAAGTAGTCCGAGCTAGAGGTAATTGATGTTCAGTACGCCAACAACGCGAGTGACCCGTTGCCAGTGTTATTGACCTCGATTCACCGTACGTGAAGGGGAAAAGTAAAGCTGCGTGCTTGGATGGATTATCACATAACTTCATACCAGAATGTAGTTATGTGTTGCCACAACCGAACACCGAAAACTGCACATCGACGCTGGTGAGTGCTGTAGTGACTAGTTGCAAGAGTCGACAGACGAAACCGACTCCGATGGAACTTACTGTCAAAACCGATCAGTATCGTACTTCCGGCCAAATTGAGGAGGCTTCAGCAAGAAGACGCAACTCTGACGCAATTGTATAAATACGCAACAGACAAGGAATGGAGAAAAAACTACGAACCCGCGGTGAAGTTTGCATACAAGAAGAGAATATTGTATCGCCACGCCAGGAACGGACACGAACACTTCAAGCATGTCGTCGTGCCAAAGTAGAAGAGAGGTGAAGTTGATACTCGCACATTAGAGTCTAATGGAAGGTCACCTGGGAATTGCAATGACGCGTGAGTCTTGTCAAGGTTCCATGATGATGTTAAGCGGTTCTGTCTCTCATTTAACAAATGTCAGACAATGGCACCGAAAACGGATTATCGATCCGTCCCCTTGTGGAGTACACCGGTTATCGATGAACCATTTCAAAAGGCGTCGCGATAAATTTGATTATGACGGATAAAACCAACGTCGTCGCAAGGAAATCGGTATTTTCTAACGGTTGCAGGTTACGCTACACTATCCGGTGGCTGTTGCGTTGCGTTATCTTGAGTCAGGCACGGTTAATAAAGCGCTGTTTTGGATTTAGTCAAGAGTCGGAGTGTCCGACGAGATCCTGACCGATCAACAAATTAAATTCATGAGTCGCGTGATGGCAGAGGTGATCTGACTGAAGTGGATTAATGCGCCGCACGACTACACCGTATCACACCCAATGTAAGGGACTAGTCGAGAGGTTTAACGGGACTCTGAAATCGCGCTTTAGAGGATGTGCCATACGTTTCATATATAGGGAAGTACAACAAGCGCGTTTAGAGTTTTCTTGCTTTTGCACTCTTGTATGGGAGGACCGTGCGTGGACGAATCACCGTATGAAAACAGTTGTGGGCAGACGATAACGCTGTCAAAGATGTGTGTATTACATGTCAGTACGTCGCGGATTTACAAAATAAACTGGAGGAAGTTTGTTTCCTGGCACAAAAGAACCTCACGCGAGCGAATTTACGATAGGCGAAGTATGACAACAAGCGCGCGAACCCACGATAGTATAAAGTAGGGGACAAAGCAGTGTTGCTGTTGCCCCAAGAATACAAGGTGCATGTTTATTTGTGTGTGTTGTACGTCGTAACTGGCAAGGTCGGAGGACGAACGTAGCGGATACGGCTACCGGATAAGGAGAATCCCCTTAAGAGCTACAGAGAAAGAAAGAACGTCAGCGATTTTGTCGTCACAACGAGCGTCACTGAGAAAACCGAAGGCGATACAGAAGGTGTGAACACTGTCCCGAGCTGTCCATTAACGAGGGCTGAGAAACATTCGGACGTGGAGTCTGATCCGATATTGAAGAGATAGAGCCGTTGCTGGCAAGGTGTTCGATTGTGCTTACAGAATTACCCGGTTTAAAGCTGCTGATAGACCAGCCAGTTCAGCGAAAACTCTACACTTTGCCCCACGCGAAATGACAAGTCGTAAGAGAAGAGATCAAGCAGATGATAGCTCTGGGAATAATCGAGACCGCTGCTTTTCGTACAGCTCTCATGTAATCTTGTTGCAGAAGAAGGATGGCACACATCGGATTTGTGTCGACTATTGGAAGCTGAATCAGTGAGGAAATCTCAGGTGGAAATACTACATGATCCAGAGAATATTTTCGTTTGTCTTAAAAGCGAAATATTTTTTAAAGCTGAATTTGTCCAAGGGTTATTGGTAAATTCCTGTATGGGATGAAGATAGGGCAAAGCTCGCTTTTGCTACTTTCATGGGACCTACCAGTTGTTAACAATGCCGTTCAAAGTCCAGAATGCTCTCAGCGTCTTCACTAGAAAGTTGTTGGAGCCCTTGTGCTTCACAACTTCATGAATGATTTCTTACTAGCCACCGAGACGTGTGATAAAGACATCACTCTTCTACCTGACAGTTTGAAGCGGCTATCAGGCGAGATTGACAGTTTGCCGTTCCAAACGTACCTTGGGGTCCGGACGTTTGACTATTTGGGACCCACCCTGAGTCAGGCACGCTGTCCACAGAGACGTCAAAAGTTTAGAAGCTGTGAAACGCCGCACGCCCCACCGAGAAAATGAGGTTAGGTCATTCCTGGGATTTGCCGGGTATTGACGAAGGTATGTGGCCAAGTTCAGTGCGATCCCGGGGCAGTTATCTGACCTGACCTAGAACGGTCCCCGAGTGAAGTTATTTGGACGGATGCGTGTGAGCACGCTATCCTAACATTGAAGGATAGGCTGACATTCGATGCTTTTTTTTCGGTTACGGGATCAGTCCAAAGTCTTCGTGTTCTGCACTGATGCATGTGACACGGGCCGTGGACCAATACTACTGCAAGATCACGAGGAGTTTCGTTTTCTCGTCATGTACGCAGTCGGAAACTGTCTGATGCCAAGAACTATTCCGTATCAGAGAGGGAATGCCTCGAATCTTGTTCGGAATATCACGGTTCGAGCGGTACTTATACGGGTAGTAGTTCATATTGGAGACGGACCAAAAACCCCTCCCCTCGCCTATCTCGCGCAGGCGAAATTGTCGAACGGAAGCTTGATGCGATGGTCGCTGTTCTTTCAAGTGTACCATATGCAAATCAGACGCGTGAAAGGGACCGAGAACGTAGGCCCCGATTTCATGAGCAGGATCACTGAAATGGCATAGAGCTCTCTGTAAATAACATCACATTGTATGTATATTTATGTCCGTACTCAGCGTGTAGAGTTCTTATGATTTTATTTCTTATATTGTGTTTAATAACGCACATTTGCATTCGGAGCAATTTTGGAGGAATATAATCTAGATTTTGCTCAGACGTGGGTCACGTTTACTCAGTCTAAGTTAGTATGTCGTGTATAAACTAAGGAAATTGTGTTTTAACATTCCAGAGGCTGGAGTTAATCTCTTACACAAAGTCACCGTGACCATAGAGAAGACCAACATGTTGGGTTGGCACAGGCTTTATATCGCTTGACTTTCCACTTATGTTTAACAGCTGAGTGGAAGATCAGAGAACTCGCGAGGAGGGAACAGGGCGTGTTTTAAACTCGTCCCGACGTGGAAAGACAACGAGAAAGACACCGATTGCTACCTTGAATGGATCGGATCACAGCGCCACCCCATCCGAATTGAGATGTAGTGTGTGACATCAATTTAGATCCGAATTATAACTTCTAACTAGCAAGCGAAAAATTTAGTTTCTCTTGGGTAGATTACTAAGAAATAGAGTTTTTCTCCCTGAAAGCTACTCGTAACCTGTCGATAAACTTAGAATCAGACTTTATAGGAAGAAAAGCTTGGTAAAGGAAATGTTTTTAATAATAATAATCTCCACTCATTTAACAGTAGGCAATGCTGATTGGGGGCTCGAAGTTTTACATCTATCTGTCACTAATTTAACTTCCAAACAAAACTGAGCAAAGGTGGGACTTATATAATAATTAAAATAAAATATTGCGAGCACCCCACCCCAACCATAACATACCTACCATAGTGGCAACATAACAAAACCCCGACACCACACAAATCAAATCAATTCAATTACCATGCAATTTTTCTTGTTGGCATTGGTTAGAAAATATACCTAGAAAGAGCATTTATTCATTGCAGGAATAGACTATATATATATATATATATATATATATATATATATATATATATATATATATATATATATATATATATATATATATATATATATATATATATATATATATATATATATATATATATATATATATATATATATATATATATATTCAGGTTTTGGGAGGCGATAGGTAGCTGCATCAGTAAACTAACGCCGGAAGAAGCAGCCGTAAATATTATGGGATGCAGACTTATTGATAACGATCAGGGGAGACTAGTAGGTTTCAACTTTAATAATTGTCTGTTACAGTGTCGTTTGTCTGCTTCGTCACAATATTTACTCCAGAAACTTCAAAAAGTTCAAAACACAGCTGCACGGATCATCTTTAGAGTACCTCGATCAGAGCACACCTCACCACTGCTCTATACCCTACACTGGCTATCGATTCGATACAGAATCAAACACAAAATTTGTTCTCTGTGCTATATTTCAATGACAGACTCCAGTCTAACATACCTATCCAGCCTCACCCATATGTACACACCAGCAAGATCCTTACGCTCTTCTTATGATAATCGTATACTCATTGTTTCCCAGGTGAAAACAAAGTCATATGGACAACGTTCGTTTGCATACCAGGGCCCGGCGACGTGGAACGAATTGCCCATTGAAATTAGACACAAAGACACAGTGGTCCCTTTTAAGAGTGTTCTCAAGACTCACCTGTTTCGACTTCAGCGACAAACTTAGCGACCTAATCATGTTTTGTATCTTATATATTTTCAGCATGTTTTTATGTTTTCCAATTTCATTGTTTTTGTCATTTGTTGTTCTGTAGTGTAGTCATATCATTATTGATGGTGTAAAGCGCTTAGAGCTTTTAAAGATTAGGCGCTATACAAAGTCTTCATTATTATTATTATTATTATTATTATTATTTTTATTATTATTATTATTAATATTAATATGGCTGTTTACCGAACAGCCTGTATATCGATACATCTGTCAGTCAATCTGTCAATTTGTTTAAAAATATAATGATGCTAGTTTGTTACAGTTTCTTTCTTTCGTAATTACACTAATTATAAAGTTAATCTCTTGTTAAACACATATTAAAGTTGCAATGGCAGCAGTCAGATGTCCTTCAAATATGATTGTTTGCGTTTCTTTACCACATAAAGTAAATGGTGAAATTGCAAGTACTCAGCGTGCGAGTTCTAGTTAGGCTCTGTCTTATTCAAGTATTCTCATCCCAACCCATCTTGAGAAATTTCTCTAAGAACAGGTCTGTCGACGTTATTCGAGACGATGGTTGAACAGCAAAGAATTACAGTCCATATCAAGCTAACTCTCAAAACGTATTTGAAGCAAATGTCAGAGGAAAGTCGTAATACTGCAGGTTATACGTATTTATATTTACATTATGTGCTCTCTGATAAATCGATTCCAACTGCAAAGTGCACATGCCCAGATCTGCCAACACATAATGCGCTGGCATACCTTGGTATATGAAGTTCCTTACAAATAATAATTAGAAAAAATATTACATAGACCTGGCTCAACCAGAGTATTATACGAAGGCAGACCACGGTCGATGTGGTTTGCGCTTGCTTGGTCTTAACTTATTAAGCGATTGACCACAGCATGCACTTGTTTTTTGTTTTTGTAATAAATGTGCCAGGTAACATCTCGTTTTCTTTTGTTAATATAAAGAACGGAACACCTGTATGCATACACTCTGCCCTCCTCCTCCCCCCCCCCCCGACAAAAGAGAAGAAAAATAGAAATAAAAGCAGAACAAAGGTGCTTAAATTAGTAATATCCTTTTTGGAACTTAAATTCCCCGTTAATTACTAATTTCTTAATTCTTTCTTTATTTATTAATTTCACTTACTCCCTATCATTCAAAGGCACATACTTCTAAATATAGCAAAGGTGGAGTCGCAATTAGAAGATACTGAACTTGTTAATACAATTTTAAATTTAATTATAGATGATGATGATTATGATGATGATGGTGATAGCTCAACTCTTTTTTAGTTTTACCTTTGTAAACGTTATAATTAAAACACATTTTTTCAAAGGTGTGCTCATTCCAGTCCTGATCGCATTTCTGTGTCAATGCTCAATCACCCTGAGTCAAGATTCCATGTACATTATAGTACAGGGTTATAGGACCGCTATTTGTTTACCTTTATGTCTCCGTGATGGGGTTGATTTGGGTTTGAGAGTGCATTTCTTGACATTGCTTTTGACGTGCATCCAAAAGACTATTGTTATCCATCTATGGTTATTTTCCCTTCTTTAACTTTTGAGCTCAAGTTTAAAACGGAGAGAGAGAGAGAGAGAGAGAGAGAGAGAGAGAGAGAGAGAGAGAGAGAGAGAAAAAAAAAAGAGAGAGAGAGAAAGAGAGAGAGAGAGATATTTGGTAAGTGCACTATTATAAATTAGTTATTCCTAACACTGTGGAAATTCATTTACATATTTGACATGACATAGATAACTAGTGTATTTTGTGCTATCTCAAGTACTTTTTCCGTTGAACAACGAGGCAATGATTTTTCATCATCGCTATATTCAGACAGCACGCAGCTGTTCTAATTGTGATAAAAACTACATGCAAATCCAAGCAGCGAGAAATCATGCAATTGTATGTTAACTTTCTCTACAATGTGAAAGTTGTAGAGCAAATTTTGGACATTGCCTTCCCCACATTCAAAGGTAATCCAACACCAGTGTTGCGGGTTAATAAAACAATAACATATGGTATTATTGTGTGAGTTAATTGTGATAGCATATATTTTATTAAAGTTTAGAAAGAAAGCTTTTTAAACAGCCCTTCTGAGTATTTAGCACGCATTTCCTCCATAAAATAGTAACGTTATTACCAAAGGCTCACACAAGCCTTCCCTTCCCCGTCGGTATCATATAATAGTGAGTAAAAAGTGGGCTATATATTATTATTATATACGATGTACATTGCTTTTTCTCAATTTAGTAACCATTGCTATGGTAGAGATAGGAACATGACACTTGTCACTTAGTCCTGAAAAAATTGCTGATAAAGATTAGTCTGAACAGGAACATATCCGGGTCACGGAGTTCAAAGGTAAGAAGGTATTTAGGCCTGATAATTCTTCTGACACCAATATATGGAAACCCGTGTACATGCTTTTTCGTCATTTTATCTATAATTTTTAAAAAAATAGATTAAAAGAACAAATAACATTTTATATTTCTTACATTTTACCGAACAGTCTTAAATTTAAGATAATTTTATTTCTATGTTCTCATATTTTTAAGTTCCTCATATGGAGGTACATTTAACACATAATAGTGTCAAAAGTCTTTTGCTTTCACACACAGTACTGCCCCAAGGCGTAATTCTGTACATTTTACATACAATAATACATCAAGAATTTCAAAATGATTATTTTTAACATCAAGAATTTTAAAAAGAATGGTTTTTTTGGGAAGTTATGTAATTGTTAACGTCCTCCACAGTGTAATAGTTTTAGAGCGAACCACTTTTGTTCAGTGACTTCCCCACATTCCATTGGGCTCCAAACCTCCCTGAATGCGACCAATAAGTAACACACACACACACACACACACACACACACACACACACACACACACTGGTTTCATTTCATAATTTTAAAAACAAGCCAAACAATTATAACATAATACTGAAACATCCTGAAACCATGGCTCATGGGCTGTCATACACAGACCATGGTTTTGATACCTCTTTCAAACAAGGCCGACGGACTGCATATACTACTGATGCCTTCTGAAACCATGGCCCATGGACTATGATGGACGTCGCATAGCCCATATATAATTGTCCAATCAGTCATTTATAGCTTCAGAAAGCATTGGTTCTCATCCTTCCAGGAAATCTTTAAAACTTATTTTGTTGTGTGAATGACAAGCTGTAGTGCAAAACGTCGAATCAAAATTAACGAAATTAAGACAAAACCAGGCGCACATTTTACAGGTAGGCCGCAATATTACCGGTAGGCGTTCAGATTAACGCAAGTATGACACATAATCTGATTGTATGTATGACAAATATATTACATATATGCCTTTTGTGCATGTAATTAACAGGGGATCGCGCCTCCCCAACAATGCACATAAACAAACATTAATAATACAAAAATTTGAGAAAATACATAAGTCAGTTTTGTCATGATGCACGTATTAAATATTTATAAAATGGTCGTCAAGTTCTAAAATTGTTTTGAATGTGTCGAATAAATTCAAAGATAAGAAACAAAAATCCTGTTCCGAAAAATAGAGGTAATGTGGATCCCAAGCTGACTTTAGTGTCCATATCCACTCCAAACATTCTTTTGTTTTAATACATCATCATACAGGTTCATATAGAACCATTCTGTTAGACCTATCAACCAAATAACAAGACCCCAAAATGAGAACCGTGGGTGTAGAACACTAAAATCAAACCATGTCATAGTTAAAAGTCAAAGTATTTAAAATGAATAATTTAAACGTATTTTATTTCCCTAGGTAAAGGCGTGATATAACTTTACTATCGGCATGACCGTTATATAATATGGCTGACACATGAGAATACCAATATCACTGACATCGATTTCGAAGCCGAAGAACAGGGAATAGAGGAAGGGCCAATCCGTTCGTGGACCTCTTTAGCAGGCAATGTGTTGGACGAGGACTAATTTTAACATCAAAAGCTGAAATTCCATCCTAGGCATTGGCTCTCTCAGTTGAGACTAATATTGGATAATTACTTATTTGTTTCCAAACGATGGGAACGATTATGATTACAATGATGAGGATGGTAGTAGCGGAGTCGTTGTAATAAGAATAATATTATTTTTAATCTTGTTGTTGTCAATATTATTGTTATTATTTTTTTGTATTTTTTGGTTCGTTTAATCTGCCTGACCTTGTTAAATCAGCTATGTTTCAAGCTTTTAGTGATCATGTGATACGCACATATATATATATATATATATATATATATATATATATATATATATATATATATATATATATATATATATATATATGGTCGTTTAATTCGTGTTATGAAGATATTGCCGCAGTCGGAGGTCTTACTGGACAGTTGATTTGGGCCAATTTTTATGCAACTTAGATTGCAGAAAAATGAATACATTTCTAATTTAACGATACAAATAAAAGTAACCGATGATGTTTATGGAAAGCATACTTGTCAGATTTTAATTATGATACGATATATGTAGAATATTAGAACTATAAATGCAATGTATATCTACAAACAAAACTGCTCTGCATGGGTTCCAGTCACGGGTATATGAGAAAATTTACCAGTAGTTTTTCCCGGTTTTTCCTCTACCAATTTATACTGGCTGCCATGTATCGCCCTATCCCGTGCTGCAAAATTGTGTTAAGCCAGACGTTAAATGTGACAAACGTTTTTAAAAGAAAAAAATATTTAAGTTTGTTTAATAGCATCCTGAATTATATTCCACAACATTGCAGCAAGTACAAAAAGTCACTTTGAAATCAGGTCAATGAAAATTAGAATACAAAATAGATCGCAGATTCTGTAAATAAATATTGGAAGCTAAAATTAGGAGATCGTTTGCATATTTTGGGACCATCTTATGAAAGATTTATGATAAAATAGTTTTAACGTATATTATAATTAAAAGGTAACCGCTGTAAATTAAGGAATAAATGAGAAAATAAAGATTATTGTCGGATAATAAGTCTAGCGCAATTTAATTATCTGATGAAGATTTGTAGCTCTGTGTGTGTGTGTGTGTGTGTGTGTGTGTTAATTAAGGAATAAATGAGAAAATAAAGATTATTGTCGGATAATAAGTCTAGCGCAGTTTAATTATCTGATGAAGATTTGTAGCTCTGTGTGTGTGTGTGTGTGTGTGTGTGTGTGTGTGTGTGTGTGTGTATGTGTGTTTGTGTGTGTGGTGGATTTCGAGGGTTGGGGCCCCTTTAACCTGTGGTGGGGGTACCGATGTATGTTAAAGATGAAACGTTAAGTTTATGACAATTCACTAATTATGTAAAACATAACGTTACTGTTTATGATTTTGTCGCTATCCACAAGTTATTAACTCCTGGTATATGATATTGTCACAGCCTCGCGTGGCGGAATCAATCCAGTTTGAGCTACACCCGAAATTGTGTTTGAAAGTTATGGTTACCACTTATTCATTTCCCTAAACGTCTATATAAAAGATTTAATTGTATATAATACTGATATTTTTTTTTTGCAGTTATGATGATCGTAGTTGATGATGTGATGTTAGGTAGATGGCTAAAATGACTAATGTTGAAATTAAATCATGAGGGAAAAAAAAAGAAGCAACGCATACAAACAAAATGCGAAATTAAGTATTATATAAGATTTACTGAATCTGATTAAAAAATAAAAATATCAAATGTAGCATGTATATTTTGATGTGGTTTAACAGAAATGTGCCGTGCCGGTGAACAGAATAATAAAGTCACTGAAACCTGCGAGGACTGCCCACTAAACAGATATCAGGATAAGGAAGACACAATTCCATGTAAAGAGTGCCCCACTCATCACGTGACTTTGGAGACTGGACGTAAACATGTAAATGAATGTACTGGTATGAGAATACACACTCACACACACATACCACACACACATACATACACACAGATATATATATATATATATATATATATATATATATATATATATATATATATATATATATATATATATATATATATATATATATATATATATATATATATATATAAACAGAGAGAGAGATACTATATCATCTCAAAATCGTAGCTGTGATAATATTATAAACCATCTTTAGTTCATTAACCGCTCAATAGTTACGCAACGAAACGGCCAGTCACATTAACCAGATAGCAGTGCTTAACTTGGAGAGAGATTTAAAGTCTTTGTGTGACTATATCACTTGTACTTTAGCCATATACACTTAGATTCTCACATACTCTTAAACAAATTACTATAAAAACAGACTGTCATCATTTATGCAAAGGAAAACATGAAATGTTAGAAAAATGATGCTGTTTTTAAAGTCATTCACAGTCTCCAAATTTGGTCTAATATATTTATAGTTAGCAAGTATCGAGTTTTCCTTCCATATGACTAAATCATTTAACTTGGTCAAAGCATTATCTAAGGAAACTTCTTTAAAGAATGACACAATGTTTTCCAGTTTTTAAAATAAATCGTAATTAAATTAAATACATTTTCAATCAGATTTTTTTGGGTAAAATATATTTTCTTTAATAACTATTTGCACTATTATGAAATTGATCTATTATTTTTTAATCATGGAACGAATTTTTTTTTAATTTCGTTTAAAAATGTGTATTTTAGAAATCAGTGGGCCGGAAAAGCTTGCTACAACTACCACAATTCTCTATGATACATTACCATGTTCCGCCTCTAGTGTGGCTAAGGCAACTATCGAGGACAAACGTATGTCTATGCCGCGTGTCGCCAACAATACATGCAACGTTTCCGTGTCCACGACATGCTCAAACAATGGGACAATTGTAGCAATGATCACTTTAAGTGCCTCCCTGGAAGGAAAAGAAAATCTGGATGTACAAACCTTTTACGACAGCAACACAGGTTTGCATTTCTTTTCATGTATATATCTGTATCGTTATTATGACCAACATTTGTACAGAAATATTTAACCTAGTTCGTAATGTACAAGCAATTATTATATGCTCATTTGTTTCTCCGTTAACGTTACTTTGTCAGAATCGCGCAGTATGTTATGATGGTTCATTCACGTGTGCTTCAAATTGCACTCACGTGTGCTCAAAGGTGTATTAGGAACTATTTTGTAAACATATCATGTATACTCACGTAGTAGCCTCTTTACGTTTTGGTCAATTAAATTTGTTTCTGAATGAACAAAAGCCGATGTTTCGTGGACTGTCACATACCAGCTGCTTTGCTACATTCCACGTTAACTTATCTGATACAATGTTTTCAGATTTAGGCTGGCAACATATGCCAGATTTCATAAAGATGCTGGGTACCTACAAATAACATGCAAGTGATAAAGGCGAAACTATCATCTTAGCTGGTAACAATAATAATGGCAAAACTTAGTCGGACATCCTTAATTTCCCCAAATGTACTTTCTTAGTTATATAAATCCAAATTTCATTAGCCATTCTATGGGTTCTCAAGCTTAATTACACATTTCAAACTTGTACTGTAACGTCGACAATATTTCAAGTGCAATTATATCAGCCTTACTGCACTCAAATTGAAAAAAATACTATATTTCAAAGTGTCTTTGCTGATAATTGCAATTGAACAATTTCTTATTTTTCCCCACACTATGATTCCAAACATTCAATGACAGAACAGAGACATACATGGAGATGTCAACACCATGTTCCCTCGCTGTTGAAGTCATATGTACTTCATGTAGAGCTGACACAGATAAATCCAGTCATTATCACGCAATTTAGCGGGGGGGGGGGGGTTGGTCCTCGTAACTCTCCACAGCATATACAGCTGGTTTGAGTTGATAGATATGACGAACACCGTCTTATCGAATATGTATTAGAAGGTGTTATCTTTTTATTTATATTAATAAATTTTTCATGACAGTTAATCTTTGCTTTTTTATCAAATTATAAAACTAATATTACCCATAAAAGGAATTTTGACTGATTGTACTTTCAAATCTCTATTCGAGCTATAGAGAATATTGATTTCCTTACAGTCTAATTCCTAACACTTAGGATCGTACTCTTTTCCCTTAGATCTACAAAGTTCCAGGGCCAATTTCCTCTCCTTAAAAATAAAATTATATATATATATATATATATATATATATATATATATATATATATATATATATATATATATATATATATATATATTCCCAGTTGACTTTGCCAAAGTCATTTGTCCATTATGTGTGCGAGTTATTTTAATTTGTGTGTTGTAAAGTATTTCTGTATGGACAGCACTAACTATGTCAAATTAGAAGAGTTGTTTCACTAATATAAGTTTTAAGGTGTAATTTTGAATTTTTAAACTTAATAAACATAGTATAATAAAATATAAATAAATAAATAAAATATATAGTAATAGAATAATTAAATCCAAATAGTTTATGTGTATTTGTTTGCTAAGAGTTCCTTTTAAATGCTGTGGCATTATTAGATAAAAATGTGTTTATCTGTGATATGTTTTATCGTTAGTTATTCGGATTGTCATTGTCATAGCAGTCGTAAACTTTGTATAGTGTAAATTAAACTGTTTAAAATTAGTTTTTAGCAAACTATTAAAATGTCTTATTACTTAGCACAAAAGGTTAGAGAGAAAGAAGAATGAGTATTTTTATTCTTCTTTCATAGTGTTTGTTATTGATTCAAATTAATAGTCACGTGGTAATTTTCTTTAGTCGTGTGAAAAGAATTCCATCAGCTGGATTTCAGTCACATGGTTCTTTTACTGAGAGCGCTTTAGTGTATAAGTAGGCTATGCTGTAAAACTGATAATAATTAAATTCTAATTTCGTTGTAATCTATAAACGTGTGAAAGGAATTCCATCAGCTGGAGTTCAGTCACGTGATTGCTCTATTGCTGAGAGCGCTTTATTGCATGACTAATTTATGCTGTAAAACTAATTTTGAATTATGATTTGGTTTTAATCTAGAGATTTGTACATGTATATGGCTATTGAGAGCACATTAGTGAACTGTAAAACTAATATTAATTTGGTTTTATTTGTATATATATATATATATATATATATATATATATATATATATATATATATATATATATATATATATATATATATATATAATCTTTAAGCGCGTTTATAAACTTTTAGGCTAGTTTGTAAGCCTGTTACCTATTTAATTATAGTTGTTTAAAAATGTTATATTCATTTTCTGTAGTTTGTTCTCGTAAATTGAACTAAAACTACATCAAATTTTAGTTTTTAATTGTGCAACATATATAATTTATAAATTTTTAATTTAGTTTTATCAAATTAATTCAAATTCGTCTTCTGTAGTTTGTTCTGACAAATTGAACTAAAACAACATCAAATTTTAGTTTTTTATACTTATAGTTTATAATACTTATAATTTATAATAATTTTTATTGAAGTAAAATTTGTTTTCTGTAGTTCTAGCAAATTTATCTAAAATATCAAATTTCAGATTTTTTTGTTGTACAATTCGTATTCTGCAGTTTGTTCTATCAAATTGAACTCAAAACTACATCATATTTTAAATTTTTACATTAGGTCAGTTATTGTCACGCGGATTCACAGTGATATCCGCTGTATCTATTTTTAGTGCATAGTCTATATAATAAAATCTATATTTTATTAATTGTTCATAAATCTAATTTAAATTCACATTCTGTTATACATGCTAGAAAAGAATAGCAGAATCGACAAAAATATCAAAGACTATTCACTCCAGTCTAATCTAAATTTCAATTTTAAGTAGACCAAAATGTCATTTTCTTTGGAAAGGCATGTTTAGTGCAGGACTAACTTCAAATTTACCTGCACGGAGTTATGTGTGCATTAATAACGTTTTGTTCTTTATTGATGAATCTGAAATTGTCTATTTAGTTTGGAATACGGTATAAATTAACTTACTTTGTTTCTTGTAGTGTAGTTTAGTTTATATAATTAAGCTTTAGGTAGAAAAAGAAAATGAGCATATATTAACTGCATTTGTATGGGAAAATATGAACTCGTTTTTGTCAGATGGATATACTGCACTCCCAAGGTCGTGCAGTATTTGCATCCTTAAAACTCGTTGATATTTTACCATACAAATGCAGTAACCTACCATTATTCTTCACATGATCATCTGTCTGAGAATAAAGGCATAATAAAATAGTATTTATTTAATTAATTTTAAATTTAATTTTAATAATAAATTAATTTTTTATTAATGTATTTAATTTAAAATTAATTTTTAATAATTTTAAATTAAATTTTAATAAATAATTTAATTTAATTGTTATGAATTTATTTAATTTTAGTTTAATTTTACAATTGAATGCATATTTAAAGGTTTATTTTGAAAGGTAATAATACCTCAATAAGAGTGAATTGTTATTAAATATGGTGTAGTTTCACGGAGTTAACTGTTTAAATATCAGCCCATCACTCTCTGTTGATTAGTTGTGACCATGAGATCTTGAATTTAATGTAAAAGTGTGCCAAAAGAATTGATCAAAGTTTATGCCTAAATATCCATAGTCCAAAAGCTGACCATTTGTGGATACATATAAATATTTGTTTGCTTTTTTGTTATAGTTATGTCTAGCACTGGGGCATCATGCCGCATACATGTAGCATTATGTCCCACCCAGTCACATTATCCTGACACCAGGCCGACCAGTCCTAACACTAACCTCTTAATGCTGAGCGTCAAGCGAGGCAGCTATTGGTGCCATTTTTGCAAGTCTTTGTTATGACTCAGCCGGGTATCGAACCCACGATCTCCCGCTTCCGCGACGGATTCTCTAACCACTAGGCTACCGGAGTAGTTACCTGAAAATGCATACATGCGGAAAAATGTAAGGAAAATGTATGCCTGAATTACATCATCCATTGTTGTTTCTATTATCCTAATATCATATTAATCATAAAATATCAAACTTTAAAAAATACTGTTTGAATAATTGATACGCATGCAACACAATACAATACAGACAATATTCTGTTTGTTCTACAGATCAAGTAAATTGGGATCACACAATATTGTGCCTCAAACGTAGCACCGAATTAAACATCAGACGATAAAGTGCAAAAGCCCCATATGGGTGAATGATGGCCAACCCACATTAAATATGAATAAGAAAATAATTCTGACACATCCTATGGTCCAGTAATAGTAGTCTGTTATTCATGTTTGCGTTTTTCTATTTTTCCTTCAGTCAGTGACAATTTACATGACCTTGTCAACACGGTGATTGAACTTGAAACGTCAACTCAGAAGCTTGTTAATGAAACAGCTCATACATTCGAAGTTCAAGATGGTGGAATAATTCATCGTATAAATGCGAGGTGTATTGATGCTGTTGGTTCCGTTACATGTCCGTTCGGTTCCGTCAGTTCTGATGGCGTTTGTGGTATGTAGTTTGAATATATACTCTTTATGATATTTCATCAACATTTTACTATATGCTAAAGGAAACAAAGGACACACCAAACTAATGGGAAGTGTGCTCTACACAAATTAAACAGTATAAATAAGGAACCAACGTTAACTTTGGACCTAACCAATCCGTCTTATTCTGTTCTCAAATAAATATTAGAAGCAATATAACAATAAAAATCATACATACAGATGCATATATATATATGTGTGTGTGTGTGTGTGTGTGTGTGTGTGTGGATCAGTTAATTGCATAAGGATTATAATGAGTATTTACTTACAAGTTTCATGCACAATTCCATTTTGTTTATATTCATCTAAAACAGTACATTCACTGCGTATCTGTTATTTGCATGTTTCACATTTTTACAAGCGGGGAGTTTTCTGACTTTTTGTTGAAGCAAAATATTTTCAGCCATTATATTGCATTATAGTTGGTTTACATACTATAATAATTGCAGATGTATTGTTTGTTTAGCTATTTGATTGATTGGTTCTTAGCAGCACTTTCAGGTCATTATTGGCATTCAAATGTAGACTGTGGTGTCAAAATCTCATAAATGCATTCGTTTCTAGTGCTGACTTACGCATTCAATCAAACAATGTACGTAATGTATGTTATATGCAACTCCGCTTCGCGAACTGTGTTTATTTTCTCACTTTGCATTTATTGCATTTGATATTCCTATATTGCTTCTCCACTGAACGCCTTGAAAGCTTGTCATATGGCATCCAGTTAGTATCCCAAATTTTAAAGAAACTAATTTGCGCGTACAGCCTGAAACAAGTTGTCTAAATTGCTGACTGCCTGGTTAAATTATATTATTAATAGTAACAACAAAGGCAGATAATAACCCAATTTAAATCTGCAGTCATCAGTTTCCAAAAGGAGGGGATTCCGTAAATTGGCTTCAAATAATACAGAAATCGGCATGTTCTGTCATGTTCTGGTAAAATATATCGAGTAAATATTCTACAACAAAGATTTGGAATGTCAAACGAATATTTGGCGAACAGTATTCTTCATGCTGAACAAACCGCAGAGATGAAGTGTTGTACCGATGTGTGTTGTTTGGGTGGAGGATTCTACAGACTGGCAGACAGAAAAATAGAGGTATACAAAATATAAAATTATATTATTATAATATAATAAAATTATAAAATAAATTTCAGATGCATTCAGACACGAGTAAATATCTGTCTTTACGTAAAACAGATATTTATCGGATAAACGTTTATTAATAACATTGCAATATATTTCAAGTTGAATGCCCAGTAGGAACGTGCTATCAAAGTTCAACATCCACATGCCAGTATTGTGAGATTGGAGCATACCAAGATGAAACCGCACATTCAGTTTGCAAACCATGTTTGTTGGGATACACTACTGTGGGCGTGGGATCAGTCAGTATTCAGGACTGTACAGGTATTTATTTATTTATTTATTTATTTATTTAATTTAATTTATTAACTGATTTTTTATTTGTTTATTGTTTTATTATACACTAGCAAATATTGCCAATCAAGATATTATTTAGATAAGATATAAGGAAAAACAGTTTAAAACACCCTAACCTTGGCATACTATGATTTCAAGATGGCGAAACACACCAGAGGTTTAACATTTTTTTATGTCTAGTTCTACTAGTAATATTGTAATATGTCGTAATGAGATTTTAAAACATTTAATCTGTAGTCTCGTTATAGATTGATAAATATCAATTGAATGTAAAATATTTACATTTTCTTATGCAGTCACACCATCAGTTTAAGCGGAGTAAATTTGCATCATGTGATTCGAAAGACCGAGTTATTAGTCCATAAGACAAGACCTACCTTTATTACGCTTTTTCATCTTTCCTTATTTCCTAAATTTATTTGATTGTAAACAAGAGCCTCAAAGATATGATTAATAACAGTTTATCTAAATAGTCAAAATTAACAAAAAGCAAAGAACGGGTCAGTATTTAAACTAAATAATTTACAATAAAGTACACAATTTACCTTCATTCAGACTTAAATCCTTCAGCTGTGGTATTCCGTGTCTGGTATTTAATTTCAATAAATTTTTGTACACAGCAATTAGAATCTCACACCCAATTATTGAAAGATTCATTAGTATTTATGAATGATGATAATGACAGAGAATATTTCACTCTCAACTATGAAACCAAGCAGACGAACTTCCAGTTCGGAATCCTTGATAGTGATGCACCTACTAACACGCCAATATACGATTACCCGCATCTTCCAAGTATCCTGTACAATATGTTTAACAGTGCATATCCCATTGTAATATAATTGCTATGATACATTTCAGTCTCCCACAATATAATTTGACAAAGGATAAACACTTAAGAGTACACGGTGCGTCACACTGCTACATTTCGCTTACTTTTCAAGTAGGATCCTGGAGTATAGTTTGATTAGGAAAGAGGCCTGTGAAATAAAACTTCTGGTTGGCCACGTCCAGAGCCTATATTTTTTCACTGTCATTAACGAAAACTTTAAGACATGAAAGGATCTACTTTGTTTATCTTCATTTTAAACGTGTATGTGTACTTGCTTGCGCGCGCACGCGCGCGCGTGTGTGTGTGTGTGTGTGTGTGTGTGTGTGTGTGTTGGGGGACGAGCCCCTGGTTTTATGCTAGAATATAAGCCTCTGGTTTTAATCCAGAGAGACACATAGATTGTGTAAGGGTTAACGGATATCATATACAGCCGAACTGCACATTTTGTCTGCTTGTTCAGGATCCACAAAATGTCGTATTAGTATACACAAGCAAAGCTGAGCTATATCAAGTGTCCCTTATTAAGTATTGGTCTATGTAATCATGTGCCCTTCTTGCGTGTTTTGAAAATATTTGCAAACAATTGCTAAAAATAGTTGTTATTTGTTTTAGCTTTTCCTAGTTTTAGTATCTGTTTCGCTGTTTGTACTGTTTCAACTGTAATTTAACTTCATATTTAACGTGATGCGTTGTCTCACGTTACTTGAAAATAGATACATAAACAACATTAGCCCTTGCTACGACCGTTCAGTTTAGTATTTAACCAAATTGCAAGCTGGATGATTTCATAAACAGTTTAAAATATATGATTTAATTTTGAATTTTTTTACAATTCAATAAATTATAACCACAAGCGAGTGTACAATACAAATTCATTACTTCTTTTCCTCAATATACACAGAAAAGCCTGTCACCATAAATGTTACACAGGATGGAAAATCTCGCATTAAACCAGATGACGGAGAAACAAGTAAGCTAATTAAGAAAGTTTTAATCCTGAATGATACCATCTTCGTTTCACACAATAAGAACAGTTACGAGAATTAAAATCAATAATGGTATGCTACTTGACGAAGCGACTTTTTCCTAAGCATAAACAACCTTTTCTATTAGCAATTTGTATAATTGTAACGTTCTGTCATTTAAGCAGTTACTGTGTTAATTATGCACAGTGCACAGTGAAGAATCTGTGCGGTTTTCTAGATATTTGCAACCAATCAACCATACATTAATCTACCTTGATTCATGCATGGAAGACAATACCTGTGGATAGAAATGTTTCTTTATCGCTGAAGTAAAATCAATCAAGATATAGTTAAATTTGGTAATGCCGACTTCAGTATTATGATCATTTCTCGAGTTTGATTTAGAAGCAATAATTGCACGGTGGGTGTATTCTGAAATTCCAAATCGCAAATTAAAATGTGCTGTCAGATATCAGTCTCCTGCGTTGCAGTCTATCCGGACATTTTATTAATATATTTATTCCTTATAATACACTTAATTTTCTTATTATATAATCTGCAAGTTTACATTCAACCTTCATAACAGTAAGTATTATGTTATAAATGATATGTTAAAGACATTGTCTGTTTATCAAAAGACGCTATGTATTGATCAGCCATGATGATTAATTAAATGCATCTTAATTGGTAAGGATTGGAGTTAGACATTCTTTTAAATTCCTAATAATTCAAAATGCAAGAACTCTACAATTAGCAGTTTAAATGATTTAAGTGTTACAAAGATTAAAATTGTTTAACATTTTTTCAGATCTGGCTTTAATTATTGGATGCAGTCTTGCTGTAGTTGTTCTTGTTACATCTGGCTTAATTGGAATCATAATTTACAAATGGAAGACCAGGTATGGCACAAATGATTTACCCCTTAAATCCGAACCTCAAATTTAAATATAATTATTAATAATGAAACAAACATATACAAAAACACACAGCGGCCAGGGTTTCATTTCCGCTAAAAATCTACTTGTGTTGAGAATGTTTATATATGGATTGTCTGCATCAAAGCCAACACTAAAGATGCAACGTTCATGAAGGTAACTATATATATATATATATATATATATATATATATATATATATATCTGTATTACGCATATAATAGAGGGTTACAAAATACATATACGTTGGTTTTATATAAAAGCATTTGACGCTTAAATATGAAAACATTGTAGAAAGAAACATTTGCTTAACTTTTTATGAGATTCAGTTCTGTGGATAAGAGAACACTAAGTACAGAACATTATAAGTATTGAAAGAATACATTACAAATAAACCTTATTTATTTGTACACTTTGTGTATTTACAGACCCAATGCAAAAGGAAGCTTTCTAAGTCTTCGAAGAGCGATCAGTCCTGAGCCGGAAGCATGCGTCAACTACCAATCTCCTCTCTTCGAGGATGTGAAAAATATGCACTTTCTACCGCATGGGCATTTACCTCCAATCATCAGCAAGGCGCAAGTTGCACATCAGCTGCCGCCATTAAGACGATAGTTTGTGCTTAGTTGTGTATTATAGTATTCTATAACTTTGTGAACCAAACGTCTTCGTCTAAAGGTCTGGTTATTTTAGCATACGAAACGTTTTAATATTTTGTTATTTTAAATTGAATTAATCAGTTTTGTTATTTTAAATTAAATCAATCAGTTAACTAATTTGATAGTTATATTACTTTCTTTATATTTGATTGATCCATTATTGTACAGAGAACATAATTAATTATATGCTAAACAACAACTCTGTGTAAACGTTACATATTTAGAACCATGCAGTATTTTTCCATGCTGCACGGCTTCATGTTGAACATTTGTATCTAAATATAGTATCTAGTATTAGGAACTATTTGATTGAAACCAATAAACGCTAATGTAGCAGAGGCAGTAGCATTTGGTTTATTATATTTATATTTTTAGATGAACAAAGAAGCAGTTTTGTACATGTGAAAGTAGAGATGATAAGGTTAATGATGTCGACGAGTTCAGTGAATCACAAATGAAACTTTCCAACAATCAACTGAACGAATTTGATATTCGTAATGCACACGAAAAACGAGAAAGATGAAGTGTAGAAAAAACGAGAAAGATGAAGTGTAGAAAATACCTTTTTTATTATTTTTATTGTTGAGTTATTTAGGATAAATGTTATTAACGAGTTGCAAATAGAGAGGTTCACACTATGACCAGTGTTTTATATGGTCCATGACAATAGCATATTAAAGCATATTTCGAATAAGGGCTATCTGTCAGATACATACTATTCTACTGGTCAATTAAAACACTAAATTCGAGAACAATGATTTTGGTAGAAACCTGAATGCCTCAGAATCAAGAAAGCCAAGATGATGCGAACAAGTCAATCTGTCACACGGTGGCTGTTTTGCAAATTGTACTATAACGTTTTCTTGATACAATGTTTTGCATGTCGGCTAGCGACACAAGAATAGCAATAAAATATACTTACATTTTGCATCTTAAATTTACTCAGATTGCACTTTCTTAGTTCGGTCTGAAAATCCTAATTACATGACCCATGTCTCGGGTTCCATAGCTTGATACATACTCCGAATTGTGCTGTATTTTGACTACGTTTCCAACAGATATCTCATTTACCTTATTGCACTCAAAACAACATAAATGTGATATTCCTTAGCGTCTTGACCTTACGCCAGATGATAGATCGCTCCGCCAACCAATCATGTGACCTGACAACCTGTTAACAAAGATATGTTTCAGTTTCGGTGATACGTTTATTAAAAATGATTTGTATTATTCAACAAATGTAAAATTACAAAGTTACATACATTATACTGCAGTAGACAATATTTATATTTGCAGTTCAAGTTCGTATAGTAATAACCTAAGTGTTTTATTTCAGTAAATAATAAAAACCAATTTCAAAGCTGCTCGAGAACTTATGAAAACGGAAATTCGCTGCGAAAGATGCCAACATATTTAGTAAATAATCTTATTCTTGTTTGTTTTATCTGGCTTATGTTTATACTGCCTTGGAAGTAAATTAATTAAACATTAATAACAAAATCCTAAAAAATTACTGTTTAGAAGTATAATGTTGTATATAATAATTTTAATATTCAACTGTGTTTGTCAGATAGAATATTGTTCATTGATGTCTGTTGATGTAAATATGTAGATGTGTGCCTAATATATCCAACATTATTTATATGAAACCATGTTTTTTTGTTGATATTTCTTATTATTACATGTGCGTATATCCCCAACCCTACTTCAGCCCCATGAGAAAGTAAAGAGTTACTCAAGTGTTTGAACGATCGTGACGATAAATTATTAATTTTGGGCAATCACACATTAAAATGTAAATTTTCAAACTTTAAAATAATGCAGTCTGTACAAGAAATATAATATACATCAAAATCCACAAGTTACGGGTTCTCCACCCATATTCTAGAAACGTTTATTTTTACATATATTTTCCAATTTTAATTTCTTTCTTTTTTCTTACGACGTTGACGAGAAGTACTTTCTACATACGTTTATGCAAACAAACATGAAATTTACATCAATTGTTTCTATATTCAGCTGACCACAAAATAATGTCTTTATTAATCAAAGTTTTGTCTATATTTACGTGAAAATTACAAACCTAATTCCTTTTATAATTGTGGCGAAGTTCTTAACTCAGTCCAGAAAAGAATATAATCGACACAATATAGTCTAGTGCGAATTAGTTTATCAACATGTGTAGCTTTCATTGCGATATCACAGCATGCGAAATTCAGTCAGGATTGAACTGAATGACACCCTTAAGTGGACCTCGTTGAATAATAATTTTGCAATATGTAATTCGTGAGGCATGTACATAACTAGACTACAATATATAACAGATGTAACCAAATACAATACATTTATCACATAAATTATTTTTATAATCGTAGAATGTAAATGTCGTTTGCATTTTTAAAGTAGCTTTAATAATTGTTCAGTCATATCGCTACTATGTCTGTAGTGTTGCAGTTTATAGTGATGTCTAGCACTGAAGCATTATGCCGCGCACATGTTGTATGATGTCCCACCCAGTCCCAATATCCTGACAACAGGTTGACCAGTAATAAGACCGGCCTCATAATGCTGAGCGGCTAACTAGCCATTTTAGTACCATTGTTTTCATATGTCTTCGGTATCACTCGGCTGCGGTTCGAAAACGTGACCTCCCGCATCCGATTATCAAACCACTAGGCCACCGGAGCGGTCATATAATCTTAAAATTTAAACCTAACTCGATAGATTGTATATGGAAGATGAATGTAAAATCATAAATTACGAGTCTATGGTTTTAAAAAAAGTAACAGAAAAGAGTGAAGACAATAGCTTCTTAAAATTTAACAATATTTTTTCCCCTAGAATAGAAAGTGAAAAATATGAGAGAAAAGAACCTACGGTACTGCGAATTAAATCCAAAAGTAATTAAATATACAAGTCATATATATGACAAGTTCTAAGTGAATCTCATTTCAAATTACGATGAAATTCAAACTGGAAGGCGATAACGTATTTTGTGGTCAGCAGAGTACTGATGTGTCAAAAGTCTTTTGTTGAATCATATAAAATATTATTCCAGTTGTGATCTCAGTATAAATTCCAGTAAATGCCTTTGTCCAAGATGTATTACAGAGCATTATTGTATTTCTAGGAAACAAATCACTTGAATTAAATAATTTGAAGAAATTACAACTTCAGCATACCTGAACACAACATAATACAACTAAACGTGTCAAAGTGTTTAAGCCCAACTGACAATTTTTTTTTATAGAAACAGCAGTTAGACGACTAACTAAAACGCAAACAAAATTCCCAGGTGGGGATCAAGAACTCATTCTTCTGGAAAAGCTAGAAGTTTTTTACCACATGGCACATGATATATATAACGTACTTCGGTAAGACCTTGAAAAAACGTAATGATCCTTACTATGATACGAAATTTTTAAAAATAAATATAAGTTCTTCACTTGAAAGAAACAATGAGTTAAAAGAACTTACGGTATTGCGACTTAAATTTATGCATGCATGCATGCATAAATTTAATTCGCAATACCGTAAGTTCTTTTACATGCATGCATGTATGTATGTATGTATGTATGTATGTATGTATGTATGTATGTATGTATGTATGTAATACATAAGAAACAATGTCTATGAGGGAAGGAGGACGGTGAACGTCAAACGGTCACGGTACTCTTGGATATTTTGACAAATGTATCAGACGTCTTTAATACGACTCAAGAGAGGAAGAACATCCCAACAAGTTCACACACCTACTACGCCTGAGATACCCACCCTAGTGATCCCTTCCAAACCTTCCAAATCATCGACAACAGCCAGTCTAGAAGTAGGCCTTGGTCGTCCCAAAGGGTTCAAGCTCATTACATCCCGTTCCTAAGTTGTTATATATATATATATATATATATATATATATATATATATATATATATATATATATATATATATATATATATATATATATATAACAATAGATAGTTTTCCAATGGCCAAAATCAATTAAAACTCAAAATCCCTTTTTGCCCCAGGATGGTCGTGTGTGAGTGAGTGAATCTATGTCCTTTATAAAAATTAAAACTGAGAGACATGTTTTTCTTTCTGGTTTATTCTGGTACAAATATGCAATTCAATGCCACAAAACAACACAACTTTAAAACGTTCATGAGCTTCTTTTGTGTCTTTTCACTCTCTCCTTTTTAAATTTGTTTCACATTCACAGGTATTTCGTATGTTGCTTCATCACTTTCTACT
The DNA here is from genome assembly GCA_030141615.1 of Unio pictorum. Taxonomy (NCBI): domain Eukaryota; kingdom Metazoa; phylum Mollusca; class Bivalvia; order Unionida; family Unionidae; genus Unio; species Unio pictorum. The sequence continues at coordinate 1,493,938 of JARLTB010000060.1, forward strand.
CGTCTTCTTTTGTTCTCTTTTCGAACGTTTCTGGGTTCTTCTTTTTTGGAAGTTACCTCTTCTTTTTCCTGCTCGAAATCCCTCTCTGGATATTCTTGACGCTCTGGATATTCTGAAGATCAATCATCTTTTTTCTGACAGATATAGCATGTATCTTGAATTTTATCTGGAAAGGAGGGGGAATACTCCGTTGGCTTCTCTAAAGAAAACCGTCGTATGACATATCACAAGCTCGGATCAGAAGTTCCATCTGTATTGGCTCTTCCATCTTTATGGTCTGATTAAGAGTGAAATGAATACGTGGAGGGAAAACAATGATCTTTTACATAGGCCACTTACTGGTCTGACATGTATATATAAGAAATGTACTCATTTTGCGCATCGCATCATATCGTGGAGATAGGAGAAGAAATAAAGCGACAGAAACGTAACTTATCGCCTTGCAATGTAGCTGAAGTCTTGGCTCAAATCAATTTGAAGATCACATGAGTGAGACAGAATCCAGGGCCAAGAATTCTACACCACCAGACCCTGAAAATTACTAGCACATTCAAGAGACGAACTAACGCTCCTCTAGAATATTCAGAAGTCTGACGTACAGCCGAAGAAGTCAGAACCGTTCATCACCAAGGACAGTGTAGGGGTCATTGTTAGCCGCACTGAAACGACAATGTCTATTCAAAGAAGACGATAGCTTGACCCATTCCACTTATCACAACATTTTGAAATCCCGTTTAGATTGAGTTTAGCAGGTCATCATAATTCAACACGTAAGCAGTCCAACGACATGTTTCACATCACCGATGGAAAAGCAACACTGTACATGACTTAAGTGTCTCTTTCCCAAAAGATTGGATGCAAAAAGTTGTTATTGGCGGACGACATTCGCAGCTCCAAGCGTAGCCTCGTACGAACTAAGAAACATCAATGACTAGATATGTTTAGCCAAGGCAATCGTGGTGTAACGAACTTATGCCAAATATAACGACATGGTAGAATGGAAAAAGAGCCTGGCAAATTATTCAAACATCAAACCGAGCCGAACAACGATGAGAAGAAGGACTCCAGTCACAGAAAACGAGGATAACAAAGACACACCCTGTGGCATTCCTGAATTGCAAAAATTGTAAGACGTCCTTGCTCCACACAACACCTTGAAAGTGCACACTCAAGTAGTGGGTGGACCACTATTATTTTGAGGCAAAGATTTCGAAGATGGCAAATATATTCACGTCTGTCATCCCGATGAACATTTCAATATCATTACCAGTATCACCGCATTCCTGTGATACCGCTATTATTGTGAGAAATGTAACTATAACAATCGAGAGCAACACAAACATTGTGCATTGAAATGATCAGGATGTTTGGCCTCTCAACCCTGTCTTGACGAAGGATAACCACGAGTGCAATGCCCTGGTTGTCAGCGCACATTTGTTAGCTCAACCTGTCACCAACAACATCTCTAGACGCAAGATTCAGAGCTGAAACGTGCTTGTAAATGCCCGAGATTGTGCCCTACCTGTGAAAAGACAGAAATGACCAAAAGCTATTTTCCACACCTTTTCAATACCGAAACCAATGAACAGGCCATTCTATCCCATTTGCACGAGGCTCACGACTACGACCTGAACAACATGCGCACCGAACAACGAATAGCTTTCTATGCTTGGTACCACACTCCGATGTGGGCATTTAACTGCATTTTTGTGGACAATTTTGAGAACTATTAATTGAACACGGAGGAATCGATCTTTTAAAAGAAACTTGCACCGTTGCCAAAGTGCCTTTCTTAATATACCGCCAACGATACATGCCCTCAAACGTCCGATTTTGTCAAACGTCAATATTCCGTCAAAGCTCGACACACCTCCATACCGTTACTGCGTGTCGTTCCTTTCAAGGTAGATTATGACATGAATCCTGACGAGGAAGGTAGAAATACGTATCACGTTCATCGCAAATTTGTATATCCTGATTACTTGCCAGCCAGTAAGTTGTATTTTGACGCTGTCACCATTGCCATAAAATGAGATCTGGATAAAATATTTCATTCACCAAAGCGAAAGTCACGGGGAAACTCCATTTTCGAAAACAATTCTCTAACGACTTGTAAGTCATTTATCCTGTGTACCGAGACGTCACTCGACAGCGAGGACATGGTTTAGGAGATATGTTTAGAAAGATTTTTCATTCGCTGTCCCCTGTGTTGAAATCGAAGGTAACAGGATGATTGCACACTTTGACTAACGGCAAATAATTCCTTCAAAATGCCATCAACGACAAACAAAGCCCCAAAGAAGCTTTCTTGAGAGCATGCAAAAACATCTTGCTTCAAACTGGCAAGGGCATTTTGTGCCGACGAGAAACCGACGAGAAACTGGACGTTACTGAGTCAGGCATTCCAGCTTCCCTGACTCGACAGCAAAGATTAGGCTGAGAAAGACGACGAAGACGCCCCTTTCAGAGGCCTTTACACCTATAGAGCTAGAAAGATTAGGAAACCATGCCAATTTATTGAATCGTGGAGGGGCTTAATAAATTGAAAATAAGTTAAATTTCTTTCACACAATGATTCTACTTATGTAGTACAGTTCTACTTTAATTGTTTTTCGGACTTGAGTGATGATTTCTTGATGTCGTTGCTCCATTACATGATATGGGCTCAGTTCGTAACGTCAGCAACAACAAATCAAATTGAGCTACATCGTAGCTAATAAATGCGTCGGGGTGTGTGGCACAATTTCTTTTTCCACGACCAATTAAATCGTCTGCCGAGCGGACATAAACCAGACGTACATGCACAATGTGCGAAAAAGTCAATAATTAACTTAAACAAACAAACAATGCCATTAGATACTTGCTGACGGATTTTCCAACATATTTCATTTTCTTAGATTGTCAAACAATATGACATTAGATGTTTGCACAGTGAGTATTGTAGCACATCTAAACTGTTAAAGCTAGTTAAATAAATTGAATCAATGAAAGAACAATGCGAAGAACAAAGCAAACATCTGGATATATTTTCTTTAGTTGATTAAACAAGAATTTTTGAACATTAAACAACCTTAACTCATAAATATGCTAAATCGATTAAATATGATGTCAGAACCAACATGCCTGGGACCCGGGTGACAAAGCGATCTAAGACGTTAAACTCAACAACAATCATATTCTTCTTCGTGCGATTATACGACTTTTTCGTATGTGCTACAAAATATGTCTTTTTTGTCTTATAAAAACAGCGCTATCACTTCATATACAACAACAAAAAAAGATGTTTCAAAAATTCCCTTCAAAGCAAACCACGCAACAACAAAAGTATATTCAGCCAAGCAAAGTCCTTCCCGTTCACACATTTCATGTATATACCTCAGATACAACTTTGTTACGTGCCATTCTTCTCGCATCCTCACTTGATACTTGTCTATTGTACCAAGCTTAATATTGTGATTCATTTTAATGATGTTACAGATGGCTAGTGTGTCATCGCGAACATAACAAAACTACCTATGTAACAGTACAAATTAAAAATCCTGGTGCAACTGTTGAAATATCTTTGAGATTTGTTTTGAACATGTGATGGAGGATGGAAATTTAGTGTGTAATTTACTTGAAGTAGTTCTTTAATATACGATTTGGCTAATTTCGGACTATTCACACTGAAATTTAAAGTTCCCCCACCCCCTTAATTTCAACATGAAGTGTTTACTTGAGCTCTGTTTATGTCGGACCATTTGTACCGGTGAGCGCACGTGTCCACTCTCTGCGCATGTCGGATAGTCCGGTGGCGGCACGTGTATACAGTTATTTTTATATATGCTTTAGGACCGGTCCAGCGTCGAGTCGTGCGGAATCTCTGTGTTGCGGTTGTGGAAGGTATTACAGTCGCCACTGCTTGGCGTTAGACCAGTCCTGTGTGGTCACAGATTTCCTATATCAAGACGATACAATCGTCTGGTTTGTTTTGGTGTTGACAATGGTAAGAAGTTCAGCTTGGCCCCATTAATTACCCGATTTATCAAATTATTTCTACTTTCCAAATTTCCTTCCTAAATTTAGTCTCCATCCACCTAAAACACATTCTTAATTTGTAACTGCTTATTTAATTATTTACTTTGTTACGTGCTTAGGCTTGAATAAACAGCAACACAGACAGAGTGAAAACTAACAAGCTTGTAAAAACTTTAACACTGAATTTATTAAGTACAAACAATTGCTTTCATAAAACAAATAAACTTACGGTTTTAAAGAATCAAATCCAACATTAATTCAATATAGAATTCACAAAATAATCCACTAATGTAATTGCAAGAGTCATGATAAATAACTGTTCTAATAGTTCCAGGATCGAATCTCGACGATGTAATCCAAAATGGCTGACGATGTCACGTGATGCAGTTCTTATTTTATAATCATCCAAATGAAATTATGAACACGTCCTTTTTCCAGATGAATGGAATAATTTCTCTTGGTACAACAAAATGACACAATTTACAGTACCAGATAATTAAAATTATAACTCAAACAGAAAACACAACTTAATAATATAAAAGCCCAGATTATACTAATTTTAGCTTCCAAAACACAGCTATAGATATGTAATTCCCTCGTAAACAAAAAGGAATCATGTGATTCTGGAAGGTCATGGAATAAAGCTACCTTCACCAAGTCACGTACTAATAGAATGATCCAGAAGAAAATCCATCCCCAGTCAATAAACATATAAAGATGTTCTTGAAATTAACCAATTGTTTTAAAGGCCTGTTTATCAATCTGAAGCAAGGTCAGATAATGAGGTAATAAAGTCAACATGTGGTTTCCACCCGTAAAGTACATAGTACATAGACTTTCTAGAATAATCTCCCAATTATTGAATTTAAAACCCAATATGACAAATTTGGATCTGACAATAAAAAAAAAATTAAATCAAATATACGTAACAACTTTAAATCAACCTTATTATTATCTTTGGAATTTCATCTTTGCTTTTTCCTCTCAGTAAGTAATAATTTCACTTTAATGAAATGAGATATCTTAGTATTTCTCTTCTCTTCTCTCTGTCGCTCAGCTTTTAGAACTTTGTCTTACTCTCTCCCTCTTTCTCTCCAATAACTAAATTATATCATCGAATACCCTTTTATTAGAAACGAACTAGGGCTAAAATGCGGGGTGACTAATTGACCCCGTTACATTTTTTGGTGCCGTGACCAGGATAATCGGTGAAATTTACAACTACTGTAGTTGGTATTGTTAAAATCGTAGAGCAATCAAATCGAGTCATGTCGTCTGCTCGGAGATTACTGGAATATTGGGGTAACATAATTGCTGGTGTTTTTGCACCCAAACCAGAACAAATTATGGTTGAAAGTAGACCACCTGTGTCTGAAAGAGAGGAGATTTATTCTCCTGATGAGGAATTTTATGACACAATTATGGAAATTGAGAACGATGGTGTCCAGACACCCGCACGTACCAAGTATTTAGATACACCTACTTGGAAACAGTTCGTAACGAGGTCGAGGCTGCATGCAGAGTCTCAGCCTTACCATGTCAAGGTTTAAATGCCCCACAAGCACAATGCAGCAAATCCTGATGATGAAATACCTTTGCGCGTTTCAGATAGTGATTTTAAGAATAGGAAATGTGAAATGTACTCACCGACAAAGGATACGAATGGCATCCGTGCCAGTAATCCACCTGAATCCGTTGCAACATTTACACACACCGACTGTGACTCATTTGTAGGAACACCAACCAGCGGATCTTCGATCCGAAAATCAGTCGCACAAAAGACATACATATAAACGCTATTAAAAGTGATGAATTGTATCATCAGGACATACACCAGGACAATAAACACGGTTATTTTGTGGACCGATTCCCTAACAAGCAGAATGTGCCTAATCCGTCACGCGGTAACACTGTTTCTTTATCCGCTATGGAAACGTCGCTTCCTCTTCCAAAAACAGAAAAAATGGAGTCTCATTTCCTTCGTGCCAACATAAATAATTCACACCCAATGAATCTCTCCGTAGCTCGAGAAGCTGCATGGGACGACAATGTATTGTGCAAACCAGGCCGCGCGTTCATCTTCAAGTTGCTCTTGGACGGTAGATTGCGGTCGCGTGACGTTAGAAGCCGAGGAATCCCGAGTCGCGTGCAACAGTGTGCCCAATTCAAGATCAAGTGGGCGTTGCGTAAACTTGGTAATACAAAAGTCTAATTGTACTGTGTACGATAGTTCTGGCGGTGACTTCAGTCACAAGGAATCAAACAAAAAGAATGATTGTGGGCAAAATAAATACTCCGAAGGTACCGAACGATTTAGGAAAGAAAAAGAACCTGAAAAATTCGATGGCAAAAACGTAAAATGGCAAGATTATACTGTACATTTTGAGCAAGTTGCTTATTGGAATAATTGGAATAAAAGTGAAAGGGCTCAACAACTTGCAATGAGTTTAAGAGGAGTAGCACAACGGTTACTAGGTGATTTAGAATGAATTAAAGTAGGAGACTATGCCTATCTTAAAGGTGCTTTAGAACAAAGATTCAGTCCAATAGAAAGAGAAACTGCTTATAGATGCGAGTTTAGAAATAGACGAAGACAAAAATTGGAATCCGCTGCCGACTATGGTTATGCATTGAGGCGAATAGCCTGTCGCGCATTTCCGACGATTCCCGTTTCAGCTAGGGAAGACATATTGATAGATCAATATATATGTGGGCTAGGGAGTCAGAAAATTAGAAAACATGTTCAATCTGGGCATCCTAAAACTCTAAATGATGCAATGCAGAAACCTGTAAATAAGGAGATCCCCGTTAGAGCTCTTAGGTCTGAACAGGACCTGCGCCAAACCAATACTGAGACAGGTAATCAAAAAGAAAGTAAAGACAGTGACACGCGATCGAATATTGATAACTTTACAAGATCAGTTAAATCTCTCCAAGAATCTGTGGACACTGTAGCGAAACTGTCGACGGAAAATACAAGACAGATAAATATGGTAATTGGGAATATGCAAAAGATGGATAGGAATACTACCTATCGAGCAAAACATCAGACTACGAAAACAAATCAGAATGAGTGTCATACTTGTCATGGATTGGGTCAAATCAGTAGGGACTGCCCCGCGAAAAAGAACCCGAACAGACCTAATAGTATCTTAGATAATCGGGTGAAGCCGGAACAAGCGGCTAAGAATGGTGTAGAGTTAAACTAGAACGGGCTGATCTTGAGGCCGAAAGTTTGGCCCCCTGTTATGAACGTAATAAGAAGAGTAACAAAGACTCTTAAAGGCCAACTTTAAGATCAACTGCAATTGCTAAAACCTGTTGGTTTGTTTCTGTCGACGTGTGTAAAACGTTTGTAAAATTTTTAGTAGATACTGGGTCCGCTGTAACACTTATTTCTAAACAAGTATTTGAAACACTTGAGTCGGGAAAACCTGATTTAAAACCAGGATGCTCTCAACTAAGACGGACGTTTATTAAACACTTATGGGCAAGCAGTCTTCAAATTTAAGATAGGTGGCAGAACGTTTGAAAGTAACACAATAATTGCTGATCTAAACGGGTTACCTGGAATGATTGGTTTGGATTTTCTAGAGAAAATGAGGCCAACTTAAATTTGAAGAAGGACATTCTCAAAATTAGAAAACTGAAAATTAGATTGGAAATGGAAAATAGTTTTTCCTGTGCAAGAATATATGTAACGGACTCGATCGCTATCCCTCCAAAATCAAATATGTTTGTTAAAGAAAACGTACAGGGAGAATGGCAAATAACCGAACAAGGCATTGTCGAACCTCTCAAACAATTTTCCGAAGAAACTGTTTTGATTTTGCCGAAGTCTGTAGTAAAACCCAAGAATTCGGAAGTGGTTTTTTTCCGTAGTTAATTTTACCTCTGAACCGATCACCCTGAAGAAAGGGATTACGATAGTTCAAATATATCCTGTGCAGAGTGTTTGCTCTGGAACTGTTTCAAAACTCGAGACACCTTGTAATTCAGATAAACCAGTACCAAATCATCTTAAACCTTTGGTAGACGGAGTTTCCGAACAGGTTTCAATCGAACAAAAGAGTTCGCTGCAGAAACTTTTAGCCCAGTACGCCGATGTTTTCGTAGAACTTGATGGTATGTTAGGGAAACCCGATAAAGTAAAACATGTAATAGACACTGGCGACAGTAAACCTATAAAATTGCCTCCTCGTAGATTACCATTATCTCAGAAAGAAATTGTGGAAAAAATAGATCGACCGTATGCTTGCTGAAGATGTAATAGAACCAAGTGATAGCCCTTGGGCTGCGTTTTGCGTAGATTACAGGAAATTGAACGCTGTAACTTGCAAAGAAGCGTATCCGCTTCCTAGAATGGACGATTCCCTAAACACACTCTCTGGGGGCGAAATGGTTTTCCACGTTAGATCTTGCTAGTGGATACTGGCAGATAGCGTTAGATGAAAACGATAGAGAGAAAACAGCCTTCGCTAGTTACAAAAGACTATTTCAGTTTTTTGGTCTATGTAACTCGCCCGCTTCTTTTATGCGTTTGGTCCAAGTCGTACTACACGGAATGACGTTCGAACAGTGTTTAGCTTATCTAGATGACATTATCATGATTGGTAGTACTTTTGAGTCGGCTCTGGAAAATTTGAAATTAGTCTTCGAGCGCTTCCATGAGGCCAACTTAAAATTTAAACCATCTAAATGTAGTTTGTTTCAAAAGCACGTCCCTTATCTAGGACACGTTGTGTCCGAAGACGGTATAAAATGCGATCTAAAGAAGGTAGAGAGTGTTAATAGTTGGCCAACACCGAAAAATGTGTCGGAAGTAAGAAGCTACCTTGGTACAGCTTCATACTATAGGAGGTTTATTAAAAGCTTCTCATCAATAGCACACCCTTTATCTAAGCTGACTCAAAACAACAAACCCTTTACTTGGTCACAAACACATCATGAAGCTTTTGATAAGCTGAAAACACTTTTGACAACATCACCTATTCTTACATATCCTAGCAGGGATGGAACATTTATTCTAGACACAGATGCAAGTTCGTGTGGTATTGGACCGGTTTTGTCGCAACTCCAAGATAATACGGAGAGAGTTATTGCTTACGCTAGTAGTGACTCTGAATAAACAACAGAGGCACTATTGCACCACATATAGGAAATTATTAGCTGTAGTTACATTTGTCAAAGAATTCAAACACTATTTGTGGGGAAGAAAATTCATTGTCATGACAGACTATAGTTCACTGAAATGGCTTACAAATTTCAAAGAACAAGAAGGCATGGTCGCGCGATGGTTATCAGTATTAGATGAGTATGACTTTGAAATACAACACCGTAAAGGTTCTTTCCATGGAAACGCAGATGGACTAAGCAGGATCCCGCGTAAATGTAAACGCGACGAGTGTCAGGACTGCGTGCGTGTTGGTGCAAAGAAATTTACTATAAACCGGACAGTTGTCGGAACAGTTTCTCAACAGTCAGAAGAGACTGCTGTGGAGAAGGAGCAAAATACCGCAAGTGGGGTGTATGGCTCCAGCTGTAATGCCGAAAGCGAGTCGAATTGGTTAGGCTATTGGAGTTTGGAACAGCTAAGAGAGTTTCAACAGAATGCCCCTTGTATAGGGTTAGTGCTGAAATTAAAGGAAGAAGGTGCTGAAAACCTCTTCCCTCTCAGTTAGTTGGGTAGAGACAGGAAGCGAAGTCCCTGCTGAGACAGTGGACTAGTTTGGAGGTCCAAGACGATATGTTATATAAGCATTGGGAGACCAATCATAGTAAGCTGTCAGTGTTGCTACTTGTACCCCCCCCCCCCCGAGATAAGGTGTCACTTGTTAAAGAATCTGCATTAATGTAGGACTGGGGACACCACGGTAGAACGAAGACTCTGAATGCAATTAGGCAGAGATTTTATTGGCCTGGTCAGACGGATGAGGTGGCAAGATGGTGCCAGATGTGTGATCTGTGTGCACTTGCCAAATCCGTACCATGTCGCAAGCGAGCTCCTTTACAGCGACAGAGAACTGGTTATCCGTTGGAACGAATTGCTTTAGATATTCTTGGTCCACTACCAGAAACTAATGTTTGTAATGTATACATCATGGTAGTTGGCGACTATTTTACGAAATGGAAAGAGGCATACGCTATACCTGATCACAGTGCGGAGACGGTCGCCGATAAATTGGTCACTGAATTTATGTGTCGTTTTGGGTGTCCGCGATACATTCACACTGACCAAGGAAGAGAATTTGAGTCAAATTTATTTACTTCTTTGTGTGAGAAACTAGAAATATGCAAAACTCGAACAGCACCATATCGACCGCAATCAGACGGGATGGTAGAAAGGTTCAACAGAACCTTACAACAAATGCTTTCAATGTTCGTTGATGAGCACCAACGAGATTGGGATGACCACTTACCCTATGTAATGATGGCGTATCGTACATCAGTTCACGCAAGTAGCGGCTGCACTCCTATCCCTTCCAACATATATTATGGTTGGTTTACCTCCACAACAGGATGAGGAGATGTGTGCTGTCGAATATGTTCAATGGGTTTAAAATACCCTCAGACATGCATATGAATTCGCCTATGAAAATCTGAATAGTAGTTTCTCTAGACAAAAGTTTTATTATGATTGAAAAACTGAATTAGGTCATTTTCAAGTTGGACAATGGGCTTGGAGGTGGTATCCACCTAAAAGCAAAGAAAAACTAGGACTAGGATGGGTTGGTCCGTATAGAATCTTACAGCAGATTTCAGATGTAGCCTATAAATATTAAGAACCACTGACTCTACTCCCATCATCATGCATATAGATCATTTAAAGCCATATCAAAGTGATAAGATCCCCGATTGTTGGAATCTACCTTTAAATGCTCACAAAGACTCTGTTGATAATTTCGAAGAAACTGGCTCTGCTTACACAGAGGAGCCTTATACGTCTGCGGAATCTGACACCCATGATAGTTACTTCGGTATGAACTTTTGTCACAAAAGTGTACCGTTGGAGGTAAAAACTCCTCCAATAAATTTCTCCAGAGCAGGGAGAAATATAAAGCCCCCAACTAGATATTCCTCCTGATACATATTATAATGTTTTCTTTGATTGTCAGTGGAATATGCATGTTGTAAATTGACGATTGTTTATTAATTAATATGAATTGTGAGAAATATACATGTTCATAACAATTCCTGTTGTTGTATAAGATTATTTATTTATTTATTTTTTAAAATTTGAAGAAAATTTTACACATATATTCTCTTTAAATTGTAATGATTGTATAACTAAAAGGTAATTTACCAAGTAGATTACAGTCAGTTTTTTGTGTAGATATGATGGCTTCTTCATGAAAGCTATTTCACAAGAAGTCAAATATCTTGACTGTAGTAAAAGTATTCTTAAAATGTCTTTAAGAGACTTTTCAGTTAGTTGTGGTTGTTTCTATTGTATAGAATGACCAGATTGACTTGCATGTCGATGAAGAAGATTTGACGGACTTCGTGGTTCAAGAACGGATGCAAGAAGATGAAAGGGGATTCCGTATCCCAGTAACAAGGGATGGCATTTCTTGTCCCTTTGAAGGATGTCACCCCTGCATGTACCGGGATGTCCGCAAATACTTACGCCACTGGGAGGAAATTCATCGCGCAATGTTTACTTTCAGATTATGTCCAATCTGCCGACAAACCTTCAAGAGACCTAGCGACCTTCGTCGGTATCTGCGACGGCTACACAATTTGGATCAAGATATGACCGAAAAATTGGTCGCAAAAGCAAGGACAGAGACACGGGCCAATACGCGCTATATTGACCCAGGATTTTGCTTTCCACCGAGAGTGAAAGACAAACCTAGTGGAGGCATTGTTTCCAGTTTATCTTCAACTCTGTCTTCTTCTACAAGTACTCCTGTACATCAATCCTCATTCTCTAGAGGAGGCCATTCTTCCTGTAACAGCACCTGCTCGACAACACTCTTGTCTCATCCTATTCCTTTCCCTTCTTGTGAAGGAAGTGCAACTTCCTGTTTATCTTCAACTCTGTCTTCTATATATGATATTCCTGTCCCTCCATTACCCTCTGTTCGAGGAAACACTGCTTTCTCTAGCAACCACACAATACCATCTGCTCCAGAGAGGTGTATCATTACTGCTGAAGGACCCTGTAGCAGACCCCTTGACCTCCCTCCAGTACCGTCGACAACAGACGAGCTTCACAAATACATCAGTTGGATTAAGAATAGTCAAGAGAAATTAACTGATGCTTTGCAAACAGCTATAACGCGTTTAGCGACCATAGAGGGAGAGAACAGAGTCGCAAAGGAAAGAGACGCCAGAAGGTTGCTGGAGCAGGTCAACAGACGCTTGCGAGCTGCACTATCCAAGAAAGACTCCCATGACTATTGCCGGCTGAATGTATATGTCCCCAGAGATGAAGTAGTCGAGTTTAAAGAAAGACCAGATGGAACCCTTCGAGCTGTCAAGCGACTAAAAATAGGGGCACTACCATTTACATTCCAACCACCACGGTATCCTGCGAAACTATACACCATTGTCAATGAGGAATGAATCAGAAACCTCAAGACCAAAACTGAAATCCAAACATTGTCAAGATTCTCCTGTCTATGCATTTTAAAAGTTATCGTTATTGTTTTTAATAAATAAATTGACTATCAGGTCTTACATAGATATTAATAATTTGTAACGTCTCAAATCAACCTGAAGTTACTCACTATTATTGAAGATCGTGCTAATAATTTAGTAGATTTTTTTTTAAAATAGTACTGTATTGAAATTATTCATGAAGTAATAGTTTGAAGAGAAGCTTTATATATATATATATATATATATATATATATATATATATATATATATATATATATATATATATATATATATATATATATATATATATATATATATATATATATATGTCTTTTGACATATTCTTTGAAGTATATCAATATGAACGTCATTCTCTCAATTAGAGTGTAAGAGCTGTATTCGTTAAAATTTGTATAAGGATAATTTGCATGTGATCTATGTCCATCTCCTTTTCGTAATGAAAATTCAAATATGTTATCAATGCTGTACCTTTCTATGCATGCTAATTTAATGTAAATGAAATGACAAATTGTATCTTGAAATGCTATGATTACTCTCTTAGACGTAATGTGCGGAGCACATTGGGTTTAAGGGGGGATGTGATGGTGGATGGAAATTTAGTGTGTAATTTACTTGAAGTAGTTCTTTAATATAAGATTCGGCTAATTTCGGACTTATTCACACTGCATTTTAAAGTTACCCCCACCCCCTTAATTTCTACATGAAGTGTTTACTTGGGCTCTGTTTATGTCGGACCATTTGTATCGGTCAGCGCACGTGTCCACTCTCTGCGCATGTCGGATAGTCCGGTGGCGGTACGTGTATACAGTTATTTTTATATATGCTTTTGGACCGGTCCAGCGTCGAGTCGTGCGGAATCTCTGTGTTGCGGTTGTGGAAGGTATTACAGTCGCCACTGCTTGGCGTTAGACCAGTCCTGTGTGGTCACAGATTTCCTATATCAAGACGATACAATCGTCTGGTTTGTTTTGGTGTGGACAATGGTAAGAAGTTCAGCTTGGCCCCATTAATTACCTGATTTATCAAATTATTTCTACGTTCCTAATTTCCTTCCTAAATTTAGTGTCCATCCGCCTAAAACACATTCTTAATTTGTAACTGCTTTTTTAATTAATTATTTACTTTAAATAAACCTTATTATTTTCTTTGGAATTTCATCTTTGCTTTTTCCTTTCAGTAAGTAATAATTTCACTTTAATGAAATGAGCTATCTTATTCTTTCTCTTCTCTTCTCTCTGTCGTTCAACTTTTAGAACTTTGTCTTACTCTCTCCTCTTTCTCTCCAATAACTAAATTATATCACCGAATACACTTTTATTAGAAACGAGCATACGTGGTGACTAATTGACCCCGTTACAAACACATCGTTTTATAAGCATCTGTTCTTCCCACATCCAATGTTATTCCACTCCCACCCCAAAAACGCAACATTAGAAACAACGTAACAGTATTTTTTGTATTTTTTTTCTTCTTTTTAATCAAAAAAAAAATCTGTTTAATAAGCGCTAGTTCAAAAAGGTAGGGTCTTTTTTTGTTGTTATTTTCTTTTAGAGAATCGGGGTTTTTTGACTCTCATCGTAAAGAGACGATGATATTCCAATGTGGTGGAAAAAGGCTTACTTTTCTTCCACATTGATTACAAGCATTTCATTGACGCTGTTTAGCATGGATGGTGGCTATTTCACAACAAAGACTGCAATAGAAGTTTCATGGTACCAATTGCTAATATTTGGAGAGATACATATATTTTCGATCCTAATTTAGCTTGCATCTCACACACTGTTATAGAGAACAATGTTAGATTGTCAATTTGATGATAACAAAACCAGGTACTCCATTGCATTTAAGAGAGATAACTCTGCTGGAACTAGACAGGGGTATGAGTTATCTAGTCACAACATACTTATTTTCAGTTATGTGTATCACATTTTCAAAAAAATCATAAAAAATACAAAATATGATCTATATAGGAATTAGCATAAATTAACATGTTGCCAAGAGGCTAAACTTTTCTCAAAGCCTAACAGAAAGTACAGCTCTTACATAATCCACCAATCATAGCTAGTGTTGTTTATTTCTGACTGCAATGTTCCTACACCTTAAGCTCCTCCCACCTGGACTTGCGCAATTGGTACCGTTATACCTAGAGCTGGCATTTGTAAAATATATATCTTATTGTCCTTGTTTGGAAATCACATTTCATTTCGATCACCAAGACAAATGCGAAAACAATTTATGTGATGCTTGCATAAATTAAGAGGGTAATTATAAGAGTTATAGGTATAAAGATGATATTTTGTTTATCAAGAAAATTGCTTTCGTTTTCTTAAATAAGAAGTAGGGATAATATGCCAAATTTTAATAGTCCTCTCAGATTAACAAATATGGTAGTTTTTTTAGAAGTTCGGAGCATTAGATATAACAATTTTGCAAATAACGTATACTCCTTTTCATGGTTTTTGCTTATAGCAAGTGCAAACAATTTGTTTTATTGCCTGCAACAACAACAAAAATCTCAAAAAGTTATAATTTTATGTGTACATATTGAACACAAGTCCAGTAATGGAATGTTTTTTGGGATAATTAATGAAAGTCACTGGAGAATATAAGCAGACTGTTCTTGAGATATAATTTACAAAAGTATGTGGTATATAAAGGAAATTTTGGGTAAAAGGTGCCTCGGCTAATCCAGAATTTGCAGCTTTGATTACTCAGAATTTACAATTATGAGGGTATGACCAATGCAAAAGCTAAATTTTGTCTAAAGTGTGTCTTCATATTTTATTCATGTGAAAGTTAAAAACAAAAGGGATTGGTAATATTCGCCTCCTTACTTTTAACCAAAAAATCAATACGGACAATGTAACAAGATAATACAGGTATTTATTCCTTATAAATAACTACCTGTATGAGAATTTTTCCAAACTAATTCATCTAAAAATATTGCTTTTTTACTTAAGTTTATATATAATATTTACTTTTATCTAATATATCCAGTGAAATGCAATATCAAGAAAATTGCTTTCGTTTTCTACATGTACAATACTGTGTATACTTTTTAGGGGCCCTGAGTGGCCAAGTGGTCAAAAGCGCTCTCCATTACGGATCACTGCAATCTCACCTCTGTCTGCAAAGGTTCAAGTCTAGGATTCGGCTAATGTAGTTATGTGAGAAAGCTTGCCAGTAGCTTCTCATGAATCAGTGTTTTTTTCCGTGGCTTTCCCGGGTTCATCCTCCACCAATAATACTGGCCGCCATGTATAGCCTATTGCATTCTGAAAAATGGCTTTAAGCCCTACAATAACAATAAAAATACTTTTTATTTTTGTATATTTTTTTTTGCATTTTATTTATTTTTAGTGCATAGTAGTTTTGTGCTGTCATTTTTTTGTCATAACAATATTAACTTATTTTTAAACAGTATAAAATAATGTAAAATAGTGAGAGAACCACAAACAAATGATAATATTTTATGCGGGATGGGGGTGGGGGTATGGATACTACAACAGCCTGAGCTGCTGAGTAGCCTTTAAAACGTTAAAAGTTTTCTTTTTTTATTATTGGATTGGGGGGGGGGAGGATTCTTTTTCTTCAAACAAAATACTAGCATAAATTTGTCTTAATCTTCCTTTTACTTCTACATTAACTGACATACATTTCAAGTTAAAGATTATACAGAGGGTATTATTTTATGATACAGTTCTATTCCCGAAAAACGATAATAAGTACAAATATATTTTTCCACATTCCATATGTAGATTCATTTTAAAAAAACTCCTGCATGAACCCTCCATAATCCACACATATTTTGGATTTTTCACGAACCACCAACCCACGAGAAGCTACTGGCAAGCTTGCTCACATCACTACATTAGCTAATCTTAGACTCGAACCCACGCAGATAGAGGTGTGATGGCAGTGATCCACAACAGAGAGCGCTTTAGACCACTCTGTCATTCGGAGCCCTAAATGAAAATAGTAGTAAAATGCTTATTACACCAAAATCCCTTATATGCAAATGCGAAAGATTGTATGAACATGCCAAATACTAGAAAAATTTAACTGCCCAGCCAAGTTAAGGCAGGGTTGTTGTTCTATCAGAAATTTTATTTTGATTATTTACAGACAATTTAAAGATGCATGTGTCTGACCAGGATACTGGTGTATTAGCAGAATTTATGTATAGTACCGGTATGTACGCTGTATCAATCATATACGATGAGATGTATAAATGTTTCATTTAAAGGTAACGAGACATGCACAATGAGTCATATACCATGGATACAGCATACATACAATACATATAAGGTGAAGTGAGATGGCAGTGGTTCGTAAAGGAGAGCGATTTAGACCACTCGACCACTCAACGCCCCTTGTTTTCTAATTGCAAGCATTGCATAGTTATTATGGCTAAAATATTTAACAATAACAGTGATAACTCGTAACTATTTTGTGCTGATTTCAGAAAGAAATTTATTAACTATCTGATACAAATTTATAAGATGAAAATCAACCTTTCTGATCGCTCTGTTTACATAAAACAGTAATAAGCATTCGATTAAATCAGGTTCGTGTGTGTATTCCATTGTATTTCTTTATATTTCACATGTTATGAATTGGCATATTGTTTGGTCTAAAATAACCTGTATTGGTCTTTGATTTAAGTACATTGCTGATTTCGTAATGGTCACAATACTTTTACTCTGTTGCTTATCTGTCTGGATACTTAAACTTCCAGTCTGCTTCAGAGCAAGTTTCCATACACTTATGGCATTATTTTTTTAAAATACAGGTTTATATTGACAATGTACCCATAACTAGTGCTTGCAGAATGAAATATTTTTTCATAACTATGGACCATTTTTCCAATATTTCATTCATTATCAAGAAAGCGTAGTTTCTTTTTATCTGTACAATTAGAGAACTATGCTTAAAGGAATAGGGAACGTACAAGTTGATTTTATATCATCTCAATGCCTGTCGTTCAAAATTAAGCCATCAAACCAACCCTGGGAGAATGGACTCCTTCCTACAGAACTATTCGTAGGGAGGAGGTTGTCATTGCAAGAATCAGAATCGGTCATACATACATTACTCACTGCCACATGCTAAAATGTCAAGATCCACCAAAGTGCGTTTCTTGCAATAAACCATTCAATGTTAAACACTTTATGACCGCGTGTTCCGACCTGGAACCTACGCGTGACAAATACTATAATGTACATGACCTAAAGGAACTTTTTGATACTATACAAATCACTAGTATTTTAGATTTCCTGAAGGAAGTATATCTTCATTTTAAACTATAACTTGTATGACATCACCTAAAAGCATTTTTACCTCATGCAAATACCGCCTTTTATTTACAACATCTTGTCATCAACATTCACCATTTACAGCTCCCGTTGATTGGGAAGCTTCATATTTTCCTGTTACCAACATCTTACCATTTTATATTTAACTATTATGGTTTTGTTATATCGCTGGTCGATATTAAACCTTTCTTATTTTTAAACATATAACCTATTGTATGGCGCTAAATGGCCTAAAAGTGCTGGTGTGCCGTTAAAATTCAATTAATTTAATCAATTAATCAATCAGTTTGTGTGAAGCAAGAATTGTTTGTAATTGATTTCGTTCACATAGTTTAATACAAAGTCCTGACCCAGGATACCATTTTGACTCACTTCACATGCTATATCCTTTTGTGCGTAGGATATCCCATTGAAATGAATGGCAACTCTTATGGATCCATAGTTGTGAATTTCATTTTCATTAACATCATTTACTTTCATTTCAAGTGGTGTAAGCATATACTTATTTTCTCCTTGCAATTTTTGATATGTGCTGTAAGAAAGAAGGGATACGGTAGAGCTACTATCTATAAGGAAAACGACTTTAGTTGCATCAATCATGCCATTTGTATAAAATCCGTTGCTGGTCTCCCAAGTGTGTCCTGTTCTGACCTTTTTTTTTCTTGAGCTACATAAGGTTTTGGCCTATTACTAACCGCTGACCCGAGGCCTATTGAATCAACGGTCTGTCGTTTTCCTGGTTATATGCTGAAGATGAACTCTTATTTCTTTGACTTAGAGCTTCATTTTTTCCATCATCATGTCCATTAGTAGTGCGAGTTTTACATTGGATGAAGGTAGCACAGTTTCTGAAGAAGTGACCTGGGGAGTTACATTCAAAACATGTTCTCATCTTCTCGTTTCTTGGTGCAGGTTTTCTCTGTATTTGGTTTTTGCAATCTTTTACATTGCTCAAAGGAATGTTTCCTGTTTCTAACAATTCTATTCGTTTCTCTATTCTTTGCAGCATTACCCCAATTCTGCCATTCGTGTTCAATTTCATTTGACCCAACTGCTCTAACATTTGCCTTTTTCTTCTCATAATCATCTCCCAGGATTGCTTCATATATCTCGACAACATCTACTGCATCAGCTACTGTCTCACAATTTTTGTCAATACATCGGCAATTGATTTCAATTGGTAATATTTTATAGAACTGGTTTAGGGCAAGAGTTTCCTGTGCTTTAGAATATAAATTGCAATACTCTTTCTGCGCTATATGCCTAATGTCGTCCCCCATTTCTGAAATAAGTTCACCAGGTTGCCATTTTCTCATTTCAAGATTTGTCAACCACCTGTTTTGATGTCTAGAGCTACCAAATCATTGACTAAGTCTAGCAACAAGGGTATCATATAAACGGTTTTCCTCATTTGTCAAACTCATGTAAAAGGTTCTAGTTTGACCTCGCAAACTGGCAGCAAGAAAGAGAACTTTGTCACGTTTGGTCCATTTGCACAGCTCTGCACAATTTTCAGAATGGGATATGTACTCTTCCCAGCATTCTTTACCATTACATGGCTCAGGCTTTAAGGTGGGGCCATAGTTTGGGAATAATCGGATGGGAATAGTACCAGCATTATTAGCCTCACGTCTTGGGTGATGGGAGTGATTTTGGTTCTGTCTTCTTCATCACTTTGAATTTGACTTGAACCATGCTCGTCATACGCACATTGATCATCATCGATTACATCACCATGGCCTTTGTCATTTCTATTCAGGCAAAATTGGATTTCAGGATCAGACATTGTAGGGGTCAGTCAACGGGAGTGTCTGCGTTCCACTTTTGTTCTCTTCCATTTTCTTTATCTTACTACTTGGATCACCACACTTGACAAGAAAAAAACTTATGGGGGGGGGGTTTAGGGTTCGTATTCTGGGATAGATTTCAGTTTGACGTTTGAAATCCCACTTCTGACACCAAATTGTAAGGCCCCTTTTGGTCCTTAAGGGTGCTACATATATTTGTACATAGGAAAAGAGAGTGACGTGTTATAGACGGTCAAAAGTTTGGGGTTGGGGCGATGAAAGAGGGCTTATATAATCAACATAAAAGCGAGAACAGTTTGACAATGTTTAATGAATTCTAAAATTAAATAAATAAATAGGAATTACCTATAGTTATGGTAAACAACCAGAGCAAGTAATTATTATATAACAGACTGATTTGGGGGGAGGCTGTAAGGTGTGGTGGGAGACAACTGTTACAATCTATTTTTGATGGAACAAATCTATTATTTTTGTTTATTCAATGTTGTAATATGCTATTCTTAAATATCCAAAATGTACTCACTCGACGCTTTGCTCTGACACTTCGAATTTTGGCGCCGACTGTACTAGTCAGTTGTCTGCTCTACAATGACAGCGCTCCCCTATTTATAACCTTCCCCCAGACACCATATGAGACAATTTAGCCAATCGCAGCATACATGGTAATCCATGTAACCAATCAGTGTCTTGTATGATGTGCCATGCATTGCATTGCAAACAATATTGTTTTGTATGGTATACAATGTCAACATTATAAACACATAAATTACATTATAATAAGTAATTGAATGCAGTAGGGCTTGTCTATGAAACGAATAAGAATAGTTTATGAGCTCATGTTTATGTGAAATCAAACTTTATGATGATAACTTAAGTCTTGAATAATAGAGTCGATTCATATAGACGCGGGTTCTTCACTTTAGGCAGACGACAGCTATTATTGTATAGAATTATACATTTACGTCATTGTCACGATAAGTATAGGTTTACCGGTTTTTAAAAACGTTGTACATTTAGTTTGTACATTGTACGTTGTACATTTAGTTTGGATGGTCCCAACGGCTATTAACATGGATCTAATCAAAACTAGAGTTGTCCGTTGCTCGCTTACGTTGTTTCATTTTCTCAGTTATTACGAACTCTATTTAATATGCATGTGGATGTTATTGATTAATATGAAAGCCACCATTGACACCTTGCTAGTGTACCTGGAAAAAAGGCATGTTTGCTTCTTGATGGACGAAGCTGCATAAGAGGATTGGCATAAAACTGAAGCTATGTAAACTTGAGTGAGATATGTAATATAAAACAACACAGTATTCGTTGAGAGACGCTGAATACAATCATACAAATTACCGTATTCAACATCTCAAATTTCACGAAGAAATTAAATTAACATACATACATACATACATACATACATACATACATACATACATACATACATACATACATACATACACACATATGTGCAAACCATATATAGTATAGCATAATGAATCTAGTATAGCATAATGTTTTTTCATTTCAAGCCTTTATTTTTCAGAATAAAGCCATGAAGTGGTTTGGGACCATCAAGACAACTTTCGAAAATAACGATTAATTAGTGCTAGCATTTAGTTGGTGAATTTTAATATGCAGACTAACCAATGTTTCTTTCATCATGTTTGATGATGTATTCTAGATGTTACACACAAGATATTACTCGTATAATGCCATCAATCGTGATCGTAGTTTTCCCCATACAATGTGCGCTGGATGCTGAATATAATATTTCCTTCTGCACCTTGGTTATAAAACAAAGTTTCAAATATGATATTAATAAGAGATAATAAATAAACAAAACAAATAAAAGAGAAAGAGAGAGAAAGGGATGCGTCCAAGTCATTTAGGGTTTCTGCAGATTCTTTTAAATTGTTTTTATCGTAAGCATTTGTTTCCCCGGTTCCGTTTTCCCTTAACTGGTGATAATCTATTTGTAAATGAGAATCTGAAAGTTTCGATAAACGGACAACGTAAAGTCTTACTGAGTCCCTATGAATTGCGACACATTTGCATATATTTATTTAAATTAGTTTATGATGTAAGCACGTCGTTCTCTCTCTCTCTCTCTCTCTCTCTCTCTCTCTCTCTCTCTCTCTCTCTCTCTCTCGTGCTACCGATGATATTCATTTATTCAAGTATAGAAACTTTATAAATATATATTTGTGAAACAAATGCTTTTACATCATGATGTGGCAAAATGACATTACCCATTGTGTTGCATATGTGTAATTTTGGCGAAGATAGCAGTGATACTAAACAGCGCATGCACGTATGCACGTGCACACTTACATAGACGTATTCTTGGAATAGGTAGAAACGGGGAGCTACAAGACAAAACGGATATATTAAATAATCCCAAACATTGTATAAACTCGAACAATATTTGTAGTTCGTTGTATGTGACATATAAAGCCTATATATACGGCTGTGTTATATTGCATCCTTGCCTGTGATGTAGGAAGCCAAACATCGACGACTTTAAGTATCGATTCATTGTACGTGATACAGAAAGCCAAACATCGACGACTATATAGAATCGATTCATTGCACGTGATACAGAAAGGCAAAATCGACGACTATATAACATCGATTTATTGTACTTGATATAGAAAACCAATCTACACGACTGTATTATACTCAGTAAAGCTTTGATATAAAGGAAGTTTTATATGTTTAGAGAGCAACATAGTCAGATGCTCAGTCCGGTTCGATTGACGATTGGTCGAACAAATTACAGAACCTTTCAGCAGCATAAGTGATAAATAATACTGACGTCGGTAACCAAAATGTCTTGACTTCTTTTGAGAGCGGCAAAATTTCTAGCGGCAAAATGAGTATAACATATATGCCTCTATATTTACTCTTAATGAGACTGCCCATTCATGCCGATTGAAACGACAAATCCATCGATTCATGTCCCAGATCCGTAGAATGTAAACAACTGTAATTCTGTTTGTAATTCTTGCACCAACAAAGACAATTGTGCATGAGGTAAGACTATATATAGAGACACGTCTGTACATTGAAGGAAATATTATTATGCAAATAACGCAGCGAATCCAAAAGTTTCAGGAACAACTGCATACGTATCAGGATATCAACATAATCCATGAGTTTTCACAATCTCAGAGTATTTCTTGACTTAGCTGTAAAATGATATTCTGAGTACATTTAATCTTTAAAGATACATTATGTTTACCCTTCGAAGAATGATTATTGTATATTATACCAGTCCTTACCCTTTTCGTTGTTTCTCTCCTTCACATCTCTTGCTTCGTTTTTATGTATCAGTTATCAGATGATTATCCTACGCACTAACCAAACTTTGACAAAAATATTTAATTGTTCAGCATTGTAATGGGTATATTTCAGCAATGAATATCGCTGTGCAAAATTTTTCATGTCTTCGTTGATATATTCTGTACAATAATATCTCCATTAGGTCGCACAAATTGGTCATATGGTCATTTTTGGAACTTTGAAAAGCCACACGGACACAGGATCGTATTTACTGATACTTACAGATATTTAATTATAATAAAATGAAACATATCACCGTCCTAACATTTAACAGTTCCATTTCGTGGAAATGTTGTTACTGTTTGAAATGATCAATAATATTCAATCGAAGCTCCGTTCGATTTATATTTCGATACAAAATCTCTCCGGTTTTTTTTTTTACTATTATCGGACATTTTAATTTTGTTCCTAGCTCAGTGATGTTTTTTAAACGCTACGGTATCTTGAACTATTTCTGCCCACTTGTTTTTTAAACGCCTTATATCCGTTAAACCATTTTCACATATCGCGTTTGTGAAATATTCTGTAACTCGTTCGGCTACACAATTTAGCCATGACAATATCATTGGTTTGAAATCATGAACGCTGGGTTTATAATTAATCGAATATATTACATAAATTACCGCGGTTACAAGCAATGCTCGTTCATAATACGGTTTGTCAATACAAGTCAGCATTCCTGGTTTGGAATTTGTACTCAATCTGGCGACTTTTTGCATTATGAAAGACCGGGTCGTGTTTGTCTTGAACATTCCATTATTGTCCATTTCTGCTAATACAATATATTTTAGTTTAAACAAATATCTTTGATCGTCGAGATAATTAATAATCGTTGGTCGTTCATTGTAGCATTGATAACATCGGTGTCGCGTATAATTTTGAATGTTGACCATACATGAGATGCACTATCGTCCCAAAATGTTTTTGTTAGCACTACAAATATTTTCAATTACATTTTGCATCGGATCAACCAGAGATTGACTCGGTAAGTCGTGTTCTATTGTCAAGACCAAATCTACATTTAGAGGGATTAATCTTAGATAATCTTTCAAACTCATCAATATTATAATTAAGACAAATATTTAAATTGAAATATTATATTATATCATGATTCAAACAAGGAATAAGTGCTAATGGTTACCTGTAACAAAGCCTGCGTAAACGAGAATTCTGTATATATAATCTACAAAGCGTTCATCGCGGATGCCTAGAACCTAAACCGTGTTTGAATTGCAGTCCTGAAATTAGAGGAGAAACGTAATTGTGCGTACAATGTGGTGTAACAAATACAGAGAGCTGAAAATGTATTTTAATAAAATATACCACTGCAATAATGACAAGGTAATAAGAAACGCGCAAGATTAAATGAAGGAACATCAGATGCTGTCGACTGAAAGAAAAAGAGTATTACTCACATACATTTATTACGAGTGTTATCACAGAGGCATCTGATTTTTTTATATTCTGGCTTGACCTGTCAAGAATAATATTTATTCAGATTATTATATTTATTCTGATTTGGATTTAATTTTTATTCTGCCTGATTACTATTATTATGTAATTTATGTGACTTCAGTAGGATTTTCATTATTTTAGTATTATTTATCCCATCAAAATTATAAAATCTGACTGCCTTGACTTTGTCAAGTTTTAGTACTATTTGCCCTATCAAATTAACAAAAAAACAGCAGAAAAAATAAATTGTTACAAATATATATTTATTTAAGAAATTTTATTACAAAACTCTTTCTATACGATTTTTATTATTTTGAGTACCAATTTTTTTGCCATTTTATTTAAATTGTTTAATAATTTGAAAAAAATTATTGATAATATACCCATCAATCAGAAGACATAGATATTATATTTAAGCCGATGAAAATCAATACAATAATGAGTATAATTCAGAATCTTATTTCTATCAGACGTAATCATAATTATCTGATTTCTGCAGCTGATTTAATTGTTCCTGAGTGAAATTTTTTTAAACATTTCCTTTGCCGTACTCATTAATACCAATATTAACACTAAATTGTTCTGACCTGACTGGTGTCAGTGTCAACATTTTTTGGACGGCATTTATAAGTACCTTTTTGCTGTGTATAAAAAAAAACTCACGTGTTATATAAGATCCCTTTTAATTCAAGAAGGTGTTCGGTTTGGTCAGTAAATTTGCAATGTATTCTTGATAATAGGGGATTATAATATTGTAGATGGTCCGGATTAATGGGTTCACGTACAATAAAATATCCAGGATGTACTTGAGGCATGAAATTCTATAAAATATATTCCTGTTGAACCAAACTTGATTTTTCAAGATTTACTTGATAGCTGCCATCAATTGCAGCACATACTAGATTATGTGCAATTGTTGATGTTATATTAACACTTCCGGACGAAATATGACGAAATCCAACGTATGTATCTTTGTTAAGTTTGAAACTATTTGCTGCTTGAAGTACTTTGATCCATGATGCAACACATTTAGGAAAATATTCAGTGATAACTTCGTTGAGTGTTATTATGAGTTCGTCGGTTTTAAACATTGGCATCACATACTTTAATAGATTTTCTTCGGCTATGTTGGAATGATCGAGAAAAAAAATCTTATTTAAGCTAAATGTAATGTATATGTACTAACATGTACTACCTCGAAAATAGTTTTGATTAGCATACCCAAGGCCTGATACAGTTTGATTTAAATGCATTGTAACAATGATTTGTTGTTTCACGTGGATATTATAGTAAAGTGAGAAACTAGAAAATAAATTACGTAGAGTCGTGAATATAGTTTTATGATCATTTATAATTTATTGACAAACGATTTAAGATCATCCTCATACAAAATGGAATAAGACGGTTGAATTCTTGATTACGCCTATATTTTTTAATTACTGACATTGAACTTGGTACTTTAGGAAATGTTTTAGAACCAGGATGAATAATTAGTTTGTGATGTTTTTATCGCCCCATGGATAACCATCTCAATATTTTATGATTTTTGTTTCGATAATAGAACAATCATTTTGTTGTGGTTCTGGTGGTCTTTGATATTCTGGTGGAATTTTAGATCATACTGACACACATCGGATTGATGACAGATACATATCAAAGGCCTACTTTGATGAGTTTATTTCAATCTGATAATGCTAGTTCGTGAACAGTAATATCTATTTTTTATTCTTTTTCCGTGATAGTTTTCATTCTGCGCTGATGCTGATATTCATCATTGATTTGGTCGATTTAATAACTACTTGCTAGAATAAAAACGATTTGCCAATCTGGACTGTCATCTTGTTTATGTTTATACGAAACTACCTCTGAATTATTCGCCTGCAACACAAGGAATGATTTGATTGGATATTTGGCCAACTATGATATACTCGTAACTGTGCAAGCACAATTACTTTTTACTGGAAAAGCACTTGGAAAAATAATGCTAAATTCAGGTTTGGTCAATATCATCGTTATTTTGATGGAGTTGTATTAACGACGATCTGTTACAGTAGTTCTTGCGATGACAATATTATTCTTTCAATCCCGATTTTCTAAATTAGACGTAGGTTCTGATAGAGTCATTGCCTCGTTGGAAATCTTAATCATTTTTGTGAACTCGCTATCTCATATTATTCTATCACTGAGATATAATGATATCAACGAAGATAATTTATAGTATGCTAGCGTCGCTGTAAGCAACTTTATTATATACTCATGCAATTTTGTATTTGTACACGTGGATATTTTTCTTGCTATATAAAGAACACCCACCTTTCTTGTTGCAGCTGAAACCAAACTTTTTACAACTTCTGGCGATGTCATTGTTATTGTTGAGAGTAATTCAACAGTTCCAGCGATAACACCAATACATTTATGTTAACGACAACTATAAATCTCACGTATATTTTTCTTACTTTTACTGAATACTCAACTATATATTTCAATTTGGTTTGCCACTCACGTACTTGATTGTATCTGTAATGTTAAACGTTTTTTGGATAGATCATTCTATTAAGTAGGTGATAATTTAGCAACTAATTCAAGACACAATACACCAAAGGTAAATCAAACCTATTTGTTTGCTTCTGGTTCCACAAGAATGTTTATTCGTCACTCTGCTCCAACATCGCTAATAAAATTACAGACGACGTCAGGAGTGGATAATGCCGTGGTATTTGTGGTATCGTAAATTTTGCGACGCCGAGAACTGAGAACCTGTATATACCGGTATTCTCAGTACGATTTTTAATCGATTTAGTACGTGGTTACCAACATACTATTCCAGACGCAGCCGTATATACTACACTGTCGGTGATCTTTCTTACGTCTGAGAGCTTAACATCAACGACGGATGGACTTTAAAATAATTCATTAATGTTTATATTGATGTTTTCACGAAAACTCCAAAAACTTGTGTACATGATTAGAACATTCGGATCTAAATCTGATCACTCCAACATTAATTGTAGTTAAAGAGTTTATCATTAAAAGGTTTAATCGTCGACGTATGTCTTCGTGCAGCGGCATCGTTTGATTTGGGTTCTCCTAGACCTGTAATATTATTTTTAGTCATATTAATGATACCGAATATCATATCACCGGAATTCTGTACTCGATTGCGAATATTATCTAATATGGTCGACATAATAACACCAGGTTTAATTTTTACATTACTATCAAACACAGCTATGCTGTTTTAGGTTACTTGAGCAATTCTAATAATACTAGAAATGTGAAATGAAGAAACTTAGGAATCATAAAGATGTTAAAATTATAATAAACATATATGGGCGAAATTTACAACTTGCGTTGTGTTCAACAATACTCGTTCATTTAACAGCTACGCCGCTGATATTTTATCCCACCGAATACTCAAATTTGGAAGGGATATTTTAGTGACAATTTTGTTCGCCCAAAATTAGTGATGAATCCGGTGACTTAAGGTTTTGATATAATGCATGAAGTCATTAAGGTGCGAATCATGCACCCAATACTGTGTAAATACCTTTTATGAGGGAACTATTCAAGTGAAAACAGTATTGTGGTCACACTTGTAATAAAATAAATTCAGATATGGGGCATTTAATTTGTTTTTAAACTTTTTCTTAAGAATATAATGCGCAACAGATCATGAAGCAAGCGATTTAAAAACTGTTTAAAAACCGAAGGGTATGATAGAGATTGCAACCAAACAGAACTATCTTTTAAACTGAATTTAGAAGTAAACTACCTTCAACAACTTCCATGTTACAGTTATTTTAGCATGATATCATAGAGAGAGAGAGAGAGAGAGAGAGAGAGAGAGAGAGAGAGAGAAGTAATGTCCTTTTTGTTTTCCTTACCCAGATTTTCATGTATCAATTACCTAATAAGAAATATTCACAGGATATATCAGACTAACATAATGAAAGATTATGTTGGGAGACAGCAGATAGCAAGAAGCAGATGTTGCGATTTGTTTATTTACCAATGAAGTTTCAAAAAACCGCCATTCATTGGATTTAAATGAAAACTTCGGTAAGCTATACATTCATTGAAAATATAACCAGTGTCTTTGCGTCAATTCCAATTGTTTTCAAACAGCGAAATACAGTTAAATTAGTAAAGCAAGTTATGAAACAATTTCAATTGATACCAGTCATTACACTGACAAAGTAATACCTTCATGACCTTTATTAAATGTAGTACACAAACAAATATCTCGACTACTGCAGATTTATTGCAATCTACATTAAATGTTTAACATGTACTAATCGTAGAATATATTTTGAAAATATATTTTGAAAACTACATTCTCAAGTGATTTCTGGGTAGACTGTATGGGAACCTTGTATAACAAAGCGTAACATTTTAGCTTGGTCGAGTTGCACATGACTTTGAATCACTATGAAATTGCGATCTTTATAATACATCATTCTTATATCAGAATAACTGATTATAATTTCTGACAAGGTTTTGTTTAAAGAAATCAAAGCTTTCCAATTAGATTTGTAGATAAAAACGAGTAATCCTTCATTACAGGATATTTCTAATCAACTTTTACGCGTGATCGTACGACAAGCCAAGGCCAGAAATATAACTGAATGCATTTGACAGATCCTTAATATCCAAGTTATACAACCTTTTAATATAAGCATAAAAAGAAGACCTAATTGTAGTGTTAGCCTTAATAACAACGACCGCACGTCTCTTCTTGAAAGTAATGTATATATTTGATACTTACCTAATACCAATATTCACAAACGGAGCTTATGTTATGCTCTCACCAGGGCTTATATAGGAGAAATATTTTCAGGGGAACTGCGTCTTCCTTCGCAAGTCTTTTGCTTCTTTTCATTAATAATCGAGATAATTTTAATTCCGGGGTTCCTCATAACAAAATATCATTACAGCAATTAAAATCTTGTTGTAACTCGCATAAATGTGGCATCACACGAAACGTAGTTGTCCTAATTACAGGAACCAATTACGTCGCCTATAGTAAAATCTAAATATTTGAAGAAATGATGAAATAATGTATTATTTTCACATCCTGCATAATGGTATCTGCTTCTAGATATATTCGAAATAACAAATTTGGTATTATTTAGTACAAAGATTGAATGTAAAATACAAATAAGAATATAAACAAAACACTGAGTTCATCTTTTATTTTTTAAGTATGAAACAAACACCGAGTTTATCATTAATTTGATGCATAAAGTAAACTATTCTTTCATTTGTATTAATATTTCTTCTTGCTCTTATGTCATTTACCTCTCAAGGGAGGAACACTCAAATCTCCAACGCTTATAAGTAGAAAACCTATAATAGAATACTTATTTCTTATTGATGAATCCGTAGCAAATATTGTATTATTGTCTAATACCACTGCAAAATTACAAAGTGAACACAATACTTAAGACGTATGTATCTGCAACTTTGAAGTCGTTGATCTTATCAGAGCAAACGCTTATTTGGCATTTCAGTTTCATATACGCTGTTAAACCGGGTATCTAATAAAGTTGAAAGATAATCCAATTATTCACTAGAGTATATGACATATGTTACTGGCTGAATTTAAATTTGTAATCGGTGGATTCGTTGACCCAAAATAATTTAGTTTTCCGCTTTAAAAACTGTTACGCATCTTTTCTAAGATGATCAAAGTTAGTCTTCTAATCACATACTATTTATTTATGACAAGCCGTCCGCATAGATGCTATTTAATCATATGCATCGTCAACTTTATTTGTAATCAAAGAGATAGATTGCATTTTAGAGATAATATGAATTACAATTTGCACGTGAACTCTTTGCTGTTATAATAATATTAGGATGCTACAATTATACAGCTTTCCTGCCGTTGAAATAAAGATATTCTGCATACGTCAGTTCAAAAATTCTTCTAAAAAATGTTGACAATAAAAATGGTTTTCCCTCCGCATTGCTAACTTCATATATGCCATTGTTCTATAGCCTACCTTTCATATCTCGATGTATCTTCTGTTGATCTAATGGATGACAATTTTATATTAGAACAAGTAAAGGTTTATTACATTTAATCTTTGTAGTGGATTGTATTTATTATTTGTTATATTAAGGTCAAACTAATCGAAATACGATTGGCTAAATCAGTAAAAAGAAAAACTGATTACAAGCTTGTATTGGAAGTAAGACATGGCTTCACCTATCTGCATACAAATTTGACATTAGATATGACAAATGACGTCAACATAGACAATCTCTTACTCACTTTGAGAAATAAAGAAGCATACTTAAATCTACCATGCAAAGGGTAAATTAATACATTGTGTATGTTTACCGATAATATGGGCGGAATGCATTAATTATCATATTTGATACTTTCCTGTTATCAAGGATTACAAATTCAATATAATGTACTGAGGCATTTTCGTATATAAAAAGACACAGACGCTGACACAAACATTTAAAGCTTCAGCCAAAACTTTGTTACCGTCAATTGAAATATAATATCTCAGTTTTCCAGGAATAATTTTGTCAAATGATAATAATTTTATTCAGCTTGTTGTATCTTTGAACAATGTTAGATTTATTTATTATTTATCATTAATTTGAAGCAAATGTCTCGGTCAAGATATAAACACTACATTATAATGCACATTAGAGAATATTTACTGGGTAAATTTAGTTTACAAAATTATTAGTATATACATTTACTGTCTTAATCAGGTGTACGTACGTAAGAGTACGTCAAAATTGTAATATTTTTAGGATCTACGGTAAGAGTTCTAATCAAAAAATAAATTTAAAAAAATTGCTTTAAAAATACAAAGTTGAGCTATGAATTAGTTATTTTTTTCACACACAGAATACCACTAGAAAGAATTATATTCACATCAATCAATATCTCCAAAATGAATGGTTTGTAAATGTTGTTATTTATCACTAAAACAAATTATACTCTATATTTCATAGATCTCTTTTCCAGAATTAATCACTGCGCCAATTGTTTCCTATTGGTCTTCATCAGTATTGACCTCTGTACATTAACACTTTACAATTTTAAGGTGTCGGTTTTGTTCTTAGTAAAATCCTATACATTTGCATTCGATGATGTCTTAGATGCTTATTCACGTATCAGATTTGCTCTGGTAGTTTTGGAAATTGACATCAGCAAATAATCTAAATGGCATCTTCATGGTATATTTCACGCAGACTATGGAGGGAGGTTCTTGAATACTTTCCTTTGCTACTGTGCACATCACTTGACAAATATTTTAAGTTGGCTACTCGATCATGTTTGTCGGCACCATACATTGCATTCTCACCTGGGTTCACTTTTGATGCCATCTTTTGGTGGCTGAAAATAATTTCCCCAACGTTCAAGTTAGATACTTCTATGCAATACTTTATTGTTTTCTACGTAAATGAAAAAATAATAAAAACAATCACAATTTAGAGTATAATTTTGACATTTCGAAACAATAGAATAGAACAATTTGGACATTTTGAGAGAAAAAGTGACACAATTATACATTTGTCTGGACTTTTAAAGTTGTATAACTATTTTTTGGTAATCTAAGAACTAAAAATTTCAGCTTGTCCCCGAATATAAAAATTGTTTAAAAGTTTACAGATGTTTCTCAGAATTTTAATTTCTTAAATATTATATTTGCTTTCATCCTAACAGGCATCCGTAGTTTAATTGTTGTACTTGGTCTATTGGGATATCCCTAACTCTCAGATACATATGCACGGCGAGGTTTTTGAAATTTTCCAAAAAAGAAGTAAATATACTGCAAGAAGTTGCAGAAAAAATACATTACGGCAATATCCGTGTTATAACACTGTTCAAGAAACTATTCTTATAATTGCATGTGAATCGGGATATAATAGAAAGTTGAAATACAATTTTAATATTTAGATTGCCTTTAATGATTACATATTTCAGGAGAGTAGCTGAAACACTAACTCCAAAAAACGGAAATTTAAAAACTATTCAAAAGAAACAATATCACTCAAGTTAACTTGATATCATTATAATAAAGTTGAAACTAATTGCAATTGTAATACTTAATGGAATTAAAAAAAGTAGTGTAACGTTCTAGGAATATACTCAGCAAGACTTAATAACATCATGGAATGGATTGATGATGTACCATCAAGCAGGTTTAATTTGTTTTGTTTTTTATGGCTTAACGCCATTTTCAGCAGAATATAGGCTATACATGGCGGCCACCAGTATTAATGATGGAGGAAGAACCCGGAAAACCCCGGTAAGAACCACCGACCCACGAGAAGGTACTGGCAAGCTTTCTCACATACCCACACTGGCCGAATCCGAGACTCGAACTCACGCAGAGGTGAGATGGCAGTGATCCGTAACGCACAGCGCTTTAGACCACTCGGCCACTCGGGGCCCCATATCAAGCAGGTAATGCTCATCGTCTTGTATTACCTCCTATATTTAAATCATAACATTTAGATTCTTCCTCTAGTAAATTTGATGGAATATTCCTTGAGGTTTTCTCTATAAAGAATAATTCTCATACAGTATTTGTTGAAAATGTAAGAAGCATTATTAAAGAAGCAAACGTTTCTACACAAATGAGGGTTATACAACAATTATATGCATTAACAGGTTATCACATTATTGTCCACAAAGGAATATTATGTTTGTTACTTTCTCGATAATAGCATGGCTCATTGCTTTCGAGTGAATGAAACATAAACTGTATGAATAAAATTGATAAAGGTCGTGTAAATAAATATTAGGCGCTGACCATTGTTTTCACGTGTAAGCAAGCTGACCATTGTGTACACGTGTAAGCAATCTGGTCAAGGTGTTCACGTGTAAGAAAGCTGTCCATTGTGTTCACGTATAAGCAATCATCTGGTCATGGTGTTCACGTGTAAGCAGGCTTACCATTGTGTACACGTGTAAGCAATCTGGTCAAGGTGTTCACGTGTAAGAAAGCTGACCATTGTGTTCACGTGTAAGCAATCTGGTCATTGTGTTCACGTGTAAGCAAGCTGACCATTGTGTTCATGTGTATGCAATCACTACATTAGTAATGAAATTTGATCACACTATCTTGACATCAGTGTCTTGTGAATACATTTCAGAACATATTCATAAAGCTGCTGAATATACGTCATTTTAATTAAACAACATAGGTAATACTTACAAATGGCACACTGCAATAATTATCACGGCAATGGTGACGACAGCTGCCGTCACGGAGCATGCGACAATGACGATGTCTGAAAAGTTGTCATATTTGGCATAAAAATTAATTCTTCGACTCGCATCATTGATAGTATAGATTTTTTTTTTAAATGTACATTTTATCAAGAGATACAGTTTGCCTTAATCTAAGATTTACCTAGTTTCTTTTTTGTTTTACTCCTTTAACAGCAAAGAATTAAATATTGAAAGTTCGTAAAATGTACAAATTGTATGCGTACTATTAAATTATTTCAGACGTTACTTCGTATCGTAATAATTGACTGTTCGTTAGAAAACATACGGTACGACTTCCGATTTCAATTATGTCCAATGTATGTATTTTAACATTTTTATAACCATGTTTGTATGACTTTGTAGTTTCAGCAAGAAACATTGCATTGAATGTATACAATTATTCACAATACTCAGCAGAGTAGCAAATATGACTTACCCTTTATTTCCTTACTGCTTTCGTAATCAATCCTAACTGCAATATCAAGAAAGATAGCTGAAGTTACAAAACATGTTGCCAAGAAATCATTGTTTTATCAGCCTTGTGAGAAAACGATATTGTAGTTTAAAGTAATGGGTGTAAAATCTGTCAATTCCGGTTAACGATGATCATATTTAGTGCAAAATAGATACACATGGTAGATTATAAATGAACAAGCGACTTCCATACATTTTGTTTCCCGTAAAATATGCAAAGCCGTCGTGACTGCAACGTGATCAACTCTGTAATGGTTACTGGTCAGTCAAATAAAATACCACGACTTGTCTTCAGCTAACAGAAATTATCAGTGTTGTTGTACAGAGGGATAATAACCTTTCTTGCCGGCATAACAGAGTGTTCTAGGTCCAAGTCTAGCTTTACTTTGTATGTCATTTTCAGCCGTCAGACCAAAACACGGGATTGTATATTTACTTACTGAATATTGTTTATATATTTACTTGCAAAAATTACGTTTCGGTTATAAAGCAATTGTTAATACAAAATGTACCCGTAACAGCCTCAAGCAACAAGTAACTAAAGTATACATTATTTACAAAATAGCTGTGCTTCCTTTATATTTTTGCAAAGGACTGTTTACGTTCATTTAAAGAAGTTTTGCGTATAAAGTATAATGTAATATGTGTTAGCCATACATAATTCCGATAAAATTATAACACGTTTTTTTACTTATGGCTCACTGACTGTACATGGGGCATGGCAAATAGTTGGTGTTGAAAAGCTACAACTCATCACGACAAAAAGCAACCTACATTTGTCTCCGATAGCGTAATTGCTAAGCCATGCATTTTAGCTCTGGTGGTAGTCAGAAGGAAGAACAAAACGTACCCTGCAAACTAAGAACAATTAGGTTTGAATATTTACTTGTATGAATTATTCATTATCACTTGGGGAAATGTATATGATGATTACGTTTTGTGCTCTAGTGTTTTAATATCTATCACACGTACACTTTATCTAGATAATACAATATTGGATGAACTTCTTTTTCATAAAGGTATCTTTCTAATATCGTTTGTTCTTTTAGTGCTGGATTGTATATTTCCTTCGTCATCTGCCAATGCCCCCAAGCCCGCATGAGTATCTACACTTGGCATAGCCTGACCAAAATTATGTTGCATTTGTTTAATACATTAATCATCAGAACTTTGCTACAGTGTATATTACATGCGTATATCTAACACAAAGCCCATAACAATATATGATGCATGGACATATACATTGTTTCAGTCTAGAGTGTTTATCAAGATTCAACAAAGTAAGTAACCAACACCGTTATAGGCACGGGGGATATATAATTCGTCTATAACAGTGTCTTTTGTTCACGAAATACTAATGTACTTCTTTCTTTCGTGTACGTTCAAGCTGATGGATGAAGAACGTGACCAAATTATGAATAATTCTATTTTAGCGTATCCTAAAGCGATGGCAGTGGAGCATTTAGTTATGTCGTAGGTTGATGCTGCAAAGTTTTGTCGGACATAAAAGTCCTGTTTTGGAAAAGTAAATAAAATAGCACATATATAACACAAAAATAAATACATTTACTATGCACATGCAATTACCGTCATTGTTTGGATATAAATGCCTTCACAGAATTTCTGAGTATCGTAATCTTGTAGTACACTTTCATTTTTGAGAGTATGTGTGTCTGATGTTTATTGACTGTGACCCTAGCGATTAAGTGTATTTGAGGCAAAAGTGCTCAAGGAAATTCCAAACCAGAGTAGCACGCTTTTAAATTGGGTAATGTACTATATATTCATGACCCTAAACTCAGAAAATATATTAAGTTCTTTATCATAGCCTACATTCAAAAGACATATACTTGTTTTTTCTGTTTGGTTACATTCTGGAACGGTATATTTATTTCGTAGCCATGAGCTAATGACCAATTAGGCCACATTTGTAATTTGCATAAATTCATTCAATTGACGTCATTGGTATTATTTAAGGCAAAACTTTGTCATATCTTTGTTATATGAAAATGTGGTGATATCATCGCAAAAGCTTATATAGAGGTAAGCTATCCTGCAAAAACAAACCAAACTCTAATGACACCACTTCTATTGGATTGTTTCAACAAACTTGACATTATTTCATAAGTTATGATATCGATATGTGTGAAACGAGCCTCCATATATGCTGTTCTTTCAGGATACAGTAATGAAATGATATTTCGTCATATGACCTGAACAGTCTTCTTTGGACATGGATCCCTTCCCACCAGTTGTCCAGTGATTAGGGCATGCTCTACAGGAACTCTGTCCTTGCATGTCTTGGTAAAATCCATTTCCACACAATTTGCAGTAACCGTCAGAGAGATATGATCCCTCCCCACATGGAACTAAAGACAAAAATAGTATTTTTATACTATTGAAAATGCTGCTCCCGGCTTTTCATAATATATAAGATTTGGGTGTTTATTATGCTTTTTTTAGTTTAGGGATGGTCATTCCTAAATCATTCCTTCCATTGCAAAAATTCTTTCATTCGTCACTGATTGTAGAAGTTCGTGCGTACACAGCGAATTTTGTTTATTAAACGAATGTTAAGCCATAATGATTTGATAATGGCTAATGTTCTTTAATTATAATTTTATAATAATGATTTGACAATAGTTAATGAAGATGATACAAAGATTACCACAGTAATAATATGGACCTCGAGAACAAACTCAAAATATCATCGTGACATGACTACAAACATAAAATGATTCTTGATTGAAAAGATTTCAACAAAAGCACTTAAGAAACATGTCTTTCTGAGCATGTAATTTCTTGTATTCGGATATTTCTGTAAAGTATCAACACGCTTGTCTCTTACTGTAATCCGTAAAACTAAGATTCTCATATGGTTATATCAACAACTAATGACGCTTATTTCAATATTACATAAACCGTTAGAGGAAAAACACAGTATTTATAAAATACAAAAACAGAGTGCGGTTTGAAGGAATTAATTACCGTTTTGTGTTCACTGATACAATATGAATAATGCAGTTTCAGTTAGAAGTAAACGTTATATTTTCTTTGAATGCAATTCGTGAATTCTTTATGTGTTGTACGGTAACAGTTCAAATCATTATGTTTCCCAACGGTAAAAGTTTTACGTTGCAGTAGAGTAACAACTAAGATCTGTATATTTATGAACAACAACAGTTTTGCAACAGCGATATAGGCAATAAAACTAAACCCTACTTTACCTGAAAGTCTTCGCATATAAAAACAAAATAAAATACAAAAATATAAATCTTATCCAATGAATAGTCTGAAATACGATCGGTTGTGTACATGCCTGATGCAAATGTGATCATACTCCTACAATTCCCATTTCACCAACCCAAACGAATCACATCACAGTCATTAAGATTATAAGGAAAACTGATACAAACGTTTCAGATGAATCTAATTTTACAGCAAACGACGCATTACAAGAAATAAATGTGTCTTCATGTATGTATAGTGAATGAATTAATAATGCACGTGACTACTAACCTGAGTAAGCATTTTTGTTACAAACCTCTACAATGCCCTTCAACTTTACAATTTTACACTAACACAGGAAAATAATCAAAACAAATCTTAGTTAATAACGATATATACTTACTACAGAAATGGTCCACTCTCATAAAATTGTTAGGACACGATACGATTCCCGAAACTTCTGTTCCATTTGTTTGTAGAACGTATGTAGTCCCTGTGAGAAACACTGTAAAACTTCCAGTAATCGCTGCTTCCACTAACATGCGATAAGCTCTATCCAGCTGCTGGAGCAACAGGTCGGAATCTCCTAAAATGAACTTGGTGCATAGGTGATGTTTCTACTCCAATTGGTATGTCATGTTTGTTTGTTCATTACAGCTTACGAGTAATAATTCTCACTTAAGCAAAGTTCTAAATGCTATAGCATTATTTCTCAAAAACTCAACGCTTACATGACTTTATACAGAAATCAGCCACTTAATGTCGCAGATGGAGAGAAAACGATGACCAAATATATATGTTTTAAAAAATAACATGTTGTGGAAAACTGATGACAAAATAATAGTCAAATTGTAATATTATATTTCGCTTTTTAAATTTGGGTAGAGAGAATGGGAACATCGACAATTAAAAACTACTCGAAATGTGAAGACACTTGAAAAACACTAATACATATGTTTTTGATAACACGTTTTTCTTTTGTTTTGTTTTTGTATGTTTTGTTTGGTTTATTTGGCTTTTTGTCTTTCTTTTTCTCTTTTCCCTTTGCTATTATTATTATTATTATTATTATTATTATTATTATTATTATTATTTTTGAGGGTAGTTGTAAGTTATAAAGACCCAGACGACATTTCGCAAAGTGAAAGCAGGCAAGCTGTAATAAACAAAATGCTTGAGTTTAGTTACTTCTCCAGACGCAATGTGGTATCTGGAACTCATTTGCTGTCTGTGATATCAGGCGCCCAGAACAACCTATAACTAACTCGGTAAGAAGAAGCTGCCAAGCGTTTAGCGAAAATGTCTTGGACG
Organism: Unio pictorum; assembly: GCA_030141615.1. Classification (NCBI taxonomy): domain Eukaryota; kingdom Metazoa; phylum Mollusca; class Bivalvia; order Unionida; family Unionidae; genus Unio; species Unio pictorum. The sequence goes on from JARLTB010000060.1 coordinate 1,532,766, forward strand.
GCCCTAAAAAGTCGGTGGAATAAAAAACGTGAAACTAAATAATGCGTAAGTGCAGAGCGTGCTTGCGGCCCATAGACCGGTTAAGATGGGATTTAACGATATGCATTACTGCTCAGCTTGCCCGAGATAGTCCACGGGGAGCAGCTCGGTGACCGTTTTCTCTCTGGACGAAAAGGTTTTCATTTTGTAGCTCTCGCGATCCATTTTCTAAAGAGGCCAATGCGACAGTTTTGAAGTTTCTGAGACATCAACGAACTTTGCATTGCCTCCACGGGCACGACGCTCAGTTTTATTCACTCCAAGCAATGACTGGTACGCTTTCTTCATTGTAAATCCTATCCGTTTGGGGTACATCGTACTGGCATTCCGGCGACTAAGGACATCATGTCGACACAAGAAGCGTTGTGCATTGTGACACCATATCAGCTGCCATAATCGGTTTAATGTCTTTGTCATTAATGTTATAGGGCGTCTGCCCAATGCCTCAACTGGAAATAGCATCCACCAACTTGTTTTGACGGTCTTTATATGGTGCACGGGGTGAGATAGCACCATCAGCAGCTGGAAAACATATATGTGTCCACCGCTTGACACTAATAATGGTGACGCTCGTAAATTGCAATGCGCAAGTTTTACGAGGTCTTTGTTGGCATTACTATCTATTGAATAATTATGAATCCATAGCGCACGGCGATGCTAAGAGCAAATTGTTGCTTAGCAGACCATTAGCTCTTTCGTAGAGCAAGATATTTGCAAATAGCATTGTAAATGCTACGACTATGTTTTCGTTCTTTTTGCATGCCTTTCTTTTCTATACATGTGTCTTCCTATAAAACTTAATTTCTATACAGTAATTGCATTACGCGGCTCATCATCAAATATTGGTTATTCTCTACATTTGTTTTTGACCATATCCCAAATGCGGAGGTTATTTTAAACGTAACAATATTTACTCAGCTATGTATGTCGCACAGGTGTGTATGTCGTTCTAATTTGTTATAGAACCATTCTTCTCCCCATGCAGACTTCACTTATACAAATGAACTGTTATAAGAATAATGACGTATTATGCTTACTAACACCGTTAAAGTTGTTACATTTCAATAGCAGACGGCACTGCGTGCATGCTCATGAATACAATATTGAAATTGCGCAATATTAGAAATACAGAATCGACTTTCTAAAATAAAAAACGCCGCAATTTCTGCATTAATTTAGTAGGATTTGTTGGCGTCAGATCGTTTATCCTTTTGGCATATTTTGTAATCTCTAAGATATGCTTGACACTTAATATTAACTGTATTATTCAACTTCCTTTGAATTTAAAACAATTTGAAATCCCTTCTAAGTACTCAAAAGACTCTATTGGAAATAATTATTTCACAACAAAAAGTATTTCGTATTTGCAACTACATTAAAATCATAGCGTAATTATACAGTATTACTAATGGATCACGCCAGAACCCATATTAACTATTCATTTAGTGAAAGCATGCCTTTGAGTAGCCAAAAACAATTAGTCTTTCAGTCGGGATTTGCGGGGAGCCAAACCTTAAATGCAATTTAGAACATTTACTTTCCAGGAAATATTTTTACAGATGATACAGTTTACAAGTAATCTAATCTAAGGGGTTCAATAAACATACACATTTTTTTTATAAAAAAACAACTGCTGTTCTGGTGATTTTTAATCTTGATTCTAAATATACTCGCATGTTGATATAGGACTTGAAAATGAAACTAGTGATCCAGATCTGGTACATCCACACAACTGATATACACGAGCTAAATACTCGACTGATTATAAATCGTTGATGTCGATGGTTGCTGAAATGTTTAAAACAAATTCATTCCTTTCAAGTAAAATAGAATAGCATCAAATCTAGAAAAAATTACCACTTGCTGGACTCGTTGTTAAAGTTAAGGTGAAGCCAACTGTGTTTCTTCCAGCTGCTCTCCTCTTTCTTCTTTCTTTGTTACAATTCAGAATCGTTGCATCCTTGGAAGTACATAAACCATGCGTGACACAACCGGTGCCATTTATAACTTGCCATGTTTTCTCCCGTACGCTCTTTATTACAACCTCCGCCTCCACTGATTCACATGTGAGTTCTTCGTACCAGTACCTCAATGTAAATCCCACCTCCTCCGCAGGCTGAATCGCTAAATAATATGCACAAAATAAAATATCTTTTAGTAAATCTGCAGGCATTTTTATTTCATATACCATTCATTGGAAAACTGTATCTGATTAGTATAGTCATGATTGTAATATTGCTTCAATCAGAATATTTATACAAGACAGTTGCTTCAATGTTATGAGAGTATATCTAATTTCCGAATAAGGTCTAGAAACTGGAATCGAACATTATAATGTAGTACAAATACAGGCATTAATACAGAGTTGAATTTAAACTGATTCTGGAAGGTGACAGTTACGTCCAGCCAGTAAATAACATGATGTTGCTCGAACTTGTAAGAATATTTGCATTTGTGCATTTTTCGAATGTAACTAGACTGGTACAAAACAACATTTTAGAGCTATTTATGAATGATTTTAATAGTCTCTCTCTCTCTCTCTCTCTCTCTCTCTCTCTCTCTCTCTCTCTCTCTCTCTCTGCACGTATGTATGTAAATATGTGTGCGTGTGTGTGCTTGTGCGTGTGTCTGCTATTTCAGATAGATATTTTTAATACAAGATATAGAAGGGTTTCAAAGTAATATGCAACAATGTTTGGATATTAGTAATTTCTTTTATATAGTATATTTTTCCTACGATCTTGCGGCTTGCAAACATACATACATACATACATACATACATACATACATACATACATACATACATACATACATACATACATACATACATACATACATACGTGTGCGCATAGACAAAAAATCTGTAAGAATTATATGTTTTTGTAATTGTTTAAATAACAAGCATTACAATCCAATGATTTAAGAAATAGTGAGGTCCAACATAGGATCTGAAATAGTAAAATGGATACCTTTAATTGCCAACATCTGCTTTTACATAAGATATGTTTAGTACCTTTATCGCTCCATCGCCACAAAAGTAACTTCGGTCAGAAAGTGTTTTCTTTGCATGTGAAAAGAGCTTAATGATTATGAGTCAATACTCGTAATAGGACGATGATATTTTTCTAAATTCTACCTTGTTCTCATATTCTGTATTTGATTAAATAACTATGTCAGACGTTCAATAGTTATTTGACGCTACAGTTAATGTGTTTTGATTATCGCTATGGCTATTTGGTTTCAAGGGTAGACTTTCTTAGAACGTCAGCAGTGGAGTTTACTTGCAAGCTTCATGTCTTTATATTGTTGCCAGTAAACAACAAACAAAATAAAGATCTCTTATTAATTAACACCTGTGCATTTTGGCAATCGTCTGTTGGGATTGTCTTCTGTCTGAAAGTTCCATTCATGAGCTGTGTCTTCCCCACAAACATAGAAGTCAAGTGGTTCGATATCAAACTGGTATCCCTTTTCACACTGCACAGAACAGTTGATATTCTTAGTATTGTTGTTGCAGCTGATTGTTCCATTCGCTGGAGGAGAAATCTCCGGACATACTATAATTAACAGTACAAAAACATTTGATAATTTACTTTTAAATAAGAAAATAACAGTTTCATTTAATCGTCGAATTAATTTTGATTTAAATTTACAATCTGACACAAGAAACGTTACGGTTAGGCTGAAGGCTCTTTTATATGTCCGCTCCTTCTGGATTTAATATAGATGCCGCATGTTGATTAATAAATAATAACATTCTGTAGAAGGCTCCATCGTCTTGCCGCTCCCGACTGGATTTAATATCGATTCCGAATATTAGGTACGAATACGTACTATAAAACCTCATTCGAGATACCATATAATGAAGGTTAGCTTAGGACTGGACATTATAGGAAATATACACTATCATTCCATCTAGCGACAAAATTACCAGTAATTTGAAAACTATTTCGGTGTTTAATTAATGATAATGCCACACACACACACACACACACACACACACACACATACATATATATATATATATATATATATATATATATATATATATATATATATATATATATATATATATATATATATATATATATATATATGTATATATATATATATATACTGAATTTATATATATACAGTATATATATATACTGAATTTAAGTTCGCCAACATTAATATATATGTTGAAGGTGTACTATGTTTACAATTGATCTTCAAAGTTTTTATTGTTGGATTAATGAAATTATAATTGTGTGAACGTCTCGTTATGATCAAGACTTTCTGACTTTAATATTTCTCCACAAAGTTAACCTTTTCTTCGTTAGAAAATAGAGTAAGTTTTATTATTCATGTATAAATTTAAATGTATATGTCAGCAGTGTTCATTGTATATTTCTTTGATATGATTTCCTACAAAATAATTCGTATCTGCTCAATCGTTAAATATCTGTTACATACCAATGTTGTTGATACTTATACACAGAATAACGATGGCAATATTTATTCATAGAAAAGAAGTCAAAACGTAAAGCACCAACACCCCTGTTAGTGCCATCTGTCATTTATGCAAACTCATCCGAATAATACTGAAGTTTGAATGGAATTAGTCCTAAACATCGTTGGCTTCCATTACAACCAAATAATATTGACTTTTCATCACATTCATGGCCGAGTAAATTTTCCTCGTATTCAGAAACCCGCACATTCCCACATGTGAACAAATAGGTTCAATCATGATCGACGATATCGATATTTGAACCGATTTTAGAAGAAAGCTGCAACACAAGATTTGATGACATCGCCGTTGTAAACATAAGACGTTAACACAACGCTACGTCGGATTATCAGGAGCCCAAGTTCGCTCTCCAGTCTATATTCCAGCTACCCAGCTAGTCACCGTTATTCACACGAGTCATAGTTGTATCTAGTACACAATGTTTCTTATCATAACCGCATCAACAACGCTGGCATGCCTCTCTTTATTTGCTCCCGATTCAACCTGTGCGTCACATGCGAACGTTGTTATTAGATAAGTCAGTAACATCATTTTGCCCAATGTATCAACTACAACTTTTAGAGCACTCCGGAAATAGATCAGAATTATGACCAACTTCGTTGACAAAATTTAGGGATAACACTCCTTATCTGTAAACTGAAAGTTTGAACGTCTTTTAAATCTAACATCTTGACTATTTCAAAGAACAGTTTATGTCAGATAGCTTTTTTCAACAAATCATTTTCTTCTTTCCAAACTAATGTTAGATTTGAACAATGGTGAAATATATAATAAAGAACCGTATTTGGGCTTTAGGAAGAAAAACGGTTGTAAAATTGTATTTTGACGTGTCACAGTTATGATATAGTGGATATAAAGTGGCATTAAACTTATATTCAGTTTAATTTTAGGAGAGACCGTGATGTAAGTTTAGTGTTCCGCCAATACATTTATCCTGTTAAAACAAAAAAAATACGCTATTTAAAATTTAAATGATACAGTACTGTGTGCATTGTAAATATGTACCTGGACATGATGTTTCGTTACAAGGCTCGACTTCCAGGCCTTCTCCAAAACAGCTTAGACCACCATTATCAGGCGTGGGTCTATCACACAGACGAGTTCTTGTTCGTACGCCTTGGTCACATGTCACACTACAATCTGACCAGTTACTCCAGGCTCCCCATTGACCGTCAACTTGAAGAATACGAATGAAGCAAACCAAAAGCAAGATTAGTAAAACGAAGAAAGAAACAATAATAAACAAACAAACGACGAAACAGAAAAAACAATTAGACACATGCGAGGTAGTTTATGTTTATGCACAAAAAAGTTGTTAATTAGGAGAAGGCATGGTCTTTATTACTGTCGTTTCATTTTCACAATATTATAGGATTCGGTCGTTTCAAACGAATTCCTTTCCTAGCATAAAAAGTATGTTAAGATCAAAAGTATTACGTATTAAATACGATACCATACGTTATAGACTTCAACCAGTTTGCTTGAATTATTAATCAACAATTAAGAGAACGACTTAACGATGTTCCAATTCTGACACAAGCTATTTATATCATGTGAAACACAGCATAGTGAACGGGAGTAAGCCTAGAATTCATTACGTGGTCATAAGCATGGATTTCATAGGTGTCGTAGACAATTTTAAAAGTTTGACAAAAGAAAGGTGTAATCTTGTCAATACACTTCTGCCAGATTTACCCTAAGATCCTTGATACAACATTAACATATCTGGTTGTTATACAGCTAAACGAGACTAGTGTAAGAGGACCTTGGATGACACAATTTTACAAATGCAGTAAGAACATTTCCTGCTTTTGAATATTCATTACAACAAAGACCTCCCCTTCCCTCCATATATATATATATATATATATATATATATATATATATATATATATATATATATATATATATATATATATATATATATATATAATTTCGTAATAAGCAAAAACGTTTCTAAAGAATTATAATAGGGAAAAGGTATTAATTCTGTCGTACCCAATTTGATTTCACAAAATTTTCCAGTGTATGATGGTGGACAAAGACATGTGTAACCATCCGTTCCATCCACACACGTAGATCGGTTCATGCAAACATTCACATTACAATCATCAATGTTAACGTCACAACGAATGCCGGTGAAACCTCTGTAACACATGCAAGTGAAGGAATGCAGACTATCTTGACAGCTGCCATGCATACACGGGCTACTGGAACATTCATCGGCATCTGCAACAAACAAACCTTCAATTATTTATCTGCATTGATATGCAATAGTTTTACAAATGGATTTTGCAATCTTGGTCGAATAATGCAATGATGACTCATGTGCATTCTTTTGTTTTACGTTTTCTTCTAATGTTTGGTGCATCATTTAATAACGTTATTTATGAATGCATTACATAACATATTTATTTTTCACTTTTACAAAACACACAAAATAAACATTTTACGAACGGAGACAGTTACGTGTGACAAAATAATTATTACAGGCGTATTAAATAGCTCACGAAAATATATAGGTCATGCTAAAAACTAGGTCACATGGTCTAGTATGAACGAAAAATCACTGTATTAATCAGAATTAAGGATGTCCTTAACAGCATATACACTAGTCATTGGAATGAAAGAGTACCATTCGTATTCTAAAAGAACTAAATATGGAATGAAAGAGTACCATTCGTATTCTAAAAGAACTAAATATGGAATGAAAGAGTACCTTTCGTATTCTAAAATAACTAAATATGGAATGAAAGAGTACCATTCGTATTCTAAAAGAACTAAATATGGAATGAAAAAGTACCATTCGTATTCTAAAAGAACTAAATATGGATTGTTCAAAGCAATAGCCTTTCTAACTCGTTATTCATACCATCACAAATGCTTGGTATTTGCATATAGGCTCCAGATAGGTCGGCTTCTTCGAACAAATACCATGGAATCAGATCACCAACACTTTCACTAAAGCACTTGTTCCTTCTCTGCTTTGCATGGGTACTGCTCCAAACATTCAGCTGTGAAATGCTTCCGATAAAATCATCATCTGAAACATTTGTCATCACTTTCAGTGAGTCTATACACGGAGTATATTATAGTGCAATTACGATGAAATGAGATAACAGAAGCGGTAAAGCATAATACTCGTGTAATAGAAATAGTCGCTCGCGGAAAACAAGACCTGTTTACCTACAAAATATGTGTTTGCCCTAGTTAGGCAAAGTGTTTATTCGTAAATATGGATGGTGTAGTTATATATATATATATATATATATATATATATATATATATATATATATATATATATATATATATATATATATATATATATATATATATATATATATTGTGCACTTTCGTATGTATGTATGTATGTATGTATGTATGTATGTATGTATGTATGTATGTACTTCTTTAAAAAGTGTTTAAATAGGCGTTTTGTCTTTTATTCTCCTCTTTGGGGTCATTGCACCCGTCCTCGCCTTTGCGCCCGTGACAATTTAGCTTACACGCGAGCGATGCTTATTGTTCAATTTTAATTTTGTACCTGAGGGTTTAGTTAGGCCCACATGGATCAGCCAGGCATGAGAATGAGAAGTGGTAAAGTCTCGTCCGGATGGAAGGGCCGCAAAGGGTTTTCAAAAACAAGAGACAAAACTCATTTTAAACTTTGTTGCTGTGATTGTGGAAACGAAATACCGCAGAGTACACTTATTCAAATAGATGGTAGTAACCAATATAAGCACATTGATAAGCAGTTTTATGTGTGAAACATATTTAGATTTGTCTGTCTCTAAATGCAGGTTGTTCCTTATTTGAGCTCGTTACTCTCTTTCATTTTCCATTTCGTCTAACACAATTTTAAACTCAGCTGCTCTGATTAGTAAATCCTCGAATGCGACTGCAACAACTTTACTAATCGTGTTGAGACTGCTTGTGTAGCGGCAAGCAACTCGAAACAGGGGTGCATTCGTGAATGCAGTCGCATCGAAAATAATTTCCTAGCATCAGCAGATGCACCTATTACTACCGATAGAGCCGCGACAATGATACCGATTGATGAATCTACAATGGTTAATGTTTCCATAATTCTAGTCAGATCAAGACCAACAGTTGCTGGTGAGAAAATGTCGTTAACGGATAAACGCGCATTTGTATTTTTCGATCAGTACTGTTCTTTTAGTACTTTCATTTCGTTACTGTTTTACCTCTTCTATTATAATTTGATTTCGGTGAGGCTGAGAGGCTGTCATATTGCCTATATTAATAATGCAGATGCGTATTTTAATTGCACAACAGTCAGCCTTTGCCCGGACCCATCATCATGCACAGGTGCAATACGAACACTCACTTCTATCTAATTAACCGTTTTTATTATTGCAATTGTTATACAATTGTAGAAAACGTCTGCCTCCTGAATACTTGAATCTTCGTCGATTCTGCCTGATGGTGGTTTGTTACCCTTGTCATTCAACAACACACCGATTACGCCAAAACCTTTATCATCTAACGATCGTCTTTGCCCAATAACCGTTGCTCAAACAAGTTTGTCCTTGTTAAAAAAAAACAATTGAGATCTTTCTGTTCACAAATGAGTCAATGTTGGTTTAAAATATTCGCCGGTGAACGTAACGCGGGTTTTAAAATATAAATCCCTGAGAGGTTCTGCATCTGCAGTTAAACCTTTGGGATGTCCATGTGCAATGTTCCTCAGCTCACCAAGAATTAGTTCTTGTACATCAGGGTGATTCTAAATAGCGAGTTATATTTTACTCTTAACACACTTATGTGACAGCCGCTCATGTGTTTGTTTGAGAAAGCCACTTTGACGCAGATATACATCAACAAGTGGAAAAAAATTGTTCTCGACGTCAACATCTGCTCCCAGCTGATCCAACACCACGTCAATACGTTCACAACCACGTCACTGAAGTCCGATTCAATTACTTCTATACAATTACATAAATCTAATCTTAAACACAAACACCAATCACAGTTAATAACCCATTAGGAGAAACGATGTGTGCTCAAATTGAATTTCCTCTCCAGTGACTATGGATTTGTACAACGCAACTGTTTAAAATTATAAACGTCCGGCCTTGTAACAAATGTGGTACATAATCATTATCAAGACGCTTCTTGCTATATATCCACATTCCTAAGCGGTATCAAGTACCTTTATGTTCCATTCAAATAAACAAGTATGATCCTGGCCTTTAAGATGTGACTGTCATGTCATTCAAAACGATTTTTAATAAGAGAAATTAAAATAAATCGTCCATTTGCTAACGGTTGGTTGACGTTTCAATTTGTTTTTCCCCCTTTTTGATAAATGTTGTTTAACAAAATATGCAATTCCAATAAGTTACTACACGTGATGGAGGGGCATCTTAGTGATTTTTATATCCACGTATTTTGTTGTAATCTTAGTATATGTTCATCAAAGCGTGTGTGCACTGGCATAATTAAATGGTTGTTTACCATATTTGGCTAAATACTTAGCAGCTTCAACTGACGGTGCAAGTTCATACGAGGCAAATACAGACTTGTAGAGGTGTTACCATCTATGCGATCCAGTGAGTGCCAGGTCCTGCTGATGAATCCAGTTTGACGATGCGAATTCCACGTGTGCATGGCACCATCTTGCATAAAATACCTCAAAAATGCTTTATTGATTTCGCCATCGCGATTAATCCAAGACTGCAATCAACAATTTGCCCTGGGGTATTCATCGAATTATGCCTGGAAAATGAAGATCTATTCCTTTTTATACGGCCACCAGCCACTATTTTCAAAGTCAAATTGACAGCCATTGACGCTCCAGCTTTTGCAACTGCTGAAGCCGCTGCTGACAACAGTGCGGAAAAGCTGCTAGGTTATTTCACAGTTATTTTGCATTTGTGCCACCTTCGACTTGGATAATTTTAATATCACTGAGGTATTTTTGTGTTTGGTTGCATTCAAGTGCGTGAGCTGTGTTTGGGTCATCCACACGGGGACATTTTCCGTTAACTTTGCAACATAAATTTAAGCGTGAACCCAAATTGCTTGTTATTGCGTGTTTTATTTTCACAAGTTGATTTTCAGTAGGCTGATGTTTACTTCATGATAGTAAATTGTTATTCAAATAAGTAACAGGTTTAAGTATAAATATGAGAAAATTCTAATATTTTTCAACAGGTTCATCAATGACACTCAATTGGCCACATATATAACTATCACCACCAGGGTCTACATGTGCATGAAAATACATATCATCGATGGACTGTCTAAAAACTCCAAGTGTTCCATTGAACAGTAATAAATTGGGATAAACGTCCAAACATTACATTGGGAAATCTGCTGAGCAGCCTTGTTCATGATTTTATTTACTGTAGGCGACAATAATTTGGTCGACTGTAACTGATTCAGTCTTTGATGATGGTACTCGTGGCACTAATAGCCGTAATTATGTCTCGATTTGACTAAAATGATTGTGATCCATGTGGATTTAATCTGTCTACTGCGACATTGTATTTTTATCTACGACTCGCATTGTAACTCTTATATTCAAGGGGAGATTTAGTAAAGGGGAGAGGAGCAGCTCGTGACGATAAGGCTTTGAAGGCATTTGGTGCGCCCATAGATGGCCCACGAGCAACGTCACCGAGCCCAAATCTGTAATATGTCATGTACAGATGTTTATTTGCGTCAACTACGAAAATTAGTTGTACACGTCCACGCACGACTATGATTGTTAATCTGATCATCAATATCAGATTGATCGCTACTGTACTGCTGTAATGCAACGTTTTATTTAACATAGATCGACAACGTGGCCGTCTTGATCTCTAAAGTAAAAATAAATATGTGTAAGCCGATTATTATGATATGCAGGATACTCAGGTACTTCAGGTGTACTCAATATACCAATGGCCTTGTTCCACGGTTGGTGAAAACCCAAACAGTATGCAATTTGTCTTGGACCTGCCTTCATAACTACCACTGATGACATCACAGGTTAGATTGACTTACGTTGATGAGATAATTCTGTCAATGTCAGACACAATACAATATCCTTTTCACTCAGAATGTGCATATTGTCTGGAAGATCTTTTAGCTAACTAAGCAGTGTTCTCAACGACGACTATCCATTGGTAACCTGATATTGTGAAGATGCAATGGCAATTACTGAGCTGAGTGTGGGCTCGTGTTCTGGAATAGAAAAATTTCAGTTCTTGCCAGTCGAATAATTGATTGAAGTAATATCGTTCTAGCCTCATGGAGGTTCAATACTAACTCTTTGGGCTGAATTTACAACCACCTCACATCGCAGTATACAATTTACAGAAGACATTGTTTCAGAACTCATCATCAGCGAAAGAACCTCTTTAGTCGTATTCATCACTAATATATTTAACAAGTTCATGTATAATGCACTGGTTTTAATTGCTTTTAAAAAATCCGATAACGCTTAGTCTTCCTCATTTTCACTTTATGTAAATCCATCACGAGCTTCTTTAAACTGATTCCATCGATTAACTGTAGCTTTTTCCCATAGATACTCCTTGAAAACCATTTTAGGTCATACAACATTTACGTATTTGTAATGTGTTTTTGATGGCATTTGTATTATGTAGTCTTTCCAGATTGAAGGTCTGCTAACATCAATCACACACATGATTTTCAAAAATCGCCCGGCAATCTACGTCATTAAAACATTGAAGCGATGTTGGAAACTCTGACTTGTCGGGATATGGCATGATTGATACTTTGGTATGTGCCTCCCTAACGCCTTCTGCAAATTATTTTACGCCTTCGATGACATCATCAATCATTAGTGACAAACGAGTTATAGTGTCTGCATTTGCTTATTATGGCATTTTTAAATTTCCTTAGCAGTTTTAAATTATACTTCGTCACGCTTAGTTTGCATAACTAAATGCGAACAAAGAACAATGTCTGCTTAAACACCAGGGTGACCAAAGTTGTGTTTAAGGTGCAATCACAGTTATGAGCACAAATAAGAAATAACGCGGATTTACAGAAAGAGAAATCAAATGATCTGTATACAGACAAATGTTTATGGATCAAAGAGCACATGCGCACAGTGTTTACATTGATCGCTATCTAATGTTTGTCTGAATATTTACACTCGTCGATATTTCGTTTATACAGTCACAGCATTATAGTGTAATGGATGGGTTTGACTTTTTCGAAAATCCTTTAAGTACTTCCATCTAGACGAGAATCTACCACCCATGACTGACAAAGTTAAAAGTGAAAAAGTCAACACCTGCACGTGGGCTGAATTGTCATGGGATAGAGGTGGAGACGGGTAGAATAGCTCCAAAGGGGACATAAAAGGCACATATCTCACACATTACTCTTTATAACAAACACAACACGGTATTTATTTGCTTTTTAAACTTTAGGTACTTACTGCCAAGTAGTACTGTGTCAAAACGAATTGTTTCAATACAACTATACTGAGTCAGCGATAATTCGTTGTCTATGTACAATGTCGTACTGCAATTATCCATCAGCAAAGTAACGTAATGCCATCGTTCATCCATTATAGAAATTGTACTGGTAAAGTTGTCCCTGAAAAATGAACAAACTATTGACGTGTATTACCTTGTTACGATGTTCAAGATGAATACTAGTAGTGACTAATACTACGATAAAATATAAAAGCAGTAATATGGGCCGATTGCGGTTAAAAATGAGAAATCCCATGCTAAATATGTTCATAGGCTTAACACGGAAATGAGTTGATAGCGCGAAAGGCGTGATGGGCAGAGGGCTTCTAAGGCAATAGGGATGTTAGAGCAAAATTAATTACTGATCAAAATGGGTCATGGGGCAATAAAGCGTATGGGGCAGAAGAACTCATGGGTAAAAGGGCTTTATGGTTTAAACAGTAATATGCAAGAATTTTAAGTTCAAGTTGTAACCATTAACTAACACACACATACACACACACACATACACACACACACACACACACACACACACACACACACACACAGAGAAACACATACGTACTTTAGTGGACGGTAGACTAGTCTGGAGACGACTGTCTTAAGAGAGACGGAGACAAAATGAGACATACAGAGATAAAGAGAGGGGAGGTAGAAGACAGAAACGTAGGGCGCAACGTCTGGTTCTGTCATTTAAAGTTATTATTACCGATACGAAATCAACGCGTTTACCATGATTTTCCGAAGGCAATGATACATACTTTGTTAGACATTGCATTGCCAATTGTTTTCATTATACTGTAGCATTTGCTGTATATTCCAAATAAATGGAATACATGTGTTTGCAGCACAGGCCTCGAGAACAATATAAATTCATGTTATATTGTGGAATAGGGTGGGTCAAACAGTGCAAATCGCGTCATTGTTCCAGAGCTGGGTGTTTGTGTATTTTACTTTTTCTTTCAGATAAAATGGTAGGTCGAATGATGGATTTTTCCCTGACACATTGCATGTATTGGTCCTACAAAGAGAGAGCATAATTGGATTGATTTTACGCAAGTCATTCTTATAATAAAAGTCACAATATTGGTTCGCGCCTTGTAATGGGCACAACAAACGTTCTCACTTAGACATTTTTGACAAAACCTTACATAGGTACAGAGAGAGAGAGAGAGAGAGAGAGAGAGAGAGAGAGAGAGAGAGAGAGAGAGAGAGAAGAGAGAGAGACTACTCTATGTCGTGTTCACTTTTATCGCTAAATTCTTTTTTGTCAATATCTCGATGTAAGTTCTTACAACAATGTACATCCAAACATTCCGTCATGTATTTGCAATAAGACTGACACGAAATGGAGTAATGTAACGTTCAGTATTTAATGTGACAAGACAAATGATACACTACACAAATGAGGATTGCACAGGATTGCAAATTCACACTGTCTGTCCTGCAATGGTCAAACGCTAGAGTGTGTAGGCAATGTTTTGCCACTCTACCTCAGAACAAAACAGTGCGTCACTCGTTATAAGCAATTTCATTAGCGACACATATTTCCTGAACGCGTTAGCATTGAATAGACTTCAGTGTCTCCTTTACACAGTGACAATATCGGACGTGTTTTTATGTGCCTAACCAATATGCACTTTACACGAACATATAACGAACCAACTAACAATCGTATCAATGAAGACCCATGGAAAATATGTCAGTTTTTCCACCCTATTGAATTTGGAGGTTTTATGAAGTGAAGATTTCTGGAAAAGTTGCAAATGTGTTTGTATTTGTAAATGATAAAAGTCGGATAGAAATTTTCCCCTTGACTCATATAAAGTGTAGAGTGTGCAATTTTCAAAACTAGACTCACATAGTTTTTCATTGCTTGCAGACATTTCGACCTTAGCAAATGCTAAGTAGAGCAAGTCATTGTCACAAGACGAGATAGAGAGGGACCTATATAGAGTGAACTAACTTGTTTAAAGTATAGCTGAATCAGCAATCAATATGAAACGCTCGCGCAATTTCACTGAGAAAGACGAAGAAAGAGGCCATGATGTGTCATAACGCCTCGAAAACGAGAAGAAGTGGTGGCTCACTAAAATCCATGATGACATGAGCCAAGCTCAATCAACGCATTCTACGTCTACCCCAATGCCAACAGATGATACCTTTAGGGAATGTCAACCAGTACTTCCGGAAAGTAGTTACCTCATTCCAGATGCAACAAACTTCCATAAAATTAGAAGCATGTACTACACATACAATATTAAATTTAAGAGTTCAAGTCCGAAAGGTCGCTGCAGAAGGCACAACGTTTCATCACCAACGTTTGCGGAGACAGAAATCAGCGTTATGTAGCTTCTAAGGTATGCGTTCTCTAAGGAAAAGAACGATTTTATTGCTGCTCTTCTTCTCAGCGAACGTTTGTCAGTCCTACCTGCTACGAACACCAGCTGAAACGTTCTTGCCAGTTATTACGATTGTGTTCTACCTGTTAACAACTCGTGCGCACCAACAACCCCATAACCGAATTATTGTCAAGGGGAGAAACTATGCTGTATTTCTGCACCAAATCGTCGACTTTGAACATGAATTATACATCCACATTACAAAGGTAATCAGAGAATGAAAAGAAGAAAAAGATAAAAGTGGACTTTATCTTTCATGATTTTGAATATATGCATTGGTCTGGCCTTCACATTCCTAAGAGAAGTGTATCCAAGAATTTTTGTAATTGTCTCCTCTTTAAAACGCATCCAAGAGGGCGTGACCAAATGATCTGATTGGCCATGCCATTGAGTTGAATGCCTAAAACGTTTGGAATGACATAAATGTCCAAAGGATATCTTCCACATTTTATTCAGCACTCAAACCAATCAACACAAGGTTCTGCCACCATTTTCCCAACGCTGAGTATTACACCCGACAATGTGAACACCGAGAAACGAGAAACCTTATGCGCTTGATACAACTCTCACGCTTCCAATACTTGAACCTCCAGGGAAAATTTCAACCGATTGTTGATCAGATTTTACTTTGGACAATAGTTTATCGAACAAAGAGAGATTGATTTTTTGAAGAAAGCATGTACCATCGACAAAACGTGCTACTTAGTGTAACGCAACCCATTCGTGTCAGAGAGCACACTGGCCATAATACAACCTCAAACGTCCCATTTCATCAAAGGTCTATACTCTGCCAAACCTCTGCACTGGTTACATTTTACAAGGTCATCAAGGACGACAAATAGATCCAACATGCCTAAACTGAGCAGGTGCAATTTGGGATTTAAAAGATGCCAAGATCGTCTATAAAGTTGGATGCTATTTTACAGTTGCCCTGATGTTAATCTCAACGGCACGTAAAAAATAATTTTATATAACACCAAGGACGAATTGGACGAGAGTACCTACCAAAGACGCCTAAGCTTAGAACAACGATGATACTCAGAAATAGTAAGAGTTGAGCACAACTATGACCGACATTACAAAAACGTTCCTAAGTTTAGACGCATTGTGTTAAGCTACTACTTGGTGGCCATTGAACCTCTGAATCTCGTGTATTTGGACGACAAACGAATGAAACACGCTTGCTGTACGACGTGGACGAATCTCAAGCATGAAGAAAGGCAAATACTTGAACGTGTGCTCGCTGTATCCGAACGCGCTTTGACAGGAACATAGTTCTGGGTGAAATTGTTTCATTCTTTGAATATGGATACTTCTTGTCAAAAGTCTACGCAATTTACCATTTTCTGAACACAGATATTTACCAAAACAAGGACGACTGTCAGAAAGGCAAATTCTTGGGATACATGAGCGCTTTCGAAACTCAAACAAGACCCCAGCTGCTATCATTCCTGGTGTCAGACTAGCATATACCGACGTAAATTCTAAGAAGAGTGCTGTTCCAAGAAAGGCATCGCTACAGACTACGTAAAAGGGACGGAAGGATGGCGCGTGAGTGAAAAAGACACTTTGGTTCGCCTAGAGAAACCTATAAATGCAATGAACGTTGCTGGCCAAGGCATTTCTTCCTTTTCCAGGCCAAGGCAAGGACAAAACAGAAAAAGACATGAACACCGCATCGGAGCACATAAACAAGTTACCAGAAACACTACGAAAAGAAGAACAGCTAAAGTATTAGACGTCTTTGGTTACTAATAGAAAATGATTCACCCAAATTCAAAGTCAGACCAGGACCTGTTTAACATGCCACCCACCATGATATGACCATTCAAGAATCCCAATAGGTAGAATTTCATCGCATTTCGACTTTGGCGACCTAAGCTCATATCGAAATTGAAATAACCTTTAAACCGAAGATATCATCGACCTTAATAACAGTTACTTGTACCTGAATGTTAAAGTTCTCAAAACGGACGTCACCGCTCCAGTCAGCGATGCCATAGTAGCAATTTCATGTATTCTTTACTCAGGAAAATGAATGCTAACTTAAGAAAATGGTAATCATCTGCAAGGCTACTCCCCATTTTTCGAGCGTACCTAAAATAATATCTTGAAGCATAAAATAAAATATTAAAGGCCACGAAAACCCATCTGGCTGTTTCCGATGCCTGTACACCTGACGCGTCGGAGAAGTTTAACTACACAGCCGTGACTAAAGATGGCAATCATCACAGAAAGGATGTTATGACTGTCAAAATAAACTCCAATAAGGGAACAATTTCAAACTGTGCTATGCTGTGTGGCCTTTCTACTCCGAACCATGGAAACAAAAAGGAACATTTCCACCCTATAAATACCGCTCAACATCCTATGAAACTTCAGTTTGCAGAAGATCTAAGCAGCACGATGAATGTCACCTCAGTGAATATGAATACAGAATATGACGATATTTCGGAAATCAACAGCTTGACAGAACTTATTTTGGACTATTAGGTAAACGATGGAATATGAGCAATCACGGGAAATGGGTGACGAGGATTTTTGTGAGCCAGAAAAAGATAAAAGAAAACGAGACAGTCATGAAGTCGATATTGCCATAACAAGAGGAACATTTAGTCTCATGTTTGTTAAACACATAACTGAATAAATTACAGATCTGACCCATGAACACTGCTATGGATGCCCAAACCATGGTCATTGACATATTTAATACGACAAATGTTTGATGATGAGTCAGAAAGAAAAGTTAGAATTGTAACTAGTTGACACTTGGGATATCTTAGACAGATTGTTCAAAAATTGGTATCAAGAATTACATGAAGATCCCAACACACCATTGAGTTGCTTGGAGGTCAAATGCATCGAAACTGTCTTAAGACAGCATAAGGATACAATGTACGGTGAAATAATTTTCTTGACACATTTTCAAAACGTCAGACGAGAGAGTAAACGGCTTTATTTAAACGGTGTATGTTGTTTATTGACCCATTGACACTGTACGAATATATGTTATTTCACTATTCTATCACTGGGTTATGTTATTAATTGCCAACAATAAAAAAGGGGATTATTTTCAATTTAGTGCTCTCATGACACTAATAAAACGGTGTGTCTACCTGTCTAGCACACCGTTGATAACTCGTCAATCTGTAAAGATGTTTAATAATATTTGTAAGCTGAATGAGGCTAGCGTATATTTACATCGTAAATAGTAACTGGAAAACTTGAGGGTGCTAAAAGTGACACAAGACCTAATAAAAAAGGTTTAACGCCAAGAAACACAGACGGATAGAGAAACTTGAACAGAGAAGTATAGACAACAGAAACAGAAGCGATAACATCGACAGCAACATCATTAGTAAGATAAAGGCTTTGTAGATTGTAGAGTGGACACAAGTGAGTTCTTCTTCTTCAAAATAAGGCCTTATTCAAAGGAAACGTTTGTAGTGAAAAGGGCCGTCTGTCCTCACATAAAGAGCGTAATTGCCAAAAACAAAAACCTTTTCAGGGTTACGCAGATCTCTAGAAAAAAAATCTCCCATTCGCCAAGCCTTTTTTTTCGTATTGTTTGTGTGAGTGTGTGTGTCGTTGTCTTTTTTAACCCTCGAAAATTCCCTTCCCTTCTCTAGTGCGTGTAATATGTAAGAGTATAGTAGTATGACTTTCTTGTGTGCCAGTGAGTTTTGTTGTGTCTGTATGTATGTGTTTGTCTTTGTTGTTTGGGGGAAAAGGAGAGTAGCTAATGTGTATGAAGCATAAGGTGCTTATTCATCGAAAGAATGAGTAGAACATCAAGGTTAACGAAACTGAAGTTTCACCTGGAAAATATATGTGGCCTCCTGGGTGAGCTATCCATTGAATGTTTGGTAAGAGAAGCTGACCAGGACGAGGAGGAGAAGGAGCAAACGAAGTAGAGGAAACGAGAATAATTCTTTCTAATACGCCCAATTTGCCATTTAAAACCTGTGGTCAGGAAACACCAGTGCCGCGCGCAAGCACGAGGAATGCGTTTCTATGTCAAGATTTAGTGCTGTGTCTATAAACAATTCAAATTCATAATTTGCCTGTATGATTGTATGTGTTTAGTATCCTTGGTATATGTGTTTGTTTGTTTGTCTTTCTTGTTAAAACTTTTTCCACATCTCCCATATATGTGCGTTTGGATTATTGTGTGGTTTCGTAATAGTGCATTTCTATGTAAAAACGTTGGAAGAATTTAGATTAGGTATATGCGATCTCATTTGGATATGGTCTAGTATGTAATGTACTTTGTGTGTTGGATGTTTCCCGTCACGTTCGTGTTTTAGGCATATAGAGCGACGTTCTTCCAATTATTCATCATCAGAGAAGAATGGCAGCAAGTGAACTTAGCTAGACTGAATAGTTACAGGAAGTAGTTGATGCTATGGTCGACCTATGAGAAGCCAATGTCTGAATTTATAAAATACAAATAACAGCTTCAACAAATACAAAACCACACAAAACTTCAATGCCTTAAACTGTATAATCATCCAATAAACTAGCTTATATATTGATTTCTTGCAATAAAATGTGTGGATACGATATTTTGATATAATTAAAGTTAATTATAATCCCAATGAATGGCAATGACCTAATAAAGAATAATAAATAAAGTTGTAATATATGCAACATATATCTACATCAAATGCCAAAAAATAGTCAGTTATCAAAAAAATCTAATTTTCCATTGAACATGTGTGTTCCCATCAATATTCAAATTGTTTGCTCTAATGAGTGGTCTTAGAAAAAGTGTTGACTATAATGATTTGACTATATATATATATATATATATATATATATATATATATATATATATATATATATATATATATATATATATATATATATATATATATATATTAACTGGATCTGTTATGCATTGAAAACCTAAAAAAGTCGTAAGAATACAACCCTGTACATAATCAAACCGAAACTTATTCTCTGAGCAAAGTCTTATGGTTTTGACTTATCAACGTATATGTGACATATATGTCTATATTAAACGAATGCGCATATTATCAAGCATGAAAATAATATATGCTGATGATAAAATATATATTTGTTTAATATAATAATTATTCGCTACTTACCCAGCAAAAGATACCTTTAATTTCTTCTCAAGTTCCAGCGATAATATTTCTAAAGGCCCATCAGTCAGGCGAACTATTTTGCCAGAACTATTACGATTTATTTGTATCCACAAAACGAGGGTAAATGTAGCTACGGCCACTGAATTATTCAGTTTGAGAATGCAATGCTTGGCATGTCCGGCAGGAAATGCAATGTCATAGTCTGTAATGTAAAATATGCGTGTACTCGTGGTCAACATGTTAGACTATTATAGAAAAGAATTTCATTAGGAAATCGCGTTGAGCAAAAGAGCATTTACGTAATTTTGTAGTTGAAAATATTCTTAATCTAAAATAATCGAGACAATAACATTGAATACTTCTTCAAAATATATGTTACCTAACTATTTATGTAAAACTTTAAATAAGATCTTAATTTAGAGAAATGCATACATGTTGTCTCTTTTTGTAAGAGGATCTATTTATATTATTATAACGGCTATGTTAGGTCATTTACGGGGGTCTCTAAAATCTAAATTACCTTTCCGCATCCTAAAATACACTTACTTAGAAGTATTCGTTTGTAACCAAATCGACATAATACATAATAACCCATTCACTCTTCAACACATATATTATTTATTTATTTATTTGAAGATATTATATAGCCATCAATTATTCCTTTATATTATGCAATTATAATACTGGCATTTTAAAGTATTTAAAGGGAAATGTAGCGTACAAAATTTTAAACAAGTGACTGTTAAAAAAGAAGCAAACTCTTAAATAAGGGTGTTGATTGACCGCAAGAACAAGTTCCATTTACAAATGAAACTATTTATGTGCTGCTTTAAATCTATGACTTTGGCGTACTAGAGATACCATACCGATACCACTGATGCGTTCAATACACATGCATAAATCGCACTGTCATGCTTTTTAAAGGCTGCAGATAATTTACCATCTGACCATGACCGGTCATATAATAGTTTCAATTCTCGATGTATAACGATGTTGGAGATGTTATCTTATATTACACTATCCATAAACGGAAGCAATAATTCACGATATAATCAGACAATCTCCACCTTTTATTTAAAAGAAAGTGGGAAGAACGAGAATACAATGCGAAGACGATGTTGAGGCAAACTGTGAAGGGTTTTGATAGTCTGGCAATGTATTATTTAACAACTGAATGGAACTTTGTGGACTATAATGATTTATGTTGTTATGCTGGTGTGCATAAGTTTAATTTACTATATCTTACAGTTTCGAACAAACACAAAGCCAAGATATCACCTTTGCACATGTCCGGCGATATGGCGCCCAAGGAAAATGTAGTTTGTGATCCGGGACATCTGTTACATTGGATTTGTCCATATGATGTTTGATATGTTCCTGCTTCACAGAGGGAGCATGGGGAGACGCCGTCCGATGACCATTGGCCAGGTTCACAAGCACCTTAAGGTTAATACGACAAGAACTTCAGATTTGTTTCATGTTGGAAGAAAAGAAGTCTCGGTTATATTAGAGTTACAACAGTTCTCTATCATGTACTTTAGGATGAGCAAACAATTTGTATCTGCATATTTAATTGCCTTACATTTGTGAAAAATACAAACTTGAAAAACCCTTAGCTGTTTGCACTTCACAAAATGCGAACTTTCTCAAGATAATGCTATCAATATATGGCATAGTGGGGACTTTCTTTCAAAACTGGAATGCTTTGAATTTCTTGACATTAACTATGTTGTTGTTAATTGAATTTCTTGACATTAACTATGTTGTTGTTAATTGAATTTCTTGACATTAACTATGTTGTTGTTAATTGAATTTCTTGACATTAACTATGTTGTTGTTAATTGGTTCAAGCTTAAAAAGCACCCGTTTTTACCTTTCATCAATGCATGTTGTTTTAACTCGTATAACATATCTACAAACATACATACATACATACATACATACATACATACATACATACATACATACATACATACATACATACATACATACATACATGGATTTAAATCAATAAATGAACATGATTATTACAAATCTTACTTTCACATGAAGCCTCAGAAATAGCTCCAGTGGATCTAGTAATTGTGAATTCTGGACACCTTATGCACATCAATTGTCCTGATAAATCTTGATACCATCCTTTTTCACAGTTCACGCATGTCATATTTGCAGTATGGTAGAAGGTTCCAGCTGAGCAGTTCACTTGTAATAAAATCCAAATTAACTGACGTCAGTAAGATAAAAATATAGTCAAGTAAGAATCTGAGTAGGTTTGATCAAATACTATTTTGCAATTTCAAGATAAATTTGAATTCAGTACATATGGCATTCTAATATTGTTAATCTATCGAACTAACTGTTGAACTATTTAAAATAAGTAACGAATATATAATAAGAGAACTGCGTGAAAGAAACTTGTAATGTGTTTAAGTTAATGAAATGTATGCATTTGCTATTGCAATTGTCAATTATTAACAACCTACCACATGCATACATATCAGGAACTGGTGTACTTCCTACAGGGCATACAATCCCCATCGTTTTGTTGTAAACACCACCAAAGGTAAGGTCCAAACCGAACATTGGTGATGAGACGTTTTTGTTAGTCAGTGTCTCTTCCAAATGCTGAAACATGGTAGCTACTTTCTTATAGTCAGTTTGATATGCTTGCTCTGATGAACTTGTTAATTGAATCGTAACAACGACCTCAAGCTGGTTTCGTGCGTGGGCATCGCGTCTTGTTCTTGGTAAATTGAGTTCGCCACAGCGTACCTAAGTGCAAGAAATTAATTCCATACTAAACACACTGTGAACATAAATTATATATGAGACCCTAAAAGAAAGGACATAAAATAATCATACACAAGGGATATAAATGTTCGCCGCAAATCCTCTTTTAAATCTCCATGGAACAAACGTGATGATCAACAGTGTCTAATTAGTCACGAACATTTTTTTTTAATTCAAAATCTTGTTTACTCTGTTATGTTATAAATTTGTATACAAATATACAGCTCCTGTGATGCGATGACACTTTACTGTACTACGCAATGAAAGAAATTAACAAATCATGGTTCTTCATTTAATAAACATAGGGATGACGAGCTACTGTTGAGGTCGCGTTGTATTTTGTTCGTCCAAAAATTCAACTAGCAAATTTACGGTTGCATTTGAAACCGTACCTCTGTATTCTGTACGTTGCATTGTGTAGAACCCCTACATACACTAGAAGACCATATATCATTCTGAACCAAGTTCTGGAAGTTCTGTCTAATAGCTTCCTGAGTCGATGCATTAGAACAATTCCCGTTAAAGTAATAGAGAAGGAATGATTTTGCAATTGTTGTTCCACCACGTATTTCCCCTGGAAAAAAATGTAGATTTTTATGATTTTATTAATTGTACACAACCCAATTTCGTCTATGTTTGGACTCAGTATTTAAAATCGTAAAATAGTATGGTTCAGGTTCTCAGTCAGACAAACTTCTAACTCTAACACTGGATTTTTTTTAAGAAATGGGAATTTAGCTTTCAATTTGCCACAGATAAAATATCAACTTGTCAACAGAGTTACCAACAGACTATGAATGAAATTGAATTAATGCTTTATACTTCTTCTTCTCAATAAATATTTTCTTTCAAAGGCTAAAATATTTATTCAGTTCAGACATTGTGTTCTACTAAATGTTATCGGAAAATATGATACATCATTTGACCAAATTACACGTATGCATTCCATTATAAATATTCCTTTACTTTAAGACCAATGCTCTTGTTTTGTTGATTTTTCACCACTGTGAGTCACACTATCCCTGCTATCCCTATCATGCATAATACGGCCTTTTGTACAATTGATCTCATTCCTCTTCCCATATCAAGACCAATCCAGGGCCTGCTCTAGCGTCACCGCTAATGATGTATGGAATTTGTATTTCTAACGTACGGCGCAAAGCAGGAGTGACCTCCTCCTGGTGTACTTACCCGTTAAGCGCATGCAAGAAACATGCACCTTATCGTAACAAAATTACATCCTAACTGCTAAACTGTTCCTCTCTCTCTCTCTCTCTCTCTCTCTCTCTCTCTCTCTCTCTCTCTCTCTCATCTGAATTATATTGCAAAACTCTGTGCGAGCGGAGATAACTACGCAGTTGCAGTTGCATATATACCATAAGAATGACTACGGTATAGGACATTTTTCTTTGAACGTTAAATAGTCGACTCCTCCACTTTCCTTTTACTGACATCAATCACATCTAATGAATGAACTAATTGTAATTATGACATGTACTTTGTGGGTATTTTTTCCCAATCAGCGTAAGAGTGGGGTTATTTAAAAAAGGCTTTGATGCAAGGAATGGATGAAGAAGAGGACGAACATATCCATATTTACACTCGAGATAAACAAACGTTAGATGAGATATAAAGATGTATATTGTGTTATCTTATTGTTATGAGAAGAATATGAATGTGTGAATAGCTCCATTTCCTGACAGATTATTTTAGATAAAACATGGCAGAACGTAAGCTTAATTAAATGATAATGAACCGAAATTATTGTCAAAGGATTAGGCGAAGCAAAATGAGCACTTTATTTTCCAAGGAGCGTGCGTTTTGATATTAACAAGTTTATTCTGATAGGACAATGTTGCATTAATATTTTTTGAATCTACAAATTATACAAGAAATAGTGAGATAGTAGAAAAAATTAAAATTAAAATTAGTATAAAATAAATCATTTAATATTTTTGATAGCGGAAATTCAGATCTTTAAAATACTAGTTCCTATATGGCAAATGAATACCTCAAACCCGTCTACTTTAAGGTATGTTGTAATGATATGTCTTTTTAAAGAAAGGATGGGGGGTATTCATATGTGATCTACACGAAAATATTACTATTTAACTATAAAAGGAATGAGTTTGGAAAGTTATAATGATTTTTCTTTCTTTTCATTACGTACAATGAATTAACTCAGTCGACAGAGTACACGAACAATACACCTGAGGTAAATTCGAATCATAATTAAATTCATGTCTCTTGATTTCATTATTTTCGTTTTTGTACAGCGTTTTGTCTCAACAGATATAAGTTATAAAAATAGTACTACAAATGGTACAGTGTACATATTTTTATTGTCTCAGAATGGAATATTTCTGCAGCTGAATCACATATCTACAAATGATTTCAGACTCGTGTAGCCAAAGCTATAATATCAAATACATCAATGCCAGTACAGTACCATGTACATCATGTGACCAGTGTGAAGCTATATATCTACGATGAATTCTCAAAATACCTGGATTTTTACTGTTTCTTAAACTTTTTTACATCGATTTTGAAGAAATAAAATCACACTTATTCTAGTACGCCACTGAAGTGTTTGTTCTTTGATGACTACATTTACTGATCTAAATTAACAGCAAACAAACATTTTAACAAGTCAATATGTCCGTTAACACTCAGTGAATTCATGGATTACCTTCCACTGGGAAAACGTGGGAGAGAAATTCAAAGTGAAAGAAATAATCTACACGAATTAAAGGCATTTGTTGTCCACGTAAGTTTTACATCATCAGGTGTTAGCTTTTCAAGAATAAGATCAGACTTTGTTCTGAATTAATTAATAAACAAACAAGACAATACAACAATGAACCAAATATTTTGTATGAGTACCTAATTAATTAAACCGTCAGGGAGAATAAATAAAAACAGCTTACACTGACATTCAGCATCAATACGTTTAGGTCGCCATTCACCGGAATCTGAACAAACGAATAGCTGCCGCCAATCCTTGTCAAGCATGGTTGTCTTGTTCATACACTGGAACTGACAGTAGCTTCCACCGCGCCATACATCACACACCACGGCTCCATTTTTAGGTGGTTTAAGATGTTCACATTTTGTCCCGGCTACAAAAAGATTACAATGTGTCCAATAAACCAAATCGCTACACTTAATGCAGCCCTATTCGTCCGCAACATTGGGTCCTTGACATGTAGTAATAGTTTCACACAAGACTTGTTTCCGTTCTTGCATAGGTTCCCTGTTAACATCCGTTTTACAATGTTAATAAATGAATATGCGTGCTTTAAACGAAATTGCATTATTGGCTGAATTCCGGATAACGAAATTATTAAAACTAGAGATATTCAAAGACATGTTAAGTTTCATAATAGGTAAATCGACAAAAACAATTCAAAGCACTTCATCGGGCAAGATAATTGCAATGACATCTCACTCAAGGTATATAGAGATCTCAAATGTATATATATTTAATTTATATTATAGGATTAAATGATCATGGCTGAATATTTATAGATATGTAGACTTTACCTTATCACGCACACAGTAAATAAAGTCCGAATGACTAAATGTTATCTCATCTAAGGAACTTATTTACCGTCATTTCTAAAATAGAAGGAAAACACATACATACATACATACATACATACATATATATATATATATATATATATATATATATATATATATATATATATATATATATATATATATATATATATATACATGTGTTTACTTTACGTGTTTATGTGTTTACTTTACGTTTACTTTAAGGTATGTTGTAATGATATAGGTCTTTTTAAAGAAAGGATGGGGGGTATTCACATGTGATCTACACGAAAATATTACTGTTTAACTATAAAAGGAATGAGTTTGGAAAGTTATAATGATTTTTCTTTCTTTTCATTATGTACAATGGATTAACACACCTGAGGTAAATTCGAATCCCAACTAAATTCATGTATCTTGGTTTCATTATTTTTGTTTTTGTACAGCTTTTGTCTCAACAGATATACGTTATAAAAATAGTACTACAAATGGTACAGTGTACATTTTTATTCTCTCAAAATGGAATATTTCTGCAGCTGAAGCACATATCTACAAATGATATCCAATCAAAGAGAGTTTTGTGTATCTTTGTCTCTAAAGAACTGACCAGCCGAGTGAAAAAGAAATTGATAACTCCCTTATAAATCCTTGCTGTGGATACATTGTTAATCTTCTAATTTTGTGTTGTACACCTGTATTTCTTCATTGTCCAATCCAAGATTTTACTTTTACATCTTCTGGAATGATAAAAGTTTTTGTTTTATATGGAAACGACCAATGAAATTCAATTTGAAATGCATATAACTCACATCACCTTTACATGCTGGTTGTGTCTTATCAAAAGTCCATAACCCGAACAGCTTCCTAGGTTCGTGTTTGCATGTGGCAAAACGTGATCCAAACAGAATCTTTCCATGATCACAGTCAATTGAACATAACGATCCAGACTTATATCCCTGTGGACAACTGATGGTCATATAAGGTGTGGGATACAATTTATGACACCTTATTTCTGAAAGATAAGGATACTTGTGTCAACTTAGAGGTTTTACCTTAACAGTATCTCCTAAATCATCACACATAGTTTCCAATTGACGAGTACTTACGGTATGTAATATTTTCCTTTTATTCCATACAACTAATATGTATGCCCTGACCAATATATTTGTATAAACATTTCGAACTAGCGAGCATATTTTATTCATACCCTATATTCAAGAAATCGGATTTGATGACGATTCAGATAGATTTTTACTTTGCATCTCTGAACGTGTATATGTCTCATCCCTAATCTGGTGTCCTATTTATTTTAAGTTACATATGCAAATGTTATATTCAAGAACTCGGATTTGATGACGATTCAAATAGATTTATAGTTTGCATCGCGGAATATGTATATGTTCCATCCCTAATATGTTGTATTTCTTTTTTGAAGTTACATCTGCTAAAGCTTGATTTTCCTCATTGTTGTACAGAGAGAAAGGACTTACAAGAATTTGTAGATAAACTGTATCAAACAGAATGCACATTGCCTCATCTTAGTTGTGTTTGAGTTGAATGATTGTGAACAGTTATGGTCATCTTGTAATAAAAACGTACATACAACTACAAATATAACCATCCCATATATAAATAAAAGGAACTCCATAATGGCTACAGGAACGTTTTTAATTATAACATAATGTGTTATAATTGCCTTAAAATTCATTTGTTTCCAATACCTATTGTCATAAAGTCAAACTTCTATTTCACCGTTTCCGTGGAAACGTATCATGTGCATATGAATACAAGTTTTTATTATAATAAAACTTTCATAAATTACCTTTTACAACAACCTTAAATATGCATGGCCTAGCTAGATTCCCGTTCCGGTCTTCAGCCCTGTATTCAATTTCATGTGTGCCTATGACAAATGGAGTCCCCGGTTCACTCCCCCTTACCAGTCTCGTTACCACGGGCAATCTGCTGTTATCTCTGGTGTCTGGTACCTCCCATGTAACCTGCGCAGCGTCTCTGTCTGCACCCTCTATTATATCACTAGGGCATGTGTTGAATATTGGGGGTTCGACATCTATAGTTATACATGTAAACAATATTATATATATATAACAAAGATGAAACAACCTAAACTATTTTGCACTTGAATATTGGTGAAATCTAGAAAGTGTACTTACTGATAGAGCTCGTGAAGTACATGTACATACTTTACTATCAGTAGAAGCATGTGCTGATTATGATTGAGTATGTTTTAAATTCTTATCAGCTGGTACCTGCGGCATATCGACAGAGGATTAGGAATCTATAGAAGAGCTAAAAACCACTTCTATATTGAAGCTGCATGGGAACACATGTGACTATATGATAGGTGGTGCGCTTCTAAAAAACTGATACAAATTATGGCAAACTTAGACAACTCATATTAGTCCAAGAATTCACAAACTACTTCCAGAGTCAAGTTAAAATGTAACTGAATTAACAAACTATAGATACTTTCTAAACGGGTGCTGGTACATATGACGATAATTTTTTGGTCACAACTTTTATCGTTCAATAAGTGTTCCTCTTAGCAGATGATTAATAAGAAACAATTACAGCCTCAAGCAAATACTTACAAATTTCAGTCTGGTACAGTCTGATAAGAATGGTAACGTCAGATAAGACTAACCAAAAATAATTATCTCTTCCTACGTGCACTTGTTGCAGATATTGGGGCATTTTATTTATGATTGCAGTACGCTACAAATTGAGCAACATAATAAAGACAGAGCAGTTCCAAATGAGCAACGTCATAGTCACGAACTGGAAGCAATACCTTTGTTGGGTCAAACAGACCCAAGTCTGTTTCTGTTGTGAGGAATTATGAGCCGTTCATGTCAAAAGGTTATATGTTACTTATTGGTGATTTGGAGTTTATTTTTATACACTATTATGGGATACAAGAACTTCTCAGAGTATTTTATTATCTGATACTTTGCCTATGTCTGGGTAGTCTTCTTCGTCTGAATGTGTTCTTGTTCAGGGAATAGATTGCGGTTTTATTCAACTTCCTCTAAATGAATAGTACTTTGTCATCAGATATCATTTCTTGGCCACTGATAGTCAGCGTGCTGTGAATTATTTGCCCACTGAAGGCGTTCATCCACTGTTAGACGATAATTTAGCTGGCGATAAGGTTGTGGTTAATCCACATGTAAGTGACAATACGTTCTGGTTCGTCCTATTGAAAATGAAATCCCTGATTTCTACCCTGGTTATGCAATTACTAGAACTTGTTCATTTGGCGTTTAATGAGGTCACTGTTGCACTTGTTACTGATGAATCAAAAGTAATTGATCATGTTGATCCTCTTGTAACTACTCCTTCTCTTATTTCTAATCAGGGTGGCAAACTGCAATATCTTGGCGTTGAAAAGAACAAAATGATACTGAGATGTTTTGTTTGTTTCAGACGGGAAAATTACATTTTGATTGAATCTACAATTTTAGTGATTCCCGTAAGTTTGTATACATTAAATGCTTAATAGGTGAGTGAATGAATATTTCACAAAGCATGCATCTACTCAACGAACGAACACAAGAATCAAGAATTGTGTAATTCTTGCATTTTTTGTTTTGTATGCTTGTATCTGTTTAATGACGGTCAACGTAACTGTATATGTATCATTCCGAAAGCCACTACATCGGCAGATTGTTTACATGTATCCTCATATTCGCTTTATAAAGTAACTCCCATGTCTTTATAAAGTAACTCCCGTGTCTTTATAAAGTAACTCCCATGAATTTGTAAAGTAACTCCCATGTTATTATAAAGTAACTCCCATGTCTTTATAAAGTAACTCCCATGTCTTTATAAAGTAACTCCCATGTCTTGAACTGTTTAAGGCACTGACAATATTGCACTATAAACTGACACAAATAATCAAAACAGAAAATCTTATTGCTAAACACTGTTTCTCATTCTCCTTTTAAATAACAATATATCGGCCAAATTACGTGAACTGCATTAAACAACTTTCCTTTAAAAAGCAAGCAAAGAAACTAAATGACCAGTATGGGTTGCCTAATTCCAGTGCAGCAATGAATATATATTCTTGAAAATTAAATGATATTGATCGATAAATATCTACTTTTCAATTTTCTATTTTCTCTACTGTTATTTGAGAAGGAACACTATCTGATACGTTCGGTGAATGTAATTAATCTTATGGATTTTTATACAGAACTAGAATGATAATACGTGTGTCAGAAGACTCGTGTACCCCTTTTCAAGTAACTAAGTTTTATTTTTATAAATAAGAGTCATGCCTAAGATAATGCGTGCTAGTTGGTTTCCAAGGCATCATATTTATTTAGACATTACAATCCTAATGCTTCTACAGAGATCAATAAAGTTTTCATATGAGAAAAAGCAGCCTTGCCTTACCAAAATAAATTGGCTGATTGATTTGTCTAGAAATTTTCATTTAATTAATTAATTAACATTTTATGTAGTGAAGTATCAATTAAATCGATTAATTAGTTTCCTTGCAAAGTTGGTGTTTTTCATCGATTTCCTTACCTTGGCATTCCGGCTCTCCATGTTTCTTCCAAGTACGATCGATGGTACAAATTAATGCACGTGCTGTGTTGTTTGGCATGTCGTATCCGGTCTCACAACTGTATGCACATACGCTGCGAAAGTAGTTCTCCTTAGTACATGAAAGAGTTGCCTTTGGAATCGATGGAAGCTTTGGGCACGTCCAGGCTGAAATATAGCAATTTAAATTTGATACAATGTGAGGTTGGCGATAGAAGACACGGTGTATGATACAGATCATAGCTGGAGTCCCTCCAATAGCTAGATGCACGTGACAGGGCATATACACATAGTCTTTATCTTGTTATAAGAATTGTAATAAATATACTTATATTTATGCATCTCGAATTTACTCAACATGTACTTTCTTAGTTCTGCAAACTCGGATAACATAACCTTCAAAACCTGATACACACCGAAACTGTACTGCATTTTCGAGTATTTTTCCAGCTGCGATCCTCTCTTTTTACTGCACAAGTCTACCGTAATCAGAAAAGCAGAATTGAGCTGGATCAACACAGAAACAACATCCATGAACATATATTCATAACATGACTCTAAATTTCGAATTAAATAGACAATAACGACAATGTCTGTTTTGGTGGAAACTACTATCGAACACGCGACGGGTTGTGCTAAGTGCGCATTAATATCGTTATTGTGCATTGATGCATTTACTATTGTGTATTTATTTTTTATTACAGCTTATATTATATTACGTTGTTTCCCTAGTGATTTTGAGATAAGTATGCCTTAGGTTGAGTATATAATAATAATGTTACTATATTTGTATGAGAAAATATGAATTCGTTTTCTCAGATAAATACTTTACTCAAAACAAAAATGTCGTGCAGTATTAATGCTCTGCAAACCTCGCTCATATTTCCCCATACAAATGCACCAACCATAGACATATAGTGCGGTGATATTGAATATTGAATGGTGTGCATAGAGTTCAAGACAGTCAAAATATTATATAGACCCCAATAAACCAAAATGTAATTAATGTATTACCCCATTATTTTCTCTAAACATTTAACTTTTAGTGTGCGTACCAAATCTCTTAACTGCCATTACTGATTCGAGAAGAATGAATTTGTCTGGTTCCCTACTTTGTATGCTTCTTGAGTTGCACTCTGCTTATACTAAGTCAGGCGAACGCCGACGCCATATTGTCACGTGATAACTCAAATGGTCTCACATGGAAAGTTCTAGTTGATCTAACCGTGGTACATTTATTCCTTAACTATTCTCTTTCTTAATGATACAAAATGAACTTTACTAATACTTTTGATTTGAAGCATAGCAGTCGTTATATTGTGTTCAAGTTTAACCACCAATGCGTCATATAATTATTTTTACAAATATGTTTACTAGTAGGCGAAGAGGAAGGAAAAGGGTTCACACAAAGGTATTTTCATAATATTGCACATTTTACACAGCGTCATCTCAAAGATTTCTTCTCAATCGATTCCTTGATAACTTGTACGTCGACATTGATATGAGGTGATGTACGACAGCCTACATATAGCCAAGGATTAAGACAAAATTGATCAAAACCTCTTTTACGAGGGGATGAGGGTACCGATTGCTTTGCAAACATTGCAATCTTCACACCATGTCATCTGATATATTTTTCTTGCAATATACTCCTGGATTAATGTAACATTGATATATCATTGTACATGACACATCAGACACACAAATACACACACACACACACCTCTCTCTGTCTCTGTCTCTGTCTCTCTCTCTCTCTCTCTCTCTCTCATATATATATATATATATATATATATATATATATATATATATACAAAGAGTGAGAGGTTAAAAGAAAAATCTCATATGAGAGAGAGAGAGAGAGAGAGAGAGAGAGAGAGAGAGAGAGAGAGAGAGAGAGATGAAACTGGTCCTTATGGTAAAGTTGAAAAGTACAATATAACAGTATCGTTCGTTTGTCTACTGTCTGATATTTAAGGTCAACTTGTAATATTATCGACAACATAAATAGAAGAATTCGTCCACCAAAGATATGAGACAGTAAACACAAAATGATCATGTATATTGATTAGTTCTACATTGGCTGGAAGGATTTTTGCACTTACGTTTACAAGTCGGTTGCCTGTATGACCAGGAACGAGTCTTCAAACAAGTTATCTCCCTTGGACCATCCAACTCAAATCCGTCGTAGCATCCAAACTTGCAAATAGATCCCAAAACAAAAGGATTCTGTGGATGGCAAAAATAGTATCCGTTTGTAACGGCAGAAGGACCTGGGCAGTAGATAACTGAAAAACAAAATCGATTGAAAAGACAGCACGGGCTACGACTTGAGTCCAATATGATTGAATGATGAACTACCAGCACATCGTTATCAGAGGACTGAAGGTCTAGGAAAGGCTGCAAAGTAACATCGGATCAAATTTGTTTATTTTCTTTGGGTGTCCGTTATGTAGAACTAGAATTTTCATTGATGCCTAGAGTATTAATTACCTAATACGCTTCACATAATAGAATGTACTTTAAAACTATATGTGCATACCTTTGGATGAATTCATTTTTTAATGTATGCTAATATTCGTTTCTATATGCGAGACAATTTAGAACAGGAGTATTTTCGCTGCTTTCATTTCAACACCTTATTCAAGAGATTGTAATTGAGTGCTTTATTAAATAATCAACAATCCTAGTCTTTCATGTGCAAATACACGGCAGTGTATTTCACTTTGTACCTCAGCAAATATTTAGCGATGAACGATATCAAACAGGAACAATCAAGAGAAGTTTGGGAAGGATTTTAAACTTTGAATCAAATCGGTTTAGATCCCTTCCTACACAGCACCTGCAACAACCGTTCAGAGAGATACAGAAGGACATAGATTTCTACAAATTAGATTATATATAAACCAGAACCAGGCGCAGATAGGTTACTAAGTCTTTTAACCCAAACACAAGTTTAATTTATTTATTCCAATGTCATAACAAATTACTCTGAGCAGAAACGATCAGTGGCAGTGTGATGGGTTGCTTAAAGTGGAATAGATGACGCCAGGCTAGCATCCCATTGGAAGACCTTTTTTGTACAGCGGAAATTGTCATAGTATATCGCCTTCACCTTAGTGTAACGGGCAAAACTTA
This sequence comes from Unio pictorum, assembly GCA_030141615.1. NCBI lineage: Eukaryota > Metazoa > Mollusca > Bivalvia > Unionida > Unionidae > Unio > Unio pictorum. The sequence continues at coordinate 1,567,354 of JARLTB010000060.1, forward strand.
TGGGAGTAGGCTGGGCAAGGCGGCAGATGGATGAGCAGCGGACATAAAAACTGTTCTCTGTAGAGGCGTAAGGGCACCAAAACATGGCATGCCCAGAGACTGATCGAACCTAAGGAACACCACTTCAAACCAGTATTCAACGCTAGTCTGAAGGGAAACCCTGAAACCACGTTATTTCTGTCACACACAATAGAACCAAAACAAAGCACAGAAATTTAGTAAAAACATTCCTTGCTGCTTAACAGGATCGTTATTGCATGATTAATTAAGAAAACAGTGACTTGACAAATTTGGAAACATTATCTTAACCTTAAGTTCAAGGTTGTATGATTTACTTCAGAATCAAGAGCCAGTACGCATGCTATTACGGAGCTATGATATCTCTGTCATAAAATTCCTAAATACATTTTAACATCATTAACTTTCAAACGTGCTGGATATTCCGTCCATATTAGCGGATTATTCACTCCTTATAGAGTCAAACGTCCCATATATATATCGTGTTCCTTACCTATGTGTTCAAGATGTTATTTATATCTTAGAAAGACTGTATGGCACAAAAGCAACAGGTCAAAGGTCACCAAAAATACACATACCAACAGTTCAAGTTACTGCCCATTCAATTGCTACATTGATAAATACAAGTACCGTAATCTTTCAAACTAATCTGAAATTAGACAAATTGTCCGAGTCGTTAAACAAGGTGATATAGACGGTCAGCAAAAATTATCCAACTATATCAATTTTATCAACTTGAAAAGTTTATAAATATATCGCCCTTTATCATCAACGAGTTTTAAACAAATATAATCAGGTTACGGGAATATAACCTTTCATACCGAACTCCCTCACAAATCTGGTTGATACATGGTTAGGACATGCAACAGACGATAAAAAAATCAGAGTTGTTTGTTTAGATTTTTAGAAAAGGGTTGATTTAGTAGATCAAAAGGTATTAACACAAAAAGGCATACAAAATCTGTGATAATCTCGGATTGCTTGGTTTAATTTTAACTCCAGATGAATGCAACACTGCGTTTATGTGGCCAAAGTTACATCTTCTTCGAAATATATCAAAGATCGAGTCATTCAAGGCTATATTCTTGGCCACTTGCTATTTCTTCTTTCGATTGTTTATTTATCACTTGAACATAAAGTCACTGAACCAAATCTTTTAGCGTATGATAAAACGTATGTACAATGAGTAATGCAGTCCCTTCTCTTGAATAAAATGTTCAGCAGGATGATGATGCTTGTTTCTTTGATGAGAAACCATCAAAATAAAATGAAACATAGGAAAACCTAAGTGCATAAAACTTAGATCAAGGCAAAGAATAAATAAATTAGAGAATACCAATACATTTGCTCCAGGAACTAAATTAAATAACATAGAAAACCTAAACCTTTTCGGTGTAGTTATTGACAGGCATATATTTGGAAAATCACATAAAGCTCATGCATTTTGCAATATCCTGCAAAAGTCTTTGTTTTTGCCAATATACATTTCTACAAAATGTATACATACTGCCTGTTTTATGATTGATGCACCATCTGATGCATTGCATTGCTACTAATCTTAATTAGATAATTAAATATGATGCATTGCAGTGCTGCTAATCTTAATTAGATAATTAAATATGATGCATTGCAGTGCTACTAATCTTAATTAGATAATTAAACCCCCAAAACGAACCAATATAATTATGACAATCAAAGACTATACATCGTTATGCTTAATCCTTAATGTACAGTGGTTACCATTCAATTATAAAGCAACGTACTTTAAAACTATTAGAAATATTTTCATAACATGGCATCATAATCTCCCATGATCGTTTTAATTCGGCTTCAAATATCCATTCAGACAATCTTCTTTTGATTTCGTACTCAAATCTTCATTTTCCAAAACTAATTGTATGTTTTACTATGATATGTGTACGCATGTTAGAGTATGTATATGTTATGATTATACGTGTATCAAACACTATGTTTTGTGCATTTTTTTGGGATTATAACATTAATATTCTGTTATTTGAGGACTACATCTAAGATTGGTTTGTTCAGAATCAAGTGTAGTATCTTTAAAACAATATTATTATTATTATTATTATTATTATTATTATTATTGTATAGGTCTGACTCAGTACACTTTCTATATAAGACAGGATAAGGTCAAAAGATCTCCAACTGCAGAATAATTGATGAGAAATGTTTTAACGAAAGACTAAACTTCGTTGGTCTGTCTCTTCAAATGCGTTTTTCGGACTTACGGATTCCGAAAAAGAATGTATATAGCGGACAATAATCTCTATTACTAAGGACTTATTAGATGTTTCGTGCATCCATGTACGAATGTAGACGGATGAGACTAATTTTTTAGTCCAATAGCTTTTTTAACCTCATATTTGACCGAATAAACTTAGTTTGGAACATTACATAATCATTTTGTTTCGAATGAGTCAAATCATAGCTAAATTAGAGCATCCGCAGAATTATAGAAAAATGTGGTCTTTTAATGTGGTTTTTGTGTACAGCTATTTGTGTTTGCACGTGTTTCGCTTTCACGATTATCAAAAGCATACTACAAAATCGATCATCAAAACAAACATATATCATTCGTATGTTTTATATTCAAAGAGCACATGTATTTCAACCAATATCTATTTCAAGTACATGCATGTAATACTTTATATATTCCATACCAATTAAATACTATTTTCAAACTATTTACCATCAACAACGATCCTGAAAGAGACTTTTGCCAGATTTCCGGAACGATCCTTAGCTGTATATGTGATAAGCGTTACTCCGTTTCGAAAGTTAGTCCGAGGTGCTTGTCCTTGACGTTCCACTCTGCAAAAAGGCAATTTTTTTTCGAAATAGAAAAAAGTTACATTTTACAAGAATTTTTATTTTTTTAAAAACATATAGAAACGAATGCATATATTAAAATTCAGATGTCCATCTTTATTAATGACCGTTATGTGACTATCTCTAAAATCTTTCGGAAAACTTTGATTTTGAAATTTAACTTCAAGTTAGTCCCGGGTGTTATTCATATTTGCGAAATAATTCGTGTAACCAACATGCTTTCTCGAAGTCAATTAACGTGGAGAACGTTTACTACAATTATAATCAGGAACGGCTAGACTCCTTGAAAATGGATAAATTGCTCCTTCTGGCCAGAAAAAAATTAAGACTTCTTTTAACTAAGTACGAAATAAAAGGGGCCCCGAGTGACCGAGTGGTCTAAAGCGCTCTCCGTTACGGATCACTGCCATCTCACCTCTCTCTGCGTTGGTTCGAGTCTGAGATTCGGCCAATGTAGTTATGTGAGAAAGCTTGACAGTAGCTTCTCGTGGGTCGGCGGTTCTTCGGTAGCCAAAAGGGTTATTCAAGGCCCTTAATATTAGTAAGAGAGACATAGTAACGGCCAACGGATGATACAATTGCGTGGCAGAAATTATAAGAGCAACTAAAGTAGACAGTTTTTGTAGATATTTTTCTTCTTCTCTAAATATTAGATTGGTTGTTATCCGTTTGCGAGGGTGGCGGTATGATGCAGAAATTAAATAGTTTGTAAATTTGATCTGAATGTCCCAGTTCTCGATACACTATGAAATTGTATCAGGTGTTGATTACGGGAATGTGTGTTTGTGTTATCTATTTTAACGTAGCCTTAACCATTTTTCAGTCATATCTCTACGACGTCTGCAGTGAGGCAGTTTATAGTGGTGTCTAACACTGGGGCATTATGCCGCAGACATGTAGCATGATGTCCCCACCCAGTCACATTATCCTGACACCATGCCGACCAGTCCTAACACTAACCACTTAATGCTGAGCGCCAAGCGAGGCAACTGTTAGTACCATTTTTGTAAGTCTTTGTATGACTCGCCCTGGGATCGACCCAACCACCTCCCGCTTCCGCCGCTGACACTTTATCAGCTAAGTCACCGGAGCAGATATATATTGTATATATGATGTATGTATTCATGTCTAACAATTCCTAAATCCCCTCAAAGAAGGGTTCACTCCATCTATATATCCATCCATCCATCCATCCATCTATCTGTATATATATATATATATATATATATATATATATATATATATATATATATATATATATATATATATATATATATATATATATAGCTACCTACCTATCTATCTAGCTACCTACCTACATATCTATCTATCTATTTTCTATCTATCTATCTATCTATCCATCCATCCATCCATCCATCCATCCATCCATCCATCCATCTATCTATCTATCTATCTATCTATCTATCTAAATATCTATCTATCTATCTATCTATCTATCTATCTATCTATCTATCTATCTATCTATCTATCTATCTATCTATCTATCTATTTGCCTATACATCTATCCGACTTTCTTGTACACACCTTACAACTCCATCCCTTTCGTCATGAGCTGTTGGCTCAGCCCAGTCCGCAATGGCATATAACTGTCCAGGAATTTCAGTCAGATATTGATCCGCAGGACAAGGATATATACTGGGAGGCGTTTGATCTTGAAAAATATGGAAAGAAAATTATTTATGATAAAAACCTTTGTGAACCCATTCTATCTACCCATTTCTGTAACTGAAAATCTTCCAATATGATGCCATAGCATTAAAAACATTTATTTATAATTATTTTTGAAACAAGGGGAAATACGAAATATTCTTACCTTGTATATAATATTGTATTCATAATTTATTTTATGAAGCAAAATAAAATTAAGTAATTTTTCTAGCTTGCTTATCACTAAACTTATGTAAATGTAGTAAATCAATGCTCCTATTGGAAGAAATCTGAAGCTGCGATGTAAACAGTCGTTTGGCAGGAATGTAATATATGAAACATACGGGATTAGTAAGTAACCTGTCTCCATCGGAAGTACTTTTATCTTTCAAAGAACCATATGCTAATAATGCTATTCCAAACATAATTAAACAATTTAGCCGTATGTTTCTTCATAGATTATCTTACCTTGGGGCGGTGAACTATTGCCTTTAGCAAAGCACAGAAAGGCACATGCTACAACAGCTGCAATAATGAACCAAAGAAATCTTTTCTTCCGGTGGTGTGGCGTCTTGTTACTCAAAGCTAGTGTCAAATCCAGATCTAATATAATCAAGGGAAATAAGTATCAAATAAACATTACTGCAGCCTCGTAATCATTTTTTATTAAACAAAAAGAGAAAGTAAATAAAAATTAAAAGTTAAAACAGTTTATAAAATAATATTAATAATTTTACTCTTATGAGCAGTAGTATTGTTCAAAACGTTGGCGGTATTCGATCGAACAACAATTCCAGTATATCAATAGATCAATGAAACTTCAAGAAAGTTAGCTAAATCACAAGTAATCTCCCTTTGCAGCTGTATCTGAACATAGTAAACTCAAACGAGTTGTCTCCCATATGAAAAATGAATAGACAAAATTCACTGCACGTGATGCATCTAGCTAGGCCTATTTATAATAAACTTCTGCCCTTCAATTGTTTTTCAGCCAATCATAAATTAGGTTTGTTTTGAAATGCGTTTCCAGTTGGATGATAGTGAAATCTAAAAATCAATTCCAGACGTCAATAATTTACAAAATTCATTAACCTGAGTGATCACACACACTGGAAAATAATATTTCTTGGTAATTATTGATTCTACATTTGGCAACATTATTCAGGCACCAATCTATAAAATCTTTTCAAAATCAATTATTTATTCACTATATAATATCCAAAATTGAATTTAAGTGAAAAAACATTGAAATAATTTGTGAATACAGGACCAGGTCAGATCACTCCTAATTCGTTTAACTGTATGCATATGGTAACCAGGAATGTGTATATCTAGCTGTATATCTGTCTAAATGTATGTATGTATGTATGTACGTACGTACGTCCGTACGTTTCGAACTATATTGATCTTGCCACACAAACAAATGTGAATATGTTGTCTAGATATCCAGATCAGACGTGTTTTATTCATGGGGTGAAAGTTCTTATAGCTTCAGTTCGGGAGAAATTACTATTGAGATATGTTGTTTGTTCTCCGTGAGAGGAAACACGCTAGATATAACGAACTGTTCCAATATCTTAAGAAAGAACAAAGGTGTGATGGTGCAATTTATGCCAGAATGTTGTCGGTTCTTTGTTCTGTGTCACTATCACGATTAATTAAACAGTAGTATCAATAATTATCATGATAGGCATACACTTAGAAAGATGACTGCAATTACGAGTGATTCTTAACAAATTTCCAATCGCTGCGTACTAAGCATTTAGAAATAAGTATGCAAAGTTGACTTCATTATTTAAATACCCAATTATTGTTACTAATTTACCCGAAATTGTTGACTTTCGCCATATTCCTTCGAAACAATCCCAGGCCACAGTCGGTTCTGTAGGATGGACACACTTTGTATTGACTGGAACTAAGTCTGATTCCTCATTGAAAATGAGAGCTTCGCTGTTACGCAGGCAACGAAATTCTTCGCTTACGTTATGATGAGGCAAATCGTTAACAGAGCATACCTGAAAGATTCAGACATAGAATGTATCAGCAAGTTAAACACCTTATAAAATCAATCAAACTCTCTTTCTGGCTTTTTTATGGAAATAAGCTCTTTATAACAATTTGTTTCCTTTACGCTCCGTCCGTTACAAACAAAATGTTCTAAGGTATACCGAGAAATGTTGGCTTTGGTTAACGAGGAGCACAATTAGATATAATACAGCATGTGTATGTAACAGTTCGGCTCGATTGATTGACTAAGAACGAAATAAACCTGAAAAAAAATTAATCAATAGAGAACACTTCTTTAAATTAGAATTGCCTTAAATGTACTTATTTAGAAACTGATCGACCTACTGTATTCATTTCATTAGTCAGAAATGGTCTTACTGCATCTAAGCCTATTTGTGTATATTTTAAGACAAGATTGGGCTTGCTCGTTGCTTTCATTTTTGTGTGGTCTCTCTGTACTTCCATATACATGTATATATTCAGTTTTATACTTCATGATATATATGCAAATGATCCTCTACAGAAAGAGATATAGCAGATATTGCCAAACCATTATGTATAATCTAGAAAGAAATGTCTTTAAATAACTTTAGTTGCCTTTATCTGACTAGCTGTTAAATTCGGCAATATCGGATTAGCCGATTTTCTATTACAATGTATCTTTCTCATCACTTTGAAAATAACTTCCTCTTAAAATACCAATAAACGTTCGAGGTTTTTTTTTAAAATTGAAACGCTCTTTGGGTGTTGGCTTGCAAAATTCATCAAAAACTTTCTAGCCAATATCGATCTGACGTTTTGTTTTGTTTTCAGTCTTATTTAATTAAATTTGTAAACGAAAATAATATAACATAAATCAAAAAATACTTACCTTAGATTCACTATTTACATAAGGAATGTTCAAAACGAGCAGAGAGAGTAGTACTTCCCTGAGCATGGCTAAGCTACGCAGAGTGCCCGATATCGATAATAGGCGTTCGTGTGTTTGGCGTTAGCCTATATAATCAAGGGAAAGCGTTATTCGGCACAATTTCATTATCTTGAAGGCCGAACTCATTTCCATGCTGTTTACATTTGCAAGAGTTTAAAGGGGACAAACATGCAAAAATGAAATTAGCTAAAAAAAAATTATATTTTTTGCTATATGTATATTGGTCACTTTCTGAAAATTTGAACATTTCATTCTACTCGTTACGAAGAAATTTATGAAAAACCGATCATATATCCCGATCCGTCTTGAATAAAACAACACCCTTCCCTCCCCCTCACAATAGTGGAAGTGACGTCATTTGAGACACTGTACACATCGGCATTGTTGATAATGAATTATGGGGAACTCCTCCCATAGTGAACAGGTAGAAGGATCCTATATAATAATTGTGAGATGTCGCCACATGGTTGTTAAGGCTTTATTTATTGTTGTCTTTCTTTAACTTAATAAGTTATTAAAATTAAAAAATTGTAACTTTTCAAGTTTTCCATTTGATCAACTCAGCTTCTGTACTTAACGAAACAGAAGAGACATATGTCCCTTTTGCTCTGCTCTTCACAATTATTTGATATAATTGGGGGGAAAAACATGATGTGAAGTTTTATATATGAAAGAGCTCCAACCTAATAATGAATGATACTTGAACTCGATAAAAAAACAGCATTGACGCATACTCGGGAAATACTGTCGCTACTGAGTTCAACATCGTTTATTCTATTTCTTCTTATTTGTTAGTGTTTTCGTAATTTTATTAGTTCTTAATAAAGCAAACTATATAAAGTTGAACGACAAGTTTTAAAAAAATATTTCACTACTAAATTGCCGATGCAAAATAATAATGTTTACGTCAATTTCATTAGATATAACTACACCATCATCACTCGTACTAACGGGATTTTGTTACCTTAAATACATATTTGAACTGCTCGACGTACTTGGGTTTGGACATAATGAGAAAATCATCTTTAACAACAATTTTAAATTTCTCGTTTAAATCCTGTACAAAACTGAATAATATTTCACATGGTCCGAATCAGAAGTTTGGAGAATCAGCCAGATAGCCCAAGTGGCCGAGTGGTCTAAAGCGCTCTCCGTTATGGATCACTGCGATCTCACCTCTGTCTACGCGGGTTCGAGTCTCAGATTCGGTTTATGGGGTATGTGAGAAAGCGTGCCAGTAGCTTCTCCTGGATCGGTGTGTTTTCCTGGGTTTTTCTCGGGTTCTTCTTCCCTCATTAATACTAGCCGCCATTTATAGCCTATCGTGTGCTGGAAAAAATGACGTTAAAACCTACAACAACAACAACATTACCGAAGTCGAATATACCATTAGCATTCAACCTTACATGATAGATTCGTAGGACAAAGATGAACAGGAATCGTCAGATTTTGACAAAAATGGCGCTGCTCTTGGGTCTTTAGAGAAACATTCAAACTCGAAATGTCTCTGGCACAACCTGGTGTGTTGAGTTACCATAAAGCCATCTCTCTTTAATTTGATCGCCCATACAGCTCTCCTTTTAGGGTCCTTTGGGAATGTGAAAAAACTAATCTTCTGTCTGTAACTTATATTATTCACACATCTGTTTTGTTGGGTGGGGGTGGCAGGCACCATACATATCCCAGCCCCCATTTCCTTAAACAAAGGAACAAAGTTTTCATGCGTTGGTGTGTTCCTCCCGATATGTAGTTTGGTGTTTTTAAATATATTTTTTCTCACCTTTCTAAAATTTCCGTTTATGTAGTTAAACTTTGAGGAGTATTGTATCTTTAGTGCTTCCTGGGTTGTTTATCCGAGTAGGTTTTATTCATATAATCTCAAAATTCATTCCCCAATTCATTTTGTCGACCTTGACAAGAGATAACCTGTACGCTATTTATGTTGGTACTAAAGATATTTGATATATATCTTTTATTTTAAAAAATCCAAAAAAATTATATACATTTTTTTTATTTTTAGTTTTGAACGAAGTACGGTACTATATTTGTTTAGGGTGCGGGGGGAGGGAGGGAAAGAAAATGATTGTTTTATTACTTGTAATTTTTTCGGTGTCGTTCTTCGCATTGTCTGTTTATTTCATATTGAATTCGACTGTGCTCGAGTGGAGGTCCATACATTTTTTTAAAACAAATTGTACTTCTCCAGACTCTTATTTATTTATTTATTTATTTATTTATTTATTTATTTATTTATTTATTATTTGTTTGTTTGTTTGTTTGTTTGTTTGTTTATTTATTTGTTTGTTTGTTTGTTGGTACTTTTAAAGAGTTTCCGAAATTGTTTAAGGTACCCTTTCATATGGGTTCTTTGTGCAGTGCGGGAGCTGCCTAGCGGTGTATTAGAAGAAGAAGTATTCTATATGTTCCAAGTTTTTTTCTTCCTAAAAGATTAATTCGTTAGGCACACAGAGAGAGAGAGAGAGAGAGAGAGAGAGAGAGAGAGAGAGAGAGAGAGAGAGAGATTAAAAATAACGTAGATTTCTAAGTGTTTAAATTTAATTGAAAAGTCACTGATATTAATTGATTCTGTTAATTTTGGGCGAATGGATTCAGCTTATCATCATTCATTTGTAGCTGACTACACCGCATACATGACTTAAAATCAGAACATTTCTCTATGCTTTAGATGGTGAAACCATCTTCATTTGAACAGCTGGATTTATACATTTGAGTGTCGCATCCACTTATATATATCTCTACAACTGGACAAGCGGATGTACGAAATGATAATTCACTTGAGGTTGAATTTCAATTGGTAAACAAAGTCATTATTCCCTGACTAATCGGTCATGTGTTATCGTGTCATATCTTTCTACATAATGCAGTATGTAAAATCAATTGCCAGTAGCTTCTCGTGGGTCGGTGTATTTTTCCGGGGGTTTTCCCCTGGTTCTTCCTCCACCAATAATACTGGCTGCCATGTATAGCCTATCGTGTGCTGAAAATGGCGTTTAACCCTACAACAACAAAAACAACAACATTCCCGAAGTAGAATATTATATTAACATCCAACCTTACAGGATAAATTCTTGGGATAAAGATAAACAGGACTCGTCAAATTCTGACAATGGCGCTGCTCTTGGGTCTTTAGAGAAACATTCAAGCTCGAAATGTCTCTGGCACAAAATGGTGTGTTGGGTTAGCATAAAGCCATCTCTCTTTAATTTGATTGCTCCTACAGTTCGCCTTTTAGATTCCTTTAGAAATGTGAGAAAAAACATAATCTTCTGTCTGGAACTTCTGTTAAGTACACAACTTTTTTTTGGGGGGGGGTGGAGGGGGGGGTGGCGGGCACCAGACAGATCCCCACTCCCATTTTCGAAAACAAAGGAACAAAATTTTCATGCGTTGGTATCTTACTCCCAATATGTAGTTTTTTAAGATATTTTTTTTTCTCCCCTTTCTAAAATTTCTGTTTATGTAGTTAAACTGTGATGGGGTATTGCATCCTTAGTGTTTCTATAGGGTTGATCATTCTAGTAGGTTTTACTCATCTAATCTCAAAATTCTTTCCCTAATTCATTTTGTCGACCTTGGCTAGAGGTCACCTGTACCCAATGTATGATATTAATGTCGGTGCTGTAAGGATAGATAAGATTTTTTTTCACAATTTTTTTTTATATTCATTTATTTGATTTTAAATTTTGAAAGAAGTACGATGTACTATTTTTGTTTAGGGAAGAAAAAGAAACTTTTGTTTTTACGGAATGTATTTTTTTCATGTCGTTCATCGCATTGTCTATTTATTTCATAATGAGTTCGACCGTGCTCAAGTGGGGATCCATACACTTTTTAAAATTTAAATTGTACTTCTCCGTACTCTAGTCTGTTTTTAATTTATTAGTCCTTTGAAAGATTTTCCTAAATTGTTTAAGGTACCCTTTCATATGGGTTCTCTGTGCAATTCGGGAGCTGCCCAGCGGTGGTATAGAAGAAGGATAAAGTATTCAATATGTTCCTTATTTTTGTTTTTCTTCCTAAAAGATTAATTTGCAGGGCATATTTAGAGACACTTAACTTGTATATTTGATTCACACAATTTAGAGCTGCGTATTGAACCATCTTTTTTCTACTTGACACTTCGCTGCACAAACTGAATATGACTTGTATACGTTAATCATCTCAAATGACGTCACATCCTGTGTATTTGGAAGGTAGCTAACAAATTCGCGGCAATGTCTTTTCGTGTGATCTCGTAAAGCAGGACAGTATTCTTTTATAAAATTGAAGTGCATATACATAAGATGCAAATAAACAAATAGTTGGGATAGATTAAATACACAAACTTCTAAATATCCTTCTATTTACAATACATGTATGCAGGTACGGGTTTTTATCCCCTTTAAGTTAGGAGTCATAGAGAAGTCAGACTCACCTTATGAATCGCCTGTGGTCCTAGTTAAAAAGAAATGTAGGCGCAGATTATCTTAGTAGAAATTGAACCATTCTGTTGACCATATTGTGCGATTTCGTCGTCTTAGAAAGTAGGTATACTTTTCTAAAGGGGGGAGGTGTGTTACGAAATGCACGATATGGTTTATTCAGTCTACCATACTTTTCAGATAAATAGGGTGTCTTGTTTAGCGCCCCGTAATGGTTCTGTAAATGTGATTTTTCGTCGTGTCGCGTGAAGCTTTTATTGCTCGCGCGGCACGTGCGAATTAATATATTATAGCGCACTACTGTATAAATATCGTATAGGAGATATTGAAGGGCACAGTGAATATTATAGGGAAGCTCTAGACAAATTCAGCTGTCGGGCAGATGCCAGTGTAATTTAGAGCCAAAGAGTTGGGTGAGTAGCATGTGTTTTTTTAGTCAACTCATTTTACTATTTATAATTATTCAGTTTCGTGAAAGCACGTTCGTTTTATTATGTTGTCACATCATTTATTGTATATGTTTTATATTTAATGTGGTAACGAGTTATTTCATCTAGTCGCTATCACGACTAATTTCAAAAACATTACGTATGTATTGTCGTTGCATCACGTATATTTATTTTGTATAGTATTCCTACGTCATACTTCGTACCTATCGTATATTATTTAGTAGTTTCGATAAAACCAATTCCAATTAAATTAGACTATTAGAAATGTGTTTATTTTCCATATTCAGCTAGCCGGTGATGAGCAGCCAGATGGGTTTATGAATTCCATGACGTCTGGCGTGCCAATATTACTATGACCCACCAATATAGTGCCGACGTACGGGTACAAATGTGTGGAGGGGAAAGCGACCGTGCCAGAGAGAGTAGGCCGTGTCAACTTGTATTTAGTGAAGTAGTGTTTGACTACGTATGAAACACAAGTAGTGTGTTCACTACACATGATTTACAATAGTAGTGTTTGACTACGTGTGAAACACGAAAAGAAGTGTGTTGACTACATATAATTTACAATAGTAGTGTTTGACTACGTGTGAAACACAACACGTAGTGTGTTGACTACATATAATTTACAATAGTAGTGTTGGACTGCGCGTGAAACAAAAGTAGTGTGTTCACTACATATAATTTATAACCGTAGTGTTTTGACTACATAAGTGTTTATATGCAAGTATACTAGTCATTTGTATGCATGAAATTAGTATGGGTTTGCTATTTATTTTGACTACCTGAATTTGACATCAACTTTTATTTCCTATGTTTTATATTTACTTTATATGCCTTTCTGTGTTGTTGTTGTCACATCATTAGTACCCGTGTTTAATATAATCATTGTTTTCCCCAAACGTGTTTGTTGTTTCTCTAGAAACCCTGCCCGGTCTTAAAGGGTCGGCTCGACTACGGTTACACCAGATTTAATCATCGACTGACGACAATTTGATCATTTATATATGAACCGTATGTAAATTGCTGATGTCGGTGCTGATGTTTTCAGCAATTTGCATTAAATAAGTAAAATTGTTTTTAATTGTAGAGTATCGTATACCTTAAATTATAATATCCACTTTGGTGAGTTTGAGCTAGCGACATTATTCCATTTCATATAGATACTTTAATGACATTATTCCATTTCATATAGATACTTTAATGAATGTATGCATAATCTAATATGCCGAGTGCTTGAATGCATAATCTAATATGCAGAGTGCTTGAATGCATAATCTAATATGCTGAGTTAATGTATGCATAATGTAATATGCCGTGTGATTGAATGCATAATCTAATATGCTGAGTGATTGAATGCATAATCTAACATGCTAATCTAATATGCAGAGTGAGTGAATATCTGCAGACTCTAAACTACTGAATGAAGGTGTGCAGACTCTAAACTACTGAATGAAGGTGTGCATAATCTGGATGGAGTAAATATATGTATGGTCGGATATAGTGTTCGCTTTCATTGTTAGTCAGAGACACATGGTGTCTTGTGGGATGAATTGTGCCCTATTTGCAATTTTACAGGCCTTTGAAACAAATCATTAATCCTTTAATATAAAGCGTATAGATCCTTTGAGGAGTCCTCGGCAGGCATTTGACATAAGTTCTTCATTTATGTGATACGTTTATCTCTAAAAAGATATTCTTCTTACATGATATTCACTTGTGCAACATAAAGATATGTCGTTTTCTAACAATGAATTTAGCTAATATTGTAAAGGATAAACATTTCACTTAAAATAAGACTGATATTACACAAGCATGATATGTGCTACATTTTGTTAACACATTCCTGTATATTTGTAGCGACCAAATTTATGGCCGAGAAAGCAATACGTTATCTCTCATTGAAAAATTCTAAAAGCTGATTTTCTGCTTAGGAAACTAGTTAATTGTATAAATATGCTTTATTACCCAACAAGAACTGTGCATGTAGGTTATCCTATTTTTTTTTATTTAATACAAAACTGAATTGTCTGTTAGGTAACTTTTCTATTCTGACAGGACATTAAAACCTCGTATTACCTTTGCTTATCTTTACCTATTTTATTTTTATTTCATTATATATGCTGTTTCTTCCCCAGATGAAAATCATACTTAGAATGAAACCTTCGGGAACCGTTTGATTCCGGGCCGTTACAAACGGTTATGTGTGGATATTAAACAAAACATTACGGACAAATGCTACTTGATTTATTTAAAATGTGTTGAATTCTACATTACGGTCCTATTATGCTTCTATATGTCCATGATGCTGTACTCTTAGTGTACGGTGTATCTATGGTAATGGTTTCTCATTACAGATATATGTACATGTGCTTCAGTTTTGGGCAGTTCATTGGTTTCTCGTGTGATTCTGTTTCTTTCTTACGTATAGTTTCATCCCTTCCACTTCAAGCAAGAGATTTCTGCTAATGAAAACACAGAACTAAAGATAGTGAAATGAGGACATGGTTAATACTAATAAAGTATCCGCATTCACCGTTGTGCAATGACCTCGGATACACGAGGACTCTTACGCATATCTCTAACACACGTGACACTCGCTCTAGTCCATTTTATAAGGTGAACAGCAAACTTTCCTCTTTTCAGACATAAAGCAACCTCTCATGAGTATCGAATATTAATACCTTGAGTATTGAATATCACAACTTTGAGTCTTGACTATCAATACCTTGAGTATCGAATATCACAACATTGAGTCTTGAATATCACAAACTTGAGTATTGGATATCGCAACCTTGAGTATTGAATATCAATACCTTGAGTCTTGAATATCGCAACCTTTTGGCATTTATATTTGATTGTTCTTTAGGTGAATAGCGAATATCTTCTGACATTCAGAGTTTAAATGTAGATTTCTTGAAGCAAGTAAATCTTTTTCTAAATTATAACTTGTATGCCATCACCTAGAGCATTTGTATATAATGTAAATACTGCCCCTTATTTTCAACATCTTTTCATCTGTACTCGTCAACATAACACCATTTACATCTCCCGTTGGTTGGGAAGCTTCATAATATGTTACCAACATCTTACCATTTGGTTATAGTATTGGGTTTTTTATATCGCTGGTCGATATTAAACCGTTTAGCATTTTTAAATGTGTATAAATACAACGATTGTATGGCGCTAAATAGCCTAAAAGTGCTGGTGCGCCGTTAAAAATCAATTAATCCAAGCAATTCTTTTTCTTGTACTTTTATTAAAATCATTAAAGGAGCATGGACTATATTGTAAATTATATGTATTGGAAATGACATTGCAGTTGCGGAAATGAAATATATGTATGATTGCAAATTTCATTACATTAATAGTTTTAGAAAAGTTACTATTTATATACTAAATAATTGTCTACGTTGAAATCGTCACACTTATATTTCAGAAGTGTATTTCTCCATACATTTCTACCAGATTTGAAAACAAAATTCCGAAACATCTTTCGTTGCATGGATTTTTTTTTTTAAAGAACTTTCGTTATATATACGATTGTAAATGTATTATGCTGTAAAATGTACATGTATGTACCAATATTAGAGGAAAGCGTTTATCCCTGGTTTCGACATTTTATACGAGGACACGTGACTATATTAAAGAAATGTATGTATAATGAAACGAATATAATCTAACGGGCTAATTTATGGTCTTGATTATTTTGTATCGAAACATTTGACATATTAATAAATACTTTTTCCAAGTAATTGAAAGCATTTTTTTTACTGAAACCATATCATCTTGATCCTTTGTGTTACTACATCAATAAATAGACGAGATACAAGTCTAGTAGCCAACCACTTCTTTTAGAATGAGACTCCGAAATGATTCAACTTTATAATGTTGCAAACGGCGATAAAATTGTAAATTAATATTACTTGCAAACGTTATTTTGGTAAATAATTGAATACAGTACATACGCGAATCGCAAGTTTGATAAATAGGGAATATACGGTTAAACCTGATAATCTCGTCAGGTATAAAGGTAAGCAATCTTAGTTTGAGGATTAAAACTTCCTTAATACATGTTTGTTCGTGTGACGTTTATTCCATAGGGCATATCTTTCAGCTAAGAAGACCAAACCAAACTAAAACTATTGTGTGCCTACCCGCCAGCGAGAAAAAAGAACCATTGTCCATGAGATTTGTCATAATTATCTAAAGGTGAGTAGTGCAATTACATTGTATATTTGGTTTTGTGTCCGACTAGATTTGACATTATAAATCTGATGCTTTGTTTTCTTTTGCAATGTCTATTACAATCTGATTACATGTTCTAACTATAACTGATGCTTTCTTAGATAAGTGAGGTATAGACAACTTTAGTTTTTCTTTTTGCTTTTTCTCTCAAACACGCACTTAAAGATTACATAAAACTCCAAAGTCATTAATGCTCACTTTTAAGAAACGTTTGACAATCACTGATCTGCATATCCGTATTATATACTTAGTAACAAATATTACACAAGTTTCAAAATCTCTTCTAATGAATATGTAGTACAAACATGTGTAATAATTTGTTTGTTTTTATAATATTACACATTAATGCCAAGTTTATTGTAGTCAATTATATAAAATGGACGTTTAGATCAGATCAAATTATTTCCGATTATTTAATTCTACATCGTTCGTTTATCAGACTATTTATCGTATTAGCAGGCTCACTAAAGAATCACATTCACACTTAAATGAACGAAGTATAATAAGCATAAAACATTGAAAGAATGCAGTTATAAGCTTTGACCATTGTTTTAAATTTGAGACATAGCACATATTTAGCAACGACACCGGAAATCTGCGCACTATGTATATTTTCATTCAGGAGAAGGAGTAAGTGGGAACAGTATGTCGAGGTATCCACTGGGTCAACTTTTGCTTCTTTTCCTGACCATTGTTCAAGGACAAAGATCCGACAAGTGGGATTTTTGCGGATGTCACTGGTTAGAGTGGGAGTCGTGGTCTTCCTGCACAGAAACATGTGGTGGAGGCTATGCTGAACGTTCTCGCAAGGTGTCGCATCACACAAAACCAGAATGTACTAAATTTACTGACTGTGCTGCGAATGATGATGGCTGGGATTACCAAAGATGCAATACTAATTGCTTCAATGGAGGATCTTTCATGGAATATGGAAGAATTTCAGGATCTTGCAAATGTGTTGCCGGGTATCTTGGAATCTGTTGTGATACTAGTAAGTATATATACCGCATAGAAGAGTGTTTTGGTTCAAATAAAGCATTTTCCATTTAAAATAGGTGCAAAATATTATTTTGAAATTATGAAGTCACAAAGTTGTCGCAGTTATTTCAGCTGTGTCAACAGCAGCTGAATAGCAGTTAAATCTTCAAGTACCAATCAGTTGTTCATTGTCGGAAAGAAAACCACATATTTAATTAAGCAAGGTTCACCAGCCTTGACAATCTGAGAGAAATCTAGGTTAAAATGGTGAGATGTACAATGTTCAGCTAACATTTGCTTCTTCGGATAGCACGACGAGCAAATAACAAAATATGGAGTACCTGTCTTGAAAGTACCACAAAGAAAAGAACATGTTTAAGCAGTTTCAGTTACGCAACCATACTGTTGTCGTATTTTTTTTAAGAAAGTGCTTATCTAGGTGTTTAAAACAATATTTTGTAACAGGATAAAATGTGGACTCCTCTGATTTTCAGTTGTGACGTGTGGATACCCAGGTGACATCAGTAACGGACTAGTGAAGGGAACTGATTATACGTATAACAAGGTGGTCAGTTACGTGTGTAATGACAAATACAATCTGACAGGCTCTTCAAGTAGGCAATGTACACTTACGGGGACGTGGACAGGAGCGGCTCCTACGTGCATGTGTATGTTACACAATTCAGATACATATCTATTTCAGATATATATTTGTAGATTTGAGCTGAAAAACATAGTAAAGGATGCTACGAGAGTTATCCAATCATGGACTTATTAAATGTATATATATCAACTGCATTTCAATATATTATTCCAGTAATTGTTGCTATCGCTTTTAAAACTATCTTACAATCGCATGTCTGAATTTACACCATTAACATGATGATGACAATGTTGAAGATACGAACGATGATGATTGTGGGGATGACTGTTGATAAGTAATATTGATGTTGCTATCCTTCTTATTATCGTTTCTATGGCAGTTGCGAAGCATTGTGAAAAAGAACCTTGTCGCAATGGAGCCAGATGTATTGACAATCTAGGATTCTATACATGTATTTGTGCCACTGGATGGACGGGAAAGAATTGTGAAGTAGGTAAGTAAAGTAAAACGAATGAAGTAACCATCGAAAAAACACCACGTCAAAATAATGTACATTTCCTAAAGGTAAACTTCTCATGTTCATTACTGATATGATGCAGCTTAATGAAATTATATATTCAATATATATATATATATATATATATATATATATATATATATATATATATATATATATATATATATATATATATATATATATATATATATATATATATATATATATATATATATATATATATATATATATATATATATCCCATTCCAGCCATCGCCTCTCTATAACTTCGTATGCCATTTTAACTAAAGTCTAAGTCTAAACATAAGATGAACGAGGGTGATCATATAAACGATACTAATCATATTCGAACTTAAACGCGACATTATTTCACGTCTCTCTATTTCGTAATCTGACCTTTGTAGAATCTTTGTTGTCGATATTTATGCACGCACCAATTCTGCTCACGAAATGAAATGGGCACTAATTATTAAAACAAACATAAGCTATATAGAAGAAAATCCAGAAACTCTTTCTTTCGTTAGTTTTAATTTTGTGTTGATTGTGCAATCATTGTTGTGCATATTATAATCTGACACAATACCTCGTCTACTCACATTGGGCAATTTTTTTTAATACTATTTCAGACATTCAGCCGCCCGTTGTGAAAGGGTGTTCTGGTAACATATTTGAGTTTGTGTCGAGCCTGACCGGAGACATCACATGGCTAGCTCCAATGTTCGCAGACCCCATGGGAACTTCCCTAATTATACAGTCCAACTACGACAACAACAGTTATGAGTTCCCGTGGGGAGACTTCACTGTTCAGTATATCGCCACAAAACCCAGTAATGGACTGGTCTCAAATTGTGTTTTCAACATTAGTATAAGACGTAAGCCTTTTGTAATATTCGTGCTATTATGTTTATATAGAAAACTTTATGAATTCAAAGGAAGAGACGCTATAGCAAAATTAACTAGATTCTCCACATTTAAGGAAAGTACATGACTACTTTTACAATTGTAAAGAAGATGTCTTTCAGTAACAGTTGAAATATCTGCCTTATTTGTAGAATAATGACGGTGTTTTAAAAATATCAAATCTGTTAAAGGGTTTTATATTTTATGTGAAATATGACTTCAATGTGTATGACTAATCTTGCCTGTATTTGGTATGTTTCGATGCAAATACTTTTTTCAGTTATATAAAGGCTATGATATTAACATTATAATTACTTTTTATTACAATAAATTAATCATCACCAGATCCGCACTGTCACGTCTTTGAAAACTTCTTAATTGCAGCAAATATACTGTTTCAGCAAATCCATGCAAAGACCTCGTTGCTCCTTTCAATGGCATTTTGATATGCAATGGATGGAAAAAAGACTACGATCATGTGTGTCTGTTTTCCTGTTTGTCCGGATTCTCCCTACCACCAGAGTTTAATTCCTTCGAGTGGTACACATGTGGGGCGTCCGGAAACTGGTTACCAAAATCTGGCCCAAACGAATGTGTCGAAAATGGTAAGAACTGATGACACGCTAGTTCACGCCAATGTCATCTTTCTAGTCCTGGATATAAACTTAAGACTTTTTGTAAAGAAAACGCTTGATTAGAATACATTCTCTGATCAGTAAAATATACATTACACTTGTGAAGTTGCCTAACGGTTCATTAGAAAAATTGGTTGTGTAATTGAAATAAATCGATCTTCTGTTTAAGCTACATTTCATGGTCAAGTTTTGCAGAAAATAAATTGTACTGACTAGAAACAAAACCTAATTAAGACTGACACAGCAATTATAAAAGGCCAATAATACATCAAGATAAGTAAATAATGCTGAAGGGGTTAGTTCACTAATTGCTCAACCTGCTTTTAATATTACGTCATGAAGATGTCCATTACGTAAGTAAGACTAATAATCAGTTTTAAGGTGGGAATAATTACTTTCGTTTCTTAATTAATATATGTATGTTTTGAGAATCACTAAACTTACAAAGGTAAATACTAATACAAAGTAACTGTCTAATATGTTCTCTTATTTTGGTATTTTTCAGAGAGCGGATTGACCTTCGGTAACCCAGTGGACATTGGTATAAAGGACTGCAGAGATGTTTCACAAATAAAATTAGCTTCCAACTATTTTATTGAAAAGTTGAATTCATCAAGCTTTAGTGCTGTGTGCAAGGACTATCCGACTGACTGCCTGCCAGACAATGTTGATGTATCATGTCGTTAATATAAGAGTACTGCTATAAGAATCAACCATTTTAGTAAATGATTAGTCATTTTAGGATTAAAACTTGCAAATCTTTTAAACTATAGTCCCTACTGTTTGTAAATAAAGTTTAAATACTATTATTGACTATGATAAAAAGCCGTTTCGTCTTTTATTTTGACTATGATAAGAAGTTGTTTCGTCTTTTATAATTCATACTCGTTTGAACTGTTTATGTCTGGCATGAAAATGACTCGATGTGTATTAATTGATGACATATGTTGCTCAGTCACTAACACAACTTATAAAACCTTGTCGTTCGTGCCCTTTAGATCCTACCAAACCGTACATTTCATACCACCTTTACAAATGCAGAAAAGGTCTTAACTAATTTATCATCCCAATATAGTAAATATGCTACAATTTTCAAACAATACATTATTGTGTTGTATATGGGAAACCTAAGACAAATTTTAACCAAAAGTATATTCTGATGTTGGCATATATAAACCAATAACGACTGGAAGCAGTTTGTATAACAATTGGTTTATTTCCGCAGCATGCGTTGAATTAATTGCACTGCAAATATTTTACTTGGGATATCTACAGATTTATCTCAACACCTGAAGGGCCTTTTGTTTTGACGTTAATACAACTTGTTTTGCATACAATTTGAAAGACAGTGTACGATCATTACATATGTTATTGCAACGTAAGATGACGTTTTGTGTTAGTTTTGAATCAATTTTCTTTAATATTTATATATCAATCATTTGTTTCAATAAATTATGTATTCAAAACACGTCAGTTTTGTTGTAAATGTATTTAATTGTTTTAAATGCATGTAAAAATATTGTTTCGTTAGTTCAGATAATAGCCTGTCTTTGAAATTTTCGTTTTTGTGGAGACATTCTTCCAATGAATTTTGTGCCTAAATATCTCTTTATCTGCACCTTTAGGATCAAAATATTTAAAATATATAGGCACTTCCTAAAATATTATTAGATCGTAATAACTTAACCGACCAAATCATATGTACGGGATAAAGTCAGGGGTAGTCTTAACAGCATTTGTGACTCTCCATTGCTCCTAATGAGAATGTGATACTACCATCGATAAGTGTCTGATGGCATATTTGCAAGTGCATTGACCAAACGTCTTCAATTTATTTACAGCCATATTGTTTCAGAAACTAAAAAATAATCTGCCTTCATGAATTGTGATAAAATTCCCATATGAAATCGTCGAATGGAAATTACACTAAAATATGGAACATAATTTGAAGATGGCCATCAGAACCGTTTTTCCACGGAACAATTCGCCAACGGACTTGCAATGCTGTATGCCACTCTCATTAAGCATATGAGGTATTTAAATGCCAAATATTTGGGGTTAATGTTTGGCGAAAATTATCGAGACCGACAAATGTCCACCACAACCTTTTCGCCGCGTTACAATCTGGATCATTTAAATGGAAAATGAGATGCTTGATCAGTGGGACGACACCACTTGCATCATCGGCAAAGCGACATTTATCACATTATTATAGTGACATTGTACAAAATAACCCACAATGCGATTCATTTGTTTGGGATTACTTTAGATGTTTTTCGATGAGACAGAGAACGCCAACAATTATATTCGTAAAAATATGCCGAAAAGAATCCGAATTACTGCTACATGGTTTTAATGTATACTCCGCGTTTCGATGAGACCATAATGTTGATCTGACCGATTGAACATTTGGGACATAAATGACCCATGCAGACAAACACTGAAACATAAATCTCAGGGATCAAAACGAAGATTATCTTGTGAACCATCTTCCACTGTCAAATCAAACCAACAATGATGGGATAAGCAAACAAACTCTGATTGATATAACAAACAGTGATTGGCCAAACAAACAAGCAAACATTGATTGATCAAACAAGCAAACAATTGGCCAAACACACTTTGAGCGGCGAAACAGACATTGATCGGACAAGCAGACGTTAATCGGTGAAATAAACCAAACATCGATATGTCTTGTACAACCCACATCGATTGATCTCCCAACCCCGCCTTGTTGCTAAAACCGACATCGATTGTCTTGTCGGCCAAATATCGATTGTCTTGTCAAACAACATTGATCAGTAAAACAAATTAATATGGATCGCTGAAGCAAATCAGCATTAATCGCTGAAACAAATCAATATTGATCGGTGAAATTATCAACATTAATCATTGACAGAAATATTTAATGACTTGTCAAACAAGAGTGATCAGCAAAACAGACAAACATGGCTCAGAGAAAGAAACAAGCATACGAACATGAGTCGCTAAAACAAGTATGGATTGGTGAATTTCCACCACAAACATTAGGTTGGCGACCCAAACAAACATGATTTGTTCAGCGGTAACGTGGCAACCATAATCATTGTTATGTCTTGTTGATCATTATTTACCAAATCATAGAGGTTGCGATATTTGTATCCCAGATTCTTGAATTCGGGAACTTGTGTACGGGAAATAGATGACTTACAAGAACAAAATTTAATGATCGACTGTATTTTATTATGCATGAACGATGATCAGATAATCATGATCGACGCATCGATCAGAATTAATTTGTGACAATATCAGAACGTAGTACGTACGCAAATTCATGCAGAATAACGCAAGCCATTTTCGTTTACGCAGCGCAGTAACGCCGACATATTTTGCATTGAGGAGTACACCAATACCAGTTGTGCATTCCGATTGTACGGGTCGGAGTATGATGTGAAAAAGACTGTCATGAAGAAAACAGGCATTCTGCTATTCTTTCATTCCGGAAGATACTGCGATTTTGGCTCGACGTATTGAGCAAAACTTCAGCCTCTGCATGGTTATTGTAGCATCAATCAGCGATATGTGCGTGTGCGCACGAGAACACTAAAGCAGCTTCGAAGCGCCATAAAAGTAATTACTGAAAATGGCAACAATAGATTATCGGATGATCTTTACCATTTTCATCGCAAATCCGCAAGAGAGGAATTTATGTCGATCGTTGACACCGATTAGATTAGTGATTTTATCTATCAATTAGGCAATGGATAATGTGAATATTCACTGTTTGTGCACAAAAATGGCCTTAGCTCTGTGCATGGCGATGTCAGAAACGGCGATCGAACTTTGGTCGTGGCATGAGATGCCAAAATATACACCGATGATGGTTTGAGCAATCTCCCAATCGCTGATGTCGACACGATATTTATAATATCGATCTTGATCCACTTTAGTATACGTTCAAACAAATCTGCATCATTGAGTTTCTAGTCACATCTGACTCGCGATGGACAACAATCATATGCAATACAAACTAGAATCTCATCCGCACGTTTGGTCTATGCATTAACGTTATAAAGTCAGAAATATCTTGGATTTAATGACGGAGGATTTGAGTGACCGCTCTTGATAAAATCTGCCAATGAACTAGTCAGCATTATGTCTGTGGACCGCAACGTCTTCCTTTATCATCGAATTGTATAAATCCTTTTGTTATATATGTATATTGTACCTACTGCTTGCGTATTTTGTGTAACTCAATACATGTAATCTTCTAGCCGTGGGCTAATTTGTTATACCCAGTTTCAGGACTGTAAAGCTATATTGTATGATATCTGTCCCATTGTAACATCATTTTACTGTTTGAGTAAAGTGCATTATTTTTCACCATTTGAGTGAATACGTCAATTTTACCATTTGAGTAAAACACGTCATCGTTTTGACCGTGTGAAATTACTGTGAACTATTAACCTCCGTCCTTGTATTATGCAAGGTCATTTACTTGTTTTCCCATTTATGTTACATTATTAGAATCGTTCGGATTGTGTTAATTTGTCCAATATTTTAATATTATACACGTACGGATTAAGTATAATTCTTTTTTCATTGAGTCACTCATCAGTATGCATCCTATTTGTATCAACCATCAATAGTGTTTCCTTTTAAATCCGTTACATCTTGTTACATCCCTTATTAACGACGACAGTGGTTCAAAATCACAGCCGATGATAATTATGGCTGTGAGCTTATACAAGTGCCTGAATGCTTTCCACCTGAGGTGCGTGCGTGCTTCATGAGACCTTTTCTAAAGGTCGATACGGTATCATCGTCGTCTCTCAAATTATTCTTGTCGATGACTGATCGTCACGGCAAGGAAGACATCCCAATCCATACATTCGTCAAGTATTATCGCCAAAAAGTCGATTTGTCCAGGCGCATATAGTGTTTCTCTAGTGAACGGCATATTGCCTGATCCGTGCTTTTGATTGGCGAAATTCTTCTCACCTTTACTGAGTACGTTCGATTCAAAGTTGACGCAGTCATCAACGATTTTGACAAAGAGAGGCCTGTCAACGGCATCGAATGTGCATCATGAGAAAATATTCGCCGATGAATAGATGAAGGGTCCACTTATATCTAGACGTTGCATTTCGTGGTCGCGTATTCACTGCATTTAATGTTCATTTGCGTGGCGTCAAGTGTCCGGATAGTCCTTTTTGCACATTACTGACCGTGATCAGTTTGAGCTGTACCTTCATGTGCTGGAAGCATTGTTTCGTGCACGACTTGCGGGAGAAAAAAACAGTTATGGAGCGGTATAAATCAATGAAAGAGAGCATCGATGACATTTGTAAACATATAATAATACAGATGCGTCGGTGAAACCCACCATATCAGCTTGCATGCTGGACTTAAAACCGACACAGACCGTGGCCGATTGCAAGTATACAGTCCAAAGTTTATTTGTCATCAGGCTAAGTCCGGTTAGATTAAAACGGTTACTAGCACGACACGGACACGAGACAATTGGTGGTCTAAATAATCATAAATAGACTTTACGGCAATAGTGGCGACAGTAAATCTCCACTGTTTCGTCAATAACGTGCCGGTGCAGTGACGACGGGCAGCCACCACAATCTAAAGTTGCTTGAAATGTTTGTGAGGCAGTGCGGATTTCCATCTATTACGGCTACACATTTTCGTTAAATATAACATGTCCTAACTTATTTATCGAGCTCGTCAAGCAGGGTCAGATGGAATGGGTCAGATAATTAGGCGAAAGGGCCACGAATCGGTGCGTCGATGAAGACAGCAATGCAAGTTACAGAAGAAACGATCATTGATGTGCCTAGTGAATACTTGTTGCTATTGCCGGAGTGCGACATTTGTGAATGATCCCGCAAAACGTGCAATTATCGTCCGTCCAAGAAAATTGTGGCTGTGAATAACTATGCGAAGCTTATTAATGGCGAACATCTCGTGGATTTGCAGTGGCGTATAAACAACAAAGCGATGAATCATACATCGTCATATCAGAAGCTGAAATCGCTGCAACGATTTACATGCGTCGAGATTTCAAACTTACACTGCACTATCAAATACATACTCCCAACAAAATGTTACATGTATAGCTTGAGCCGATGTAGCTGCATTATGCGCGAGGTTTATCAACTTTGACAGTGACTTTCTGAATGCGTCCAATGACTGCTAGCTATCACAGGTTCAGGCTCAAAATATCTAGTGCGTCGCATTTGAGACTCTTCAACAATCTACTTCAAACGATCCGAAAACTCAGTCTGATCGATATTTCGACATGGTGTAGAAATCATCTTCACAGATCAGAGCGTTATCATCCATGTTGTTCGTTTGCGAGACCATCATTAATAATTCCAGTGATGAGTTTATCAGCATCATTGCAGAAGATGCCGGAAAATGCGTGCAAAAATGCTTAAATTAGATTGCAAGGCGTCATTTATTCCATGGACGTCAGCGAGACAATTTGTTTTTAACAACGCCAAGGGTAAGGGGTTGATCTCTATAGCATAGCTTCACTTAATGTTGTGATTGACCATGTTGATGAATATGCCGCAAACGTCACAAATAATGGAGACTTCTCGAACCGTCGACGACTTCTTGATACTGTAAGACTAGTATCATTTGCTGTTTGAGGTGTTCAATCATCAACGTAAGAGCAATTGTGCCTGATCATAGTTTGACTAATCGTACCGGAATAAAGATCATTTATGATATTTACATCTATAATTCAATACCAATTTCATCACACACATTTGATTCTCAAACCTAATAGAAACATGCAAAATTTGAATTGTGCATGACATACAACATAAAATTGAAAGTCAAACCAGTGTAGCACCCGTTGCTCAGCGACAGTCAATCATCGGTCGAGCTCAAACCAATATTGTTGATCTAACACCAGCGCAGTATTTGGACGATCATGACGGGTGCAGACTTTAGGTGACCATACTGGACCGTGTTTCAGGTCATCATTATATCATATTGGTGCATTTTCACGAGTTGTTCAAATCATCTTTGATGCCCATTCACCCTCAGTATTTTGACCACCGATGATGTTACGCCCACGATTGTGCATGAATGCTTTCAGGAATATCATTGACAAGTCTGTTCATGCATTTGTGTAATTGTTACGACTCTATACATGCATGCCGGCGACTAAAGATAAGCGACAAGAAAAAGCAACAAAACAACCGAGGATGAAATAAACATGACTGGATAGCAAAACTGCTAACACGCCGATTCATCATGGAATCGCGTTAGAAAAAAATCAACAGCCAACTTCATCAAAATGGCGTTTCATTTTTCGATTATTGGGGCCCGCCACATGAAGAAAAACGCTTTCTCTAGTTATAAATGCAGCCAATTAGTTTGGATAAACAAGCCAAGGTTTTCTAAACGTTAGAGATTTGTACATTGCTCGAAAAAACAAGATCAACCAAATCATTGTTTTACGTCTGCATTATTAATTTTGTTTTACCTCAACTGAATACCTTGTATAATGATCATAATAAATATTTTGGTTTCAATTTGTTATAGTAATCATACAACGTATCCTGTAGATATAGCATATCCTCACTGTTTTCTGACCAAGAAAAATAAAATCGTCATGAAACAAAAGCAAACACAAATGCAACACATCTATCTCTATAAAGATATATTCCGAAGATTGCAATGACGTTTCCAGAACTATTTCAAATAACCCAACACAGCTACTGTTATATTTTATCTTGTTTGAAATTTATATTAATAAAAAAACACACTGAATCATTGGTTAATCCTCCTTTCTTGGAACCAAATTGTGTATCCGATAGTTGCTAATTTTCCACTTCTACCACTCTGTTAAATATTATTACATTTAAAAAACTGGTAAATAAGTATGAAAAGCGACTTAGTAGAGCACTGCTTATATGATGTACTGTATAACAAGCATCACAAAACTTAATATAAACTTCAAAATATAATGGTGCCTTCCATCATTCCGTGGCAAAATCACCGAGATCGAATATTGCATTATATAGATCCGCTCCGGTGGTCTAGTGGTTAGAATGTCCGCAACGGATGCGGAAGGTCGTGGTTCCTACCTGGGCCGAGTCATACTAAAGACTCATAAAATGGAACTAGCAGCTGCTTCGTTTTGAGCTCAGCATTAAGGAGGTTAGTGTCTGGAATGGTCGGACTAGTGTCAGGATAATGTGATGGGGGGAGGGGGAATCATGATATATTTTTGCGAGATGATACCTAAGTGCTAAACATCACTATTAAAATGGTCACTACTACATACATCGTAACAATATGACTGAAAATAAAAAATGCTATAGCTACGTTACAGATCACAATTACACACATAACACACACACACACACACACACACACACACACACAATCATTATCAGTGTCAAAGTCAATATGGTTTTCTTTAGAAATAGTGTGAGTATTTACAATATAATCAGTTTTTGAAGTCGTTCTGTATTTAACCAGACAGTAAGTTCAATATAAATTACTTAAGATGGGCATTTATGTACACCATTTTGTATTTCAGCAAACTGATCAATTGTTTAAAAGCTTATCCTTTATATAGCAAATAGCGAAAACAAATACGGATATAATTTGGAAAATTTCAAGCAGTTTTATCTAATTTACAAATCCATAAACAAGTACTTTTCAATATATTAGCTTACTGCTATTTTCTTTGCTATTAATTACAATTCCTCCACTATTACTTCCGGCATTCCTATGATTGAACTTCATATAACAGTAAATATGGCTATACTCTGAGAAATTTCACTTAGCAGACGAAGAATTGAATGGATACATTACATTATTCTGATAGAAAGCCCCACACGTGCTTTGATATATATCTTTGATAACAAGATACGCATTAAAAGCTGCATGCATTAGAACACGTGCGTATACTTCTTTCTATTTTCCAATTATAACGGAAATTCTATGACAAAATGATGTTCGTCGTAGAGTATTTAACACAATTTACGTTTCCCATTTTCTCATGGTCTTTCTTTGACGTATTCCATCCTTCATGTGCAAGTTCCTATCTATGTGATGAGGAAATTAATGTAATTAATGCAGTTCTGTATGTTTGGATCCGATCGCTCCTAGTGGTTAGAGCGTCCACCTCATGTGTGGAAGGTCGCGGGTTAGAACGCCGGTCGCGCTATATCAAAGACTTATTCAAATGGTACTAACAGTAATCTTGCTTGGCGCTCAGCATTAAGAGTTTAGTGTTAGTACAGGTAGACCTAGTGTCAGGATAATGTGACTGGGTGGGACATCATCTTATATGTCTGAGGCCTGATGCCCAAGAGCTAGACATCACTATAAACGGCCATACTGCAGACATCGTATCGATATGACTAAAAAATCTTTGCTAAACCTACGTTAAAAATATAAATATCACACACACACACACACACACACACACACACACTATTTTCAGATCCTAATACATGTATCTACAAAAAATGACAGAGTTTGTATAAAACTTACTATTCGGTCAGACTATATGTATGCTTACTACGTACCAGCTGTATATGACTACAAATGACCTAGGTCTGTGTTGTCGAAGCTTTAACTTTAAATAACAACAACAACGGCGACAATAGCAAACAACAACAACATCAACATGAATAGAAACAACAAGAACAACAATACTACTACTACTGTTACCACTACGAAGACAAAGTGGCCCATTCCATGAGGAGAAAAGCACCCCAAAATATGAATGTAATTCAGGATGTGGATGAAAGAGATAGTACTACTAGTACTACTACTACTACCACCACCATTAATAATAATAATAATAATAATAATAATAATAATAATAATAATAATAATAATAATATAAAACAACAACAACAATAATAATAATTAATATTAATGCTAATGTTAACTACAATAGCAATAACAAATTACATGAATTTATGCATCAAGATTTGTTATATGTAGGAGATTTTTCTCAGATTGAGTTTACTGAACGTCCGCAGATTTGTCTGCTTCAACCATTAAGGAATGTGGATAGAGGTTATACTTGATAAATGAACAGCTGACATAATGAAAGGATGGATGAGTGAATGGATGGATTGGGGCTTTTAGAATTCAGTGAAGTTAATTCTTCCCAATCCATAGCACATGCAGGTTAGCATGCTTTAAAGGGGACAAAGTCATGTCGAGTAGAAACAAGATGGTTCAATAAACAGGTCTAAATTGTGTGAATCAAATATACAAGTTAATTGTCTCTAAATATGCCTTGCAAATTAATCTTTTAGGAAGAAAAACAAAAATAAGGAACATATTGAATACTTTATTCTTCTTCTATACCACAGCTGGGCAGCTCCCGAATTGCACAGAGAACCCATATGAAAGTGTACCTTAAACAATTTAGGAAAATCTTTCAAAGGACTAATAAATTAAAAAAAAGACTCGAGTATGGAGAAGTACAATTTAAATTTTAAAATATGTATGGATTCCCACATGAGCACGGTCGAACTCATTATGAAATAAATAGACAATGCGATGAACGACACGGAAAAAATACAATCCGTAAAAACAAAAGTTACTTTTTTTCCCTAAACAAAGATAGTACATCGTACTTCTTTCAAAATTAAAAATCAAATAAATGAATATAAAACAAATTGTGAAAAAATCTTATATATCAAATGCATATAGCACCGATATTAATATCATACATGGGGTACAGGTGACCTCTAGCCAAGGTCGACAAAATGAACTAGGGAAAGAATTTTGAGATTAGATGAATAAAACCTACTCGAATGATCAACCCTACAGAAACACTAAGGATAAAATACCCCATCACAGTTTAACTACATAAACAGAAATTTTAGAAAGTTGAGCAAAAAAAATATATTAAAAAAACACCAAACTACATATCGGAAGTAACATACCAACGCATGAAAATTTTGTTCCTTTGTTTTCGAAAATGGGAGCGGGGATCTGTCTGGTGCCTGCCTCCCCACCCCTCCACCCACCTCCAAAAGAGATGTGTAAATATTAGAAGTTCTAGACAGAAGATTATGTTTTTTTTTCTCACATTTCTAAATGAATCTAAAAAGCGAGCAGTAAGAGCAATCAAATTAAAGAGAGATGGCTTTATGGTAACTCAACACACCACTTTGTGCCAGAGACATTTTGAGCTTGAATGTTTCTCTAAAGACCCAAGAGCAGCGCCATTGTCAGAATTTGACGAGTCCTGTTTATCTTTATCCCACGAATTTATCCTGTAAGGTTAGACGTTAATATAATATTCTACGTCGGGAATGTTGTTATTGTTGTTGTAGGGTTAAACGCCATGTTCAGCACACGATTGGCTATACATGGCGGCCAGTATATGTTGGTAGAGGAAGAACCCGGGAAACCCCCCCCCCCCCCAGAAAGAACCACCGACCCACGAGAAGCTACTGGCAATTATTGATTTTACATCCTGTATTATGTAGAAAGATATCACACGATAACACATGACCGATTAGTCAGTGAATAATGACTTTGTTTATCAATTCAAATTTCAACCTCAAGTGAATTATCATATCGTACATCCGCTTGTCCAGTTGGAGATATGTATATAAGTGGATGCGACACTCAAATGTATAAATCCAGCTGTTCAAATGAAGATGGTTTCACAATCTAAAGCATAGAGAAGTGTTCTGATTTTAAGTCATGGATGCGGTGTAGTAAGCTACAAATGAATGATGATAAGCTGAATCCATTCGCCCAAAATTAACAGAATCAATTAATATCAGCGACTTTTCCATTAAATTTAAACAAATACTTAGAAATCTACGTTATTTTTAATCTCTCTCTCTCTCTCTCTCTCTCTCTCTCTCTCTCTCTCTCTCTGCCTAACGAATTAATCTTTTAGGAAGAAAAGAAAACCTTGGAACATATAGAATACTTTCTTCTTCTTCTATTACACCGCAGGGCAGCTCCCGCACTGCACAAAGAACCTATATGAATGGGTACCTTAAACAATTTCGGAAAATCTTTAAAAGTACAAACAAACAAATTTGTAATATGTATACTACGAAGAGCTTATTGATTTTGGCAAATGTATCAAGCAGGTGTGTGTGTGTGTGTGTGTGTGTGTGTGTGTGTGTGTGTGTGTTGCAATAAACTGACAATGAACAGTACAGAGACAAGACAAACCAAAATGAATAGAAAAACCGTTGAGGTTATAAAACTTTACATGACATTTTCGATAGGAATAATAGGTAGAAACTTTTAATGTTTCGACTAGTTTACTTTAACTTGATTATGATACAGAAAAATGTTTGATAGTGACCTGTTATTCGATGTACCATATCGCCATCTGTTATTTGACGTAAATTTATCTGAACCAAAACTTATATCCTAGATATTTCATTGTTATATTATTAATTATAGGTTGTTGGGTGACTAATTAGCAAAATTAGAGAATTATTTAACCGAAAATGTGCCGGCTGCAAAAAGATGATTTTGTTTGTGTGTGACTGTCTTTTCTAATCTTCTTGATTTAAACCGCTTGATTTTACTGTTCTAAGACGACGTATAAAGTAAGATTCCCCTTTTTTCAAGGTTTCGTAACTCCATTTGGAGTTTTGAGCACTTGCAATTAGTAGTCTTATAACTGAAAGTGATGCCGCCGAAAGATAAGTATTATGTAGTAGCCTACCGGAAACCAAAAGAAATCTCGAAGACATCCTAGTCAGTGCGAAGAGATCGGCAATCACAAACCAAGACCACCCTAGTAAAAACTGGCCTCTGTAGCGACAAAGGATGCAAAACCTGTCACCATATGATAGAGACCAACTAGCTGGTCTACATATGATAGAGACCAGCATATGTTCTAACCCAGCAACTAGCACAAACATGAACATACATGGTCCAAAAAAAATGTGAAACAGAGAAAGTAATTTATTTATTTACCGGATTAAAAAAATGTCAAGATGAGAACGCATCATTTGTGTGTGTTCGAGTGTTATGAGTACAATAATAAATGAGTGTGTTAATGTTCACAAACATCAAGGGATATCAGCATTCGATAACTCTCTATTGACATACATACATCCATCAATCCCTCCCTCCGTAAGTGCATGCATACATACATGCATACAGATAGACAGACACTTGAGTCACCTTAATAATATCGAACTCTCGACAGATAATCCATCAATTCGACAAAGAATCACACTGGTGACTGGCAAGGACTCTAAACTTTATCTACTTGTCAATTATCTCAGACTCGGTTCTGCCGTTGCAATAGAATCCTAATCGTATACGGTTAACATTAAACTGCCATCAGTAAGATTAACTAAACCAAAGTGTTTATTCACATACAAATCGTTGAAAACATTTTCATTAAAAGAAAACTTGGCAAACAGTTGATAAATGTATTAATCTTAGGGTATATCAATGATACGGTTGACACCTGTGTATGTTTTGCGATCAAACATTTAGTTATGAGATTGCACAATTCATGTTTTGTTTTTTTTGTTGTTTTTTTACGGTTTAACGCCATTTCAGCACAAGATAGGCTATACATGGCGGCCAGTACTAATGGTGGAGGAAGAGCCCGGAAAACCAAGGAAAGAACCACCGACCCACGTGAAGCTACTGGCAAGCTTTCTCACATACCCACATTGGCTGAATCCGAGACTCGAACCCACGCAGACAGAGGTGAGATGGCAGTGATCCGTAACGGACAGCGCTTTAGACCACTCGGCCACTCGGGGCCCTTTCACAATTGCCTTATTGAAGATACAAATGAAAAACTCATGTTTGCATTATTTTCGCAGAGTTCTATTTTATGCTAAAGAAACTACCTTCAATTATGGGCTTGTGTTTTGAACTGCATCATAAATGCCGCTTTTGTCAACTTTATAATCCAAATAATATATGATCGCAGTCTTCCTCCACGTAGCAAATTTAGCAAACGGTATATTACATATGAACAAACTTGTTTATAATGCGAAAATGGAGCATAGTGGCGCTGATACCTAAAACCTAACTTTGACGAGTTTTGCAGTCCACTTAACGTTAAGAATTTGTGTTGTCTCACTGCTTGTATTTCCGTCTCCACTAGGCGTATATATAAATAATGCTGCGAGAGGGGGGGGGGGCTATTGAGCTAAAATTATTACATAGAAAGGCACTTTAAGCAATCTTATTCTTTTTTTTCTTAGACTGTATCCTTTAAAAATGTAATTTTGCCTTGTGTATGTGGTTCAAAGTTATGCAAAGACACCAGTGAAGATTTGTAAAAGTTATCTATGCGGCGTTTATAATTCGTAACATTTTTATTGTATAGTTACCTGCACATTGTCAGTTTATCATATTAATGCGATAGCCAGTAGGAACATTATTGTTGCATACAAACGAACTATAACAAAATGATTTAATTGTTTTCTTTTCAGTTACGTGATGAGGCATGTGGGAAAATTAAATACCCTATGCTACAGCGCATTTTGTGATAGGTATTCACACACATCTGAAAATACAGCATGCTATACAGAGTAAGCTATAAAAAATAATTTAATTTAGTCTATTTTTCTTTAAGTATTACCAGTATTAACGTTACCAAAATTGACCCAGCAGTTAACTGCTTTTTTGAGGTAAACGTGTACTATCAAGTATGCATTGTGTCTCGAAATGTGTATGCTTACTTCATTTTCTCCACAACTTTGAAAACAAAATTTCAACTTTAGTGCAAAACTTTACAGTAGTCAGGTTTTAAAAGGACGATTACCAGACAGAACAACTTGTGCGGATTTAAGAAAGACAGTGTAAGCCAAGATATCCGTTCGACTTATACTTTAGTAAAGCGATCGACACCCACATGGTAGAACCAGGTTCTTTGTCCTTTGTGCTAACGTTTAAAATGTGACAACTACTATATATATATATATATATATATATATATATATATATATATATATATATATATATATATATATATATATATATATATATATCAGCTAAATTGGCTTTTGTAGTTCATTTGTTTTGTGTGGGGGTTTTTTTTGTTTCGTTTTGTTAGTTTCTTTAAAGACGACTTTAGCACATTGTTGGCTATATCAAGCCAGCGATACCAGTCCAAACTAACCCGAGTGTGTCATTGGATAAGACAGTTCCCGTTTCCGCGTCATCATATAACCTATAATATGTTAAAGGTGCCGTTCACAGGAACAACAGCAAACACAACCCCATCTTTCATACAAAGGTAATCTTTTAAACACCACGACGTGCCTGTATCCAATAGAGGACATATATTTTTGATAAACGGTAAACATAAACCACACTATCTGTTTGTATGTACGTGCAGTAGATATAATTCTGTCTGGATGCATTCCTATAATCTCACCAAATTTACTTTTAAGTAAAACTAAAAATCGAAGAAGTCATTTTAACGCTAAATTTATAACTATATTTCGGTTAAGACGTATATCGTGTACTCTAAATTTGACACTAAATTCCGGTTAAGACATATAGGGTGTACTATTTTTACTTCTTATTATATAAATTTTATTATGTGAAATGTTGGACAGTTCCACTAAATAAAGCGTTTTGAGATGCAGGTATAACATTATAAAGTATTGTGACCCTACGTATCAAAAATTAAATAAAGCCAGTATTTTGCTTTTCATACCATCTTCTGCGAGCACTTGTTTAAGGGTTGAAATGATATGACAATGCGCAAAGATCTTCAGTTCAAGAGATTATTGCTTCGTGAACAAGAATCTGCTACTTCTGAAATTGATAAATAGTTTTACCACGATACCCGCTTTAAAACTAGACAGGTATAGATAACGTTTGATCAAGGAAGAGAAATTAAATCCACTTGACTCAATTCAGTTTTGAATGTTTCAGTGACTTGGGTCTTGTGTAAGTATCCTTATACATGTATGAGGTCGATCCTGCTTGAGTGTTGCCGCTAAATTATAGAAAACTATTACAAAACTTATTTTATTTCCAGAAAGAAGTGGAGGAAGACTAATATTTTACGGTGAGTAAGAAATCTTCGAAGCTTTAGGTCTCGCATTCAGTTTATATCAGCCATCAGTACTAAACAAAGTTCCAAACACACATAGTTTATGCTTTCAGCGAAAGTCCTGTTCTTACATCGGATTTTAATACGGTTGCCTGTTGGTCTCTGAGTTATATTTGTTCATCATACGTTGCAAAGGTTTGTTTATGATCAACTATTGAAAAGTTCAAGAACGTTTTATGCAGCTTTACGCCAAAAAAAAAATCGAAATATATTTCTTTTTTAAATGAATGTATTGAATAGCTTAATTTGACGCCATTTAAATAATTTCCATTCCAAAATATAAGAAATATTGTCTTGAGAACATAAACTAGAACTGACATAAGTTTACAGGTGGAAGTTAATTTTTTGAACACATTATTGTTTCTTTGCTTCCCAATGCAGCGTGAAAAGAAAATAACAAATGCAATGATAAAGAGGTCAACAAAGATAGTTGCAGCCATGTCAGATATCAACCATCAAGTAAATAAAAAATTCTATTAGAAAGAAGTCAAGAGGCAAATATTTAACCAAGAATGTACTATTAATGTATTTCTGGGCATAACGTTACTCTCTCTCCCCCTTACTACTTTGATGTCGTTGCTATGAACCCACGCAAAACAGTATCCTAGGTTCCACGAGGAAAGAATGGATGAGATACAAAACTACCGTGTGTGTGTGTGTGTGTGTGTGTGTGTGTGTGTGTGTGTGTGTAAATAAATAGATAAACATCCGAATATTCATATGTCGCCAGTAGTACAAAATCTCATTGCATCCTATTGTTTAATTGTTTTAAAAATATTTTTGCACTATCTTTAGTTAATAGTTTAGAGCTGTTTTCATTTTTCACACACGTGCAGTTGTATTAGTCTGCAGTAGTTGAGTAAAGAACATGCTTTGATGAAGCAAAATAAATACTAATTATGATGGCGTAATTACATCTTTTTTTAAACAAAATACATTAACAGCAGCAGCAAAGTAGCAGAGCAGCAAATAAATATAGCTCACTCATTCGTTCCTAATACAGTCCTAATTTTTAAATCACGAAAAGATATATTTTTACTCACAAGAGAAGACTATAAGGTTATCTAGTTAATTTCATAATATGGATTGCAAGTGTTAAGATGATTGGAAGAGTACATGATAAAAATAACGATTCTACGGGTGAGATTTGATGACTAAATATGCAACTTGTATCACTTCGACTTATATCTACATGTTACCATTCCAAAGCTTATCAACCTTTGAACGTTTTGCTCTGTGATTAACCTATCTGTATGTTAAATAAAAGATACGTAAAGATAAAAAGTTATCTTTAGGAAATCATACACATGTCCATTCCCAAAATGCAAACTATTTGTTGCTATTACATTTGTACTAAATGAGAAGGCGGCAGAAAGAGATTTGCATTAGATTTTAAAATTTAATTTTTACAAAAAAGTGTTTATTTTAACAGTCATTATGACATTATGCTATAAGAAAAGGATCTATAAATCACCGCTCTGCATACATGTGATATTTAACTTCTGATTTACTGTCTTGCGCCCGCGTGTATATTCTAGTTATCAAAAGAGAATCAATAAGGGCATCTCAAGTTAAGTGTGCCACAGAAGGTTTAGAACACAAATTGGTCTGATCAGCTTTTGCTAAATGAAAACAAACCGGTCAGTGATCTCATGGTCGGCATTAGAATTCGAAGGAGGAACAACAAAACAAAAACATAGTAACAAACTTAATATTACCCGTCATAGTGACGTCACCGTCAGGATTATTTATATATATATATATATATATATATATATATATATATATATATGCAACCTCGTCAGCTTCCACTACTTAAGCAATTTTTAAATCAAGAAGAACAAGAACCTAAAGCAGATTAACCACACGAGAAACAAGGTTCAAAATATCATGACCCGTTGATGAGCAAGAAACGTTCTAACGATATACAATATCTTGAAAATCCATCGTAATTATAAACTTCTTTACATCTTTACCTCTTATTTCACAAATTCGCGACTTATATATATATATATATATATATATATATATATATATATATATATATATATATATATATATATATATATATATATATATATATATATATATATACATACATATATATATATATATATATATATATATATATATATATATATATATATATATATATATATATATATATATATATATATATATATATATATATATATATACATATATATATATATATATATATATATATATATATATATATATATATATATATATATATATATGCATGTATTTTTGATTATAGAAAAAGTTGCTCAGTGATAAACACCAATTATTGTGTCACGAACAACTCAGCATTGATGATGTCCGCTTTGTACATTTTTCTGCTGCTGACTTTGGTCAAAGGTGCACAAACAGGAACAAGCCTTATACAAGACGCAGTAAGTAAACACGTATATATTTCATACTAGGTCAATAAAATTATTTTTCTCCAAGTTTTTGCACACAGTTTTTACCTTATATATATATATATATATATATATATATATATATATATATATATATATATATATATATATATATATATATATATAAAATAATCACCTTGAGTAGTACGACATTTTAGTATTTTAGCATTAAGTATGGTACAACACATCAGTCCTTGTACAATACATTTTTTTACATACCATGCGAAATATCTATGCAATATTTAATAACTAATATATACTATTTATTACATCAAAAAGTATTAAGTCAAAAATCCATTGTCACAGGCCAAAACGTCACGTAAAGAATTTCAGGTCATAATTATGAATGGCTATGTCTTCCAATAATGTATTGAAAGTTATTGTTTATACTGTTATATGTCAATTTTAAAAAATAAAATTGAAATACAAAAGGATATTAATTACATATTGTATTTAGGACTATAAGTCAATATTATAACACATTTTTTTAGATCAATGCGATTCATCTTCGTCAAACTCAAAAGCCACCCTGCGATCTTTCCAAGCTGCCGCCAGGATATCAGGTTATACACTGCACTGACCATCAACAGCCATGCGACATGAAATGCAATATTAGACGGACGAACGTGACAATGGATGCATGTTGCATCGATGGGATCTGGGATATTCCGAACTCCGGTACAGGTGAGAAGAATAAAAGAACCTTTATGTAATGATACTCTTGCCAAGCCACTAGCGACTTTAAGCTGGAAGCAAATATGGTAAATCTGTAGATGTACAGTTTCAATCCTATTTCATCCATGTGCATCCGTATGTCCATCCATCTCAATATGTTTCCTTACAGCCAGCCATCCTAACTTTAAAGTAACGCACACACACACACACGCACACACACATACACACACATACACACACACGTATATATATATATATATATATATATATATATATATATATATACA
This sequence comes from Unio pictorum, assembly GCA_030141615.1. Taxonomy (NCBI): domain Eukaryota; kingdom Metazoa; phylum Mollusca; class Bivalvia; order Unionida; family Unionidae; genus Unio; species Unio pictorum. The sequence goes on from JARLTB010000060.1 coordinate 1,607,073, forward strand.
AAATGTTTTGGCTATTGGTACATCAAATTGTGATCTGTCCAAGGCCCACTTTCACGCATTTATAAACATCCCATCCTTGTATATTTTTGCTGTCGATTCTAGGCCTAAAAAACATTAATCATGCGTGCGTATGACAATAACGATGAAAAAATTGTATTAATAATGCCCGTTTTCTTAATGAATTTAATATGGTACACAATTTCAGCGCACTACCTCTGCTTTCCGTTCCCCAATCCCCTCTCATACATAATGGACATAAATCCACAATGAGAGAGAAAAAAAATATGTAAACTTAGAAATTGAACTTACACTAAGAATAGAATTCCTGGTAACGGTGTGTGTACACCTTCCACGGGATTTATCTCCAGTGTTTATATGCTCAATGATACAAAGTTGCAATAGAGTCGAATAGACTGTACACATTACGAGGCACACATACTGTAATATATTTAATACGTTTGTTGTTGTTGTTGTTGTTGCTTTAACATATTATAATGTTATACAAATCTGCTATTATTCATTAAATATTAAAATGTCCAAAAGAGAGTGACAGACAGACAGACAGCGACAGAGAGAAAACAATTTTACGGTCGGTAGCAATGGTAATTAAACAGAATAATGACTAAGATCACCTGTAAATATATTAAGATATTATAAGTACCTCTTATTGTTTCGTCATTTCGCTTAATTTCTATTCCAAGTCTATTTCTATGCGCCAGTACCTGAATGGCTGAATGTTCAGTGTTCAAAAAACTAACCATGTGTTTGTACTGCTCTAACGTTTCTTCAATTAAACCATATTTCATGGTAAAAAAATTATGTTTATTATATTGATTTAATCACTGTGAATAAAAATAGAAACTCAGTAGAGAAGAAAAAATATGTATCAATTTTCAAAGGGGTTTTGATAAGCCACAAAAGACACAGAACTACATTTTCTAGCGGACACACACGGCAGCGATGAGGAGAGTTCATGCACTCTGTCAAGACACAGTTGCCTGAGTCAATATTAACTCCCTTCCAAGGGCAAATATATATATATATATTTGCCCTTGGAAGGGAGTTAATATTGACTCATATATATGTAAACTTAGAAATATATATATATATGCATTCAGTCCATAAATAAATTAATCTATGCTTCATTGGGAAGTTGGAGAAAATTGGAAAATTATTAAGAAAATTATAATATATGAATTAAAAAAACGTTGACGTTTATAACAAGTAACTTGAATGAAGCGAGATTAATTGATTAAAATGCTGCTAGATATATAGATAGATGCATACATTTATTTCTTATAATTTAAGTCGCTGTTCTGGCTGCCACGCAACAGTTTTTCGGGTTGTTATCCGTTTTTTTTTGTGAGTGCAGGCATTATTAGTTTTACGTATGTGGCAAATCGATATCTCAAATAAAGATATACACACTTGCATACATATATTAAATCAGCACACATATGTATACATACGTACAGACAATCGACATTTCGTTAGTCAGGCAGGCATTCGATCAGCAGAATTATTTAAAACTAAATTTCATAATATTTTGTTGAGAGTAACGTTTTTTTTATCATTTCAGCCGCTCTTCAATCTGGACATGTGAGACACAAGCGTTTCTGGTTTTTGTTTGGCCTTATAGTTGGAGTAGTTGGGGGAATCGTTATGTGTACTATTATGTGTCATCCCTCGGCGCAACAAACACAAGGTAAGCAATAGAACAAAACCTTTGCTACACGGCAGAATATTAGAGCATCTTATTTCATAATACTAGTACAACAACATAATCCTCCACCACAGTTGTGATGGGACCAAAGGTCGAAATTGTAAGAGGTTGTCTTGTTCTGAGTTGTGTAGGATTGCACTAGTGAAAATCAAAATAGTATATAACTAATGATAACTTATTATGCCATTAAAATAATCTAGTTAATTCAATATGCGATGTCACAACTCAGACATTAAATTAATATGAACCTAAAACGGAATATATGAACAACTGTATAAACAAACATCAGATGCAAGCTACCTTAAAACATTGCAGCAGGTATGCAAAATATTCTCTGAGAAAAGGCATACACGTTGTTGGTATCGGCAAGAATAATAAGAGAAGAAAAAAATACTGCAGATCTTATCATTGAGGCCTTCTGTTAACAACATAGATACGGCACATAGATTGCCCAGAACACAAAGCAGAAGCTGGACCAAACCCAATCATCGTGAAATTTAGCAACAGGGTTGTGAAAGACGCTCATGATAAAAACATTTGGAACCAGAGCAGACATTGGGGTTGGAAAGGGACAATCATTGACCATGGGCCGTTAACTGGTCCGTGCCGAACAACACGTTTTAATTTTATGGAAGAAAAATTGTGCTTGAACAAGAACTAGGAGAGGACCTGGTTGGTTTTTCTTGCACCTTGTCGTCGCTCTATACGGCCATGTTTGGAACCCAAAGACGAAGATGACATAGGATCTAGCTGATGAAGATATTCAGCTACTGGATACATTGTTGAAGCATAACGAATAACGATGTGGCCTGGACTTTTCATGGCAGAATTTAGGGTATAAATTAAGCTGTGATGGAAATGGCAGAGTGTTGTTTGATGTCTGGGACAGAGAACATATGAAAGAGAGACACATTTTAAAATTCACTTAGGTGTATGCACTACCTCATTTTGCTACATTATACAGTCAATCTTAATACCGAAGGCAAATATGGAAAAAAATATAACAACAATTTTCAATCTGAACGAAAAATAATATTTGGATAATAAAGAAAACGGAATAGAAAAACTATTAAAGTCAGATTATGAAACTGACCATGCGATTCATAAATTTAAGTCAAGCTAAATAATATATGAGGAAACGTGAGCAAACAATATGCTAACCAATTTAAGTGGTTATTCTGGGATTGAGAACAAGCGGGAACGAAGAGGAGAGAAAATACCCTCATAGTGAAGAGATACGGAAATTTTAAAAGTAAAATCATAAACCTGAAACTTGAAGAGAAAATAATACATAAACATAAAATAAGTTCTACGTAAATCTCGACTGCAATAACTAATCTATCCAATAAACCAATTTCTTCCTATTAACCCAGGATTTAAAAACTCAATGAGGATAAAAAAAAATATATCCAGCGAAAGTTTCTTATCACTCAAAATATTCAATACGGCGTTAAAAGGTTTGCACAACAATAAGAGTCTGGGCCCAAATTATTTGCGAGTTCTAAAAAACTTTGTGGCACGACTTGAATGTTTTTAACTTCAGTTTCTAACAAGGAAGAACAAGTGGTGTAATAACTTCATTCCCCAAATGGGGCAAGGATTTAACTGACGTAGCCAGTTGGAGATCTGTCAGTTTACTTAATATAGACAATAATATGGCTGGTCAAGCGAAGTAATTTAAAAACGAATTCTCGCAAGGGTTATTCATGAGTTGGGTTTTCAAGAAAGAGATGTGTTTTGTATGGAAAATATCGGCACTTATAATAACTAAAACATTAGCCTGCGGTATTTTCCTTTAAGGAATTTAAGAAAGATTGGCCACCAAAGAAATTCATAATCACTATAAAAACAGTTTCTACAATATACTATAATACCGGTGCTTTCACAATACAGAAACAAATATACCACTGACATAGGAGCAGCCACTCTGGAGCCACAACAAAATTATGTACAAAAGACTAATGTTAGTATATCGGAAAACGTTAGAACAAAGGATTAAACTACACAGGATATATAGATTCCTTCACAGAAAAAGATTCTTAAATTTCAGAGAATTCTTTGGGATTTTGCTAACCTAAATCTTTTAAAGTTACATATAGATAGACTGATAACGAAAAATAACACGAGATTTATCTATATATTTATCATAAATGAGGAAGAGAAAAAAAGCATGTCTTAATGTTTGGTTTGGTCTTGGTTTGTAAAGGGTGCGGTTGACATATATTCGATTATAACACCACCAACAGATCACCTGTACATACATCAAAAATTATAATATTGACAAATATAAACGTTGGTTTAATAAATAGCTTTATAAATATGCACGAAATAGATAAATAAATTATAATTAATATTATATATCATTTAATATGCACAAATCAGTAGACAAACTTATGAAACCGGTTCTAATAATAGAAAGACAAAGAGACGCTAATGTATATATATATATATATATATATATATATATATATATATATATATATATATATATATATATATATATATATATATATATATATATATATATATATATATATATATTACATTTGACCAGGAAAGTATCAGTATCGTTCAAAAAAACCTGATATCATTTTATGTAATAATAAGCAACAAAAATACTTTTGTATGAAATGCATGAATATATTTCTGTCCTGAATTTAAACAAATAGTTCAAAGAACAAATAGTTCAAAGATTATGAAATACAATAGATACTACTCACACGAGATAAGAGCTGAAGAGGGCCTGAAAATAAATGTTCAAAAACATTTTTGGATGTTTGTATCCAAAAATTAATTTTGGTTATGTAGAATAATATTGAGCTAGGACATACAAGATATGTACTTCTCGTGGAACATGTTGTGACTTTAATAGTGTTATGCTATGCACGATACATTTTGGTATCGCACAAAAATTAACGAACGAATTAAAATATCGGTTTCTGATTGGGTGAAAACCAGTTGCTAATTATGAATATAAATATCGACCAAACTCTCGGTTTGATCCTGATCATATAGATATATTATTATTAACACGAGTAGAAATGAATTAGAAGCAGATCGCAAAAGAATGTCACATGGACACAACGTTCTTGTTTCAAGAATTGATTTCTAATAACAAAGTAGACAATGTACAAGTTTGGTGTATTTACTTGGGGGATGTCCTAATTTTGAATTACGTGTTTCTGATTTATTCATTTAGGGGTGCAGCACACTCGGAAGCCACCTACCTTTGATAAAGAAAAATGCCCTCCACGGGAAATCAAGACGGTATACGAAACAGACATAAACAAGAAGAAGCAAACAATTCACTGGAATAAGCCTACTGCGAAAGATGCTGATGGAAAAGTAATAAGGTAGAGGGGCTGTGTATATATATATATATATATATATATATATATATATATATATATATATATATATATATATATATATATATATATATATATATATGTGTGTGTGTGTGTGTGTGTGTGTGTGTGTGTGTGTGTGTGTGTGTGTGTGTTATTTCTATAGTGGGGTCTCCAATTTGTCTATGTTAAAACGCGATGCAATTTTCAGATAAAGAGATAATTCATTCCCACAAAGTGCCCTTAGAATTCTTGAGCGTGGGTATGGTTATTAAAATATCAATGCTTCTATACTGGCAAATGTGATTTACATTTTCTTCTATGTATTATTATTATTATTATTATTATTATTATTATTATTATTATTATTATTATTATTATTATTATTATTATCATAGTGATGTACGAATAGTAGCTGGCCTTGGCATGGGCTCCGAATTTCCAGAGGGTGTACACTTCATCACATACATGGCCCAGGATCAGGAAGGATACCAGGCATTTTGTTCCTTCAACTTTACAGTTCAGGGTAGCTTTTGTATTGATTTATTTATTGATTATTGTGAAACAGTTTTCACTAATATATCATGCCATCAATGTTGGTTAATTGAAGAAGAAATTTTTACCCTAAAGGTTCCTGGTTAATTCATTATGTTAAAGAGCAGGTTACCTTAGCAACATAAGATTGCGTTGTTTTGTTTTCAACTGATTCACAGCAAAATATTTATAATTTCGAGTTCGATTTTTTAATTGATTTTCACTTAGTTTATTGTCTTCCTGATTTGTATTCCATATTCGTTTTGCTGTAACACTATACATTTCACGCTATAGGAATGAATTTCTTTAGCTTTAATATAATTTATAATGCATAATTGCTGTCAATTGTATAAGGGAGTTTCTCTCCTATGTTTGTTCTTATTATTTTAAATGTGTTAAATACAGGCTTCTTTGGTTTAAAAAATATTTTTGTGACCCATTTAACGGGATGAAGATGGGATGGGATTGAATATAGCGACGACTCTGACAACAATTTCTTGAATAAGATGTTTATTTATAATGTAAATAAACGATGAAAGAGGCTGACACCATACTCGTGCGCATAAAGTAAAAAAAAAGGATTTAAATTATGACATGCACTGAGTTTCGATATAGAAATAATTTCGTCTCTAACTGGAAATAATCATGACATGTAACTTCAACGAGAGATTATAGAAGAATCAATGTATGGAACTTATTATAGACAATATCACGGATATAGACCTTTCCCATAACTAGGTTGTTTCCCTTGAAAATTACTTGCCCTTTGACGAAGTGCGCGTGACCGAGAAATCACTTTACACTTCCGGGGACGTCAAGTGATATGATATTTACAAGATTAAGAGCAATAAGATTATAATTATAATGTTACCGCAAATCAAAAAGAAGAAAAAATCGTTGAAGTATTGTTGTGTGTGTAGTGGAGTTTATCGTGGCCAAGTGTTGAATGGCTGGACTATCTCACTGCACAGGTTTCCCCAAAAAAAACGTTTGAAACGAGTGTGGATTCAGAGGTGCAAAACAGTGATGAAAACATTTAAATGGAACGAGCACAAACTTCTCTGCAGCGAACATTTTATCGATAACAAGGGACCGTCGGCTCTGCAGACAATCCCATCACTTTTCCCATCTCAGAATGGCTTCCAGAAAGTGTTTTCAACTTCGGTATGTATATATGATTTTGTACTTGTTCATTTTTCTCTGTTTTGCATACATATTAATTCTAAATTTTAGTTCAAGCCACGCTGCGCAACAGTTTCGTTATTATCAGTAATTGATAGTGAACTGTATATCTAAAGAAGAAGAAGATATGATGATGTTACCCCACCCACGCTTTATATTGAATAAAATAGTGTACAGGTGTGTGCTATTTTCAATATATGCACCAAATTATTCTGTTTACTGTTTGTAATGATATGGTCTAATTATTATTTTAAAAATAACCCAATTTTCTAAGAAAACCTTGGAAGTGTGTGCATTATCCCATCCACCATGCTCGTTTGTTTCCCTTTGTTTGTATTTTTATTGAAGGTTTAAAATTTCTTTTCAGAGGCTTGACGAGAATGAGCAAGTACCTGAATCAGAGGAAGAGATTGAGAAAGAGATTGAAATCTACACAGCAACGCCAGAAATGTTGGAGCAAGAAAGCAACACAGACATGGGGCCATCCAGGGAAACAGATATTGAGATAATCAAGTTGATGGGCCAACATTTGTTCAGAATGACTGCTCCATGCTTGATGTTTCTCTTTTGTTACATGATTACTGTGAAGAACCGGTTCCATTAGCTCTCAGTAAAAGGTAATTGAACAAATTCAACAGGCTTAGACTTGTTGAAGAAAATTATCAGCGGTCTTCTTTGTTTGTCATATCTATGAAGTACATGGCTGTTAAATATTTATGTGCCACCGCCATCGCCAACTGAGATGAACTTATCAGAATAAATGTTATTGAGTTGATATAATTTAATTTAAAAGCTTCAACTATTGAGAGTAAAAGAATGCGGTAATATGAAGTTATATTAATGTCAATGTGTACTCATTGTTACAAAATGTCATTGTTTTTTATTTTAAATTAAAAGTTGGTTCACAGGAATTGATATTTTTTACTTCAGGAATACGTCAAAACAGACCTACCCACATACAGTTGACCAGATGACACAAACTGACAACTTTAACATCAAGCAGTATGTTGATACTGGCACTCAGGAATCCAAAAGCACATGTGAAGTTAGTGAGCAGACAAACTTACCATTTCTGGTATATGAAGATGTAATGAACTGTGATTCCAACCTTATGTTTTATACTGGTATCCCAAATCGTGTAACATTTGAAGCCCTTTTTGATGAAATGACTGATGCAGAGGAGATGACATCAATACAGTCTGGAAAGAACAAATCTAACAAACAGCAAAAATCAAGGCATCAGTCTGGTGGACGACCAAGAACCTTGAGGCTTATTGATGAGTTTTTTATGGTCCTCATGCGCCTACGACTAGGACTTCTAGTGGAAGACTTGGGTTATCGCTTTGGTGTTTCATCTACTGCATGTGGGAGAATTATAAATAAATGGATTGATTATTTAGACGCAAAGTTAAATTTTTTGGTGATGTGGCCATCAATGGCAACAGTCAGACATAATATGCCAAAAGTGTTTAAAAACAAATTTCCAGACACACGAGTTATTATTGATTGCACAGAAATAAGGACAAGAGTCACCAAGTTCGCTTCAGTTAAAATCTCTAATGTACAGCGACTATAAATCACACAACACATGGAAAGCGCTTGTCGGTATCAGTCCATCAGGGCATGTAACATTTGTTTCAGATCTTTAGGTTGGGTCAGTGAGTGACAAGCAGATAACAAAGGAAAGTGGATTATTAGAGTTGTGTGAGAAAGGTGATGCTATTATGGCTGATAAGGGCTTTCTTATTTCTGATTTGACAACCCCAAAAGGCATTAAGCTTATTATTCCTCCTTTTAAAAAGGCAAACACAAAATTTACGAAAAGTGAAGTGCTCAGTACACGTGATATTGCAAATTTACGAATTCATGTAGAGAGACAGATGGAACGAATAAAGAACTTTCGAATCTTACAAGGTGTTATGCCCATTACAATGTCTAAGCAGGCTTCAAAAGTGTGGAAACTGTACAAAATTAACAAATCTGCAGCCGCCTTTACTTCCTCATTAACACTTGCATGTTTAGAAAGAAACTGCAGTTTATTTTTATCTGTTGTTAATTATATATATACACTTACTTGTTATATGTGTTTACAGTTGTCATTTATTTGAATAAAGCCAGAATGTTCAAATGTCTTATATTAAATTGCCAATATTGGCTGGGGCATCAAAATCATTTATTCACACACGAAAGAAAATGTGCAAAGATATTTTTAAATTATTTTATTTTGTATATATATTGTATTGCAATTGGTTAAATTGTAAAACATTTAAATTGCAATCCTTGTCTAAAAGTATGCCTAAAAATATTAAGTGCCATGTTATTAGGCCTTGGGCAGTCATATTATCACTCGGCCTTCGGCCTCGGGCTAATATGACTACCCTCGGCCCAACAACAAGGCCAATATGAATTCACTTGATTAATAACATTATAATACTGTACATCTGCAAAGAACACTATATTGAATTTGCCAAGGAAAAGTATTTACATCAAATCAACATTCCAGTTCTTAACATATGATTGGTTTCCAGTTCTTATGATGTAACACATTTTTTCTGGAAGAGGATTATTTTGAGGAAAAGTTTATTGTCTGGAATTAGGATGATGCAGAAAACTTGCCTAAATTAAGCAATGGTAAAAAAATGGCTGCTCATGTATTTCTTCAACTTTCTCAACTAAATAATGCAGTCACTAATTTTGTTAATTTTCAGTTCTCTATATTGTGGAGCGTTTAATGCGTGCAGTGAACAGTTCGGGTATAAAACAGTCAACGTAGAATTTTCTTAATTTTTCAATCATCTTCCCAATGAAGTCAGTATCTGCAAATATTCTTCCAACAGAAATGCCCATACAAGTCAAAACAGCAAAATCACACCATCTACGCCCTGTCAATGCCAGCTGACCTTGAACTTGATAATAATATTTGTGAGTCCTTTTTAGTTTCACTTGCTTATTTTCATCAATGAAGCAGTAGACTTTGCTGTCCTCTGCAACTTCAATAGGAGTTTTCATCCTCCATAACAGTTTAGATGGACACTTTATTTCAAGTACCCCATTTCAATCACCACCGATGATCAATGTTTAGAATTTCTACACAAATATTTGATTACATCACCAAGGGTATCCAAGCGTATACTGTATTCAACAATATGAACAATGTGTGATTTTGTCACCAAGGATAATAAAATTATAGAATTTGTACCAAAATATGAATAATGGGTTTCATACACAAGCAGGGTGTATGTATAATTGATCTTCATTAATATACTGATATTTAGTAATAACGATTCCAAAAATCGATTAGAAATGACTCGTGAAATCTAATTGCCGACCACGACGTATTTCTCCTTCCGCGGCTCTCGTTGAATGTTCAAGAAACCAACACGTAGGGTTTGCAGTTCGCAGTCTGCCAAAGGATCCGTCGAGATCCACATATTCCCTGCAGACCCGTTGGAATCAAAGCTTTCTAAATCAGTGCTGTCCTCTAAGTTAACATTACCATCAAAAGCAGCACGCAGGATGCACTGAATCCCACTGAGTTCAATTACAATGTATCTATTCACAGCAAAGCTTAAAATATTTCTGAACCGTGTTGTACACGAAACAGGATTAATTACCAATGCAATTGTATACATACATATATAAAGCCTATACATATGCGCGCACATGAACTAGATATTTTAAATATTAAATCATTTATTCAGAAGTACTGCACAAGATTAATATTATAATAATAACTTGAAAAAATGATATGACTAAAGCTGAAGATTGCTTCTGCCCAGTAAACAGTTTCTTGGAAAAACTCGTTGTTATGTGATACAAACACGATAGTTTCTAGATAAGTACCATACTTGTAGTTGAGATATGCAGCTGTATAATTTCAAGTAATCGTGTTTCTCCCTGCAATCACTTTGCTCCTGCACCTAACTCAGTATTTGGAAACAGCTAGACAGAAATAAACCTTCCTATGGTAACGTTGTACGCCGTAAACGAAACCCGAGTAAATGTTCGTTTATATATATATTTTTTTAATGCAGTGTTAATAAGTACACACAGTTCCGTAACATCCAGCATTTTTCAACTTTTGGGAAAACTTCGACTGTATGTGACCCTATGCCTCAGTCATAGTATTCAAGAAACACCCCAAACCACTGTTTCCGGAAATTAAAAAAATCAAGACCGTTATATACTGAATTCTTGTATGGGTAATTGTAAAAGGTTTAAAAAGAGTTATATAACATTATTCTTTCCATTTCAATTCAGTTCGCGTGTATTTTTAAGTTGGCTATTTGTTCAATTTGGTTTAAGCATTATTCAATATTTGGTATCCCAAAATCTCCAGACGTGTTCGGCTACAGTCTGTAATTCTTATACAACATTAGAAATATAATATATCAGTTGCATCTTATGCATCTATAATGTTTCCTCTATACGTCAGATTGTTTTTTCATTTCAAAATATTATTCTCTAAAGTGTGTTGCGTATGTATGAGCTAACATATTAATGTACAAATACACAATTAGCAAAATTAGGTAATTATTGGTGCAACTAAAATTTTAAATAATGTTAGTGGTAATGTTATCTTATACTGCTAATTGTTTGATTTAGTCACTTGTTTGCTCTGTTATTTTACTTGCTCTTCTCTTCTTCATTTGTTTAAAAGCACAATCACTAAGTATTCTTACTAATATTTCCAAAGCGATATTCTTTATGCCAAACAATTATCAATAGTGAAAGTTGAAACAATAACTTTTTAAGGAAAAACGTTTTACTACTTTTTCCATCTAAAGCAATTATTGCAGGTATTTTGTTTTATCAATATCAAATTATATAAACATTTTAACAGACAGTCAGAAAAACTGGTGGCGGTAGTGGTGAAGACGCGGCAGGTAGAATTATCGTAGACAAATTCCTTGAATTATTGGAAAATGGTATGACGAATATTACAAATTGTTCAAGTCGGCAAAAAGAAGCCACAACAACATTGCTTCGTATCATTAACAGTGTAACATACAGGCCTTATGTTCAGCTGGACAAATTATTTATGTGACGTCTGCTTGTGTTATTTATCATGAAGCTGCAATAATGCACGACAAAATATGTCTTAGGTCGGGTGTGATTTTATTAGTATAGTTAATCTAGATATAATTTATTGTATTGTAGATTTATACAAATTTACTGTTTTTCCTGTTGAACTATCACTTTCAATTCTGTCTTTGAACAAACGTTAATTAGATCTGATTTCTATAACTTAATTTATCTGGAATGAATATCAGTATTTCCTATTCAGTGTAAACAACTCAGTACAGGAAAGTAATAAACAGTATGATGAAAATGTTGTGTTAACATCCGAAATTAACAATGTGAATAATGCAGACGCATCTAAACGTTTGTAGTATTCTAAAAATGTGGATGCAAATAGTATGTCCCAGATTCATAGTTATATCGCAAAATATTGTTTTTATACGATTTCATAACATGTATTTTAGCTGCAAAATTACTCAGTGGACTTCTCATCTATGTTATAAGAAAAAACCATTTCCAATATAATGCGTAAAAATTATTAATTGACTTTTCAACATAATATGTATGCTACAGTTGTCCGCTGTGGTGCTGCAGTTTGGCCAAGACATGGCTACGTGAAATGCACTAGCACTGATCCAATCTATGGCACCAGATGTTCCACTGAATGTGACGAAGGATTCGAACGCAGTGGTGATTATACGACCGAGTGCACAAAGAGTGGAACTTGGACAAGTGACACAAGTCAGCCCTGTTCTAGTAAGATGCCTCGTTTCATAGTAATGGATTTTTCCCCGTATAACAGAATGGTTGTTTTTCCAATGGTCTTTGTCACTTCCTGATTTCAATCTTAACAGGGCAATTCATATATATGAGACCCGAAAAGGAAACATGCGGTCAGGCGAAAAGAAACTATACAAATGGAAATAACAGTTATCATTCAGCATGTCAGTATTTGTTTGTGTTAGCATTGTTAACCGCTTAAAAATCCCTTACAACATTTTTACATATTAGAGCAGCTATTCTGGAAACGTTATGTTCAATGAATGCAATTTCAATGTAAAAAGTCACAACTATTTATGACAGCTGCAGTATGCCACATTAATTTACATTAAGCATGCTGCTATGATTATGACAAAATTTTTATCAAATGCGCAGACCATCAAAATGTTTAAACTTGGAGCTACCACAATAGTTAGTATCGCGTTGGACTCCGAATCCACAGCTTGCGAATTCCAAAACCTATCCAGGTCAGACAGACCTTGTCGAATGCTTCGGATTGTCTTTGGACAAGGCACTTACCTCCATTTCCTTAGCACAACAAAACGAAATGATGCTATAAACGTACCTTTACAACCAACAAATTCAAATTTATATTGATAAATACGTTAAAAGTGACAGTTTTTATGTTTGTTTTCACTACAGTACAGGAGTAAGTAGCAAATAGTTTATCAGCTTGTTTCCATTTTGAAAATGGCGACGATATTTTGCAGAATAAAATTAAACGACTTCTGCGATACAAAAACTCCTCTTGGCTGGATACATTTTATATGGTCTAGATTTTCATCGGGTATTGGAGTATATAACTTCATGAGATTATAGAACGCAAGTTATTAAATAAGGTTGCTTTTTCCAAATATATTATTACAATCAAAATTATTTAATGAAATCTGATATTCGTCCTCGTTAATACAAAACCATATACTCTTATGCAACTAAGTCAATATCAAGATTATTATTTTTTAAACTAGCGTTCATTTATTTATTGGTATAGTTTTCATTTACAAGGAGAAATAATTATTATTTTCATAAAACATCCATTTTAGACAGAACGAAATAAATGTTGTTTCTAACGCTGTTTCTCATAAATTATTTATCTACATCATTTTAAAGTTTTTTTGGTAGTAATTATTTAATTATTTTCCGACATTTCTCACGACCTGTCCTAAATTTATTTTAATTTTGACGTTTGGAAACTGTATTCAAGTTTATTTTTATACTATCCCGATCTGAATCAACCATAGTTCCTAATCAACATTTATTCCATCGTTATTTTAATACGCCCCAATGAGAGTAATGTGAGAACAGTGCGATGAAGGAAATATTCTTAATTTGTTTAATCTAAAAACATAAAATGTTTGTTCGATGTCCGTAAAAATGTGCAGTTCATTACAGTAAATCAATGATCACCAAGGTGCATGGATTGAAAATTAGAATTTTTTGTTTACCATATGGATTTCGTTTGTTTGTCTTTATCGTTCATGGCCTTCATCGCCATCGTACATGCCTTGGTAATATTCGCCATTCAATGTCGCTACTGGTTATTTTGTTACGTTGACCAAAATGAAATTTCATATATTTTTCCTTTGTGTTCGTTAATTTTCCTTTTAGAGTACATCAGTATTCATCCTAGTGACTCACCTATCATATAGCAAAGAATTTTCTAATCACAAAAGTAATGATTACTATTAAAATTGTGTGTTCGTAAAACACATATCCCCGCGCTCCACGCTTTATACCCCATCACCCAAGTATAAGCATCTTGCAACATCACTGGTGGTAAAAGTTGGGCCAGGAGGCTAATGTTAGCTGCACATATGCATATGTATTTTAGTGCCCTCTCTGTGCATTTGTGTGTATGTGTGTGCGGGGAATATATATGTGTGTGCGAATACAAGCATATACAATAATGGCTGCCCTTAATCTCGGTCAAACGTAATAATTTTCGTTTACTGCAAAACAAGTTCTATTAATTAGCGATTTCAACAACGTCTCTGATATATGCATTAGTGCGTAGAAGAAATACTACTATATTGGCAAAGCAACTATTTAACATATAACTACACAATTGCTCCAGAATCCTACAGCTGAAATCTAGGTATATAGAGGTTTCTACATAGAGTAATAAATATACGTCATTCAGAGGGAATAAATTTATGACTGGATCCTACAAGAGAATGCTTGAAAATATGAAATGAATTTTTAAGAGAAAGAATTGTATGTATATCTATATTGTGTCATGTATATTTAATTTATACTCTGTGATAGACTTTTGTCTAAAACTGAGAGTAAGATTTTGGGCCTACCTGATTAGAGTCTTTATTTTTGCAAACAACATATTAAATTGCTAGCTCTTGCCAATGAAATTAGATTAGTAGTAGTTTTGTTGTTGTTGTTGTTGTTGTTGTAAAGTCTATTTATGATGACATTTGGCAGGGATATCTGACAGGACCTCATATCGTGGCCTTACAACTCAAAGACCTTCTCTAGTATTTTTCTTGTTCTGAAGCGTGTCATATTTTGCAATAGCACTGACTTTGATGTTATTATATGCGTCTTCAATTATTATTATTATTATTAGTAGTATTATTATTATTATTATTATTATTATTATTATTATTATTATTATTAAAGGAATAAAATGCCCGAAGCCATACGATCCGCAAAATGGAAAATACGCATGCTCTACTCCTGGAAATGAACAAGAGTACCAGTCTATTTGTTGGGCGGAGTGTAATGACGGATACGGGTTGGAAAAAATGACGTATTCCCATTGCTCGGCAAATAAAACATGGTCTGCTAACAGACAGCCTGTCTGTAAAGGTAACACTGTTTATGGAGGGGAAGAAAACTAACAATTTAACAAAAGATAGATGTATATTCGCACAATAAAAGCAATATTAACGGTTATTTGCATCGATTGTTTGATCTGACTTAAGTATAAACGCGAACAGTATTATTAATAGATATTGATTTGCCCTCTGATCTTGTCTTGTCTTGTCTCAACCTTAAAGAACATCGTTTCTAATTAATTTAGTACAGCTAAATTTAGTTTCTTTTCATCAAAAGTAAATGCACATGTTTATACTTGCATGATCTTAAATCAATACTATCAAGTTTAGTAATATATTTCTTAATAGAGCTTCAAAAACTTAATGCAAATAAACATTCTAATTTAATACGTTTTTGTGAAGAATGAGAAAATAGTTCCTATTGAATTTGACTTAATCTGATGTTTAATATTGCATGATTCGTTTCAAAGATCACACTAAACATAATCTTTTCATCCATACTATTTCCAATATGTAGTGGAATATTAAAGTTTGACCACTATATAATGTGCTTTTTGAAACTGCGCTATAACTACACCTATTTTCTAAAATCGGATTCGGGAGTTCCGATAATTTAGTTGGCTGGGCGTCGGATTTTGAATCCAAGGATCGCAAGTTCGATACCAGCCAATACCATGCCGGGTAGCTTGTCTCTTGAGTCCATGTTCTGTGTGATATAGGAAATACTATTTTAAAAGTGTCGTTAAAACTAACAAAAACTAAAATCCGATGCACATGCTGAAGTAATGTGTTACATTCTTTTTACCCATCTATAGACATCGAACCTCCGAAGATAGAATGTGCTGAGTCGTATCATCAATTTTACGCCGATTCTGGCAATGTAAAGCAAAATGCTTTCTGGTTATTGCCGAAGGCTGTAGACACAGTTGACGGAAACAATACAAGTATCGTCAATATCTCAGGGCCAGATGTGGGTTCAGACCTTCCCGTGGGTTTTACAACAGTCCAATATCGTGCAGTGGATAGCACAGGAAACGAATCTCCAATTTGCACTACTGTTTTATATGTTCAAGGTAAGGGGATATACAAGGTTATGCTGTGGATTTCAGTTATCAGAAGATAGTCATAATTTCTTTGCAGTCAAAAAGCCTCAACAACAGTTTTATTTATGAGGAGTACAATTTGCATAACAAAAGTTTTATTTTCAATTAAAGTTTTAAAGAGACAGTTTTACCTCAATAAGCCTGAAATCAACTTTTTTGACTGAAGAATTACTTATACTTACAAAAACTAAAATATCATATTAACTTGTATTCGCTTCGATGATTTTAAATGGATGATTTCTTAAACCTTTCTCGGTAAGTATTCATGTCAAATGTTTTGCTTAACAGTCTCTCGAATTATATAAATATGCCAGAATAAAAACAACCCCAAATACAAACAAATAAATAGCATGCAGACATATGTAAAGGAAAGGAATAACGGTAGATGTCTTGTGATCTTGATATATAGCTGTATGCAGTAATGTTTCAATATACACCTATAAGCATGCGAAGAAACACCCTGAGGAGTATAAAATATATAAATGATGTTTAAAATTGTGTTCTGTTATTATATGTAACCAATCTTTTCAATTTCAGAAATCGTATGTCCACACCCTTCACTCCAGATAATAGATGAAAACATCAGATTTTCCTGTCGAAATCTTAATCTTGGACAAAACTGCACGCTTTCATGTCGCTTTAATCTGCCTCTGCGTGGAGATTTTGAAATAACTTGCTCTGCGGATGGAAGAGCCTCCGTAGGAAAATGGACCTGGTCCAATGAAATACAGCCGTATTGTGAAGGTTAGACACAGCAACCCACCCACCCAAAAAAGAAAATAATATCTTTGCTGATAACTTCTCGACAAAACTCTGAATTGTAAATATCTTGAAAGTTACTGCACAACTCGTATAAATACCTTCAAAATCGATTTTCAACCTTTTCATGACATGAGCTAAGAGCAGTTTACATTAACTGTCATGTCACTGTTACAATTATCGTTGTGGCCACTTTAAGGCTTTTATCCGGTATTATATGAAAATGCATTTTGACAGTTCGTTTTGGGGCCTTTTATCATTCATTGCATCATTTTTTAATTTGTATAAATTCAACGTAGGCAAAAAATAAACAATATTAATAAACACCGTCTCTATGGATCAGCTAAATATATTTGCTTTGTGACTGAATGTCTTCTGAATACATCTATTTTAAGTGGGAGCTAAACTTTTAGGTAATAATTGTGATAATTGAGATTTATTCATTTAAGTTTTCTATGTCGTTGTCAGGAAACATTTTGTCCTCATCACTATCGATTGTAGTTTATCAGAAAAGAAATTCAATTTATCATAGTAAATTGTGTAATTCTATTTTGAATTGGGTATAAAACTTAAATTTATCAACTAGCATTTCTTTTTTACTTTTTTTTAAGAAAGTTTTATTTCCTCCGTAACATGTGCCATTCTTTCAGTGAGTCATTTCATCAATATTCGAAATAAAGAATAATTTTTGCATTATAATTCTCCTTCATAATCTCTTGATGTAATTTGAGTCAATTATTTTGGTTTTTAAGTCTCCTACGATCGTATCACTTCCCATGGGCTTAGATCGCAATAGCCCTTCGTAAAAAAAAACTGCTGTTAGTGCTATTCCTAGGAACTTTAGATTGTTCCCTAACTAGAAGCATATGCTTCTAGTGCTCCTAATTTGTGCGAACTTTCTTTCTTTCAATAGCAATTTATAAGGTTCTCTGGCCACACCGCCGTACTCAGTTATGGTTGTGTTTTTTTTCTGCGTGCAAGCTGCGATGCCAATTATTATTATTATTATTATTATTATTATTATTATTATTATTATAGATATTAAATGTCCTACGCTGACAGCACCTATCAACGGAGCCATGACCTGCGATAGTATATCTGCCAGACCCATCTGTTCCCTGTCTTGCAATAAAGATTTCGACATACCATACAGATTTGACGGTCGTTACTTCTGTCTAGATTCCGGACGTTGGGATCCTAATAATGAAGTACCAAACTGCACTGGTAGGTAATTATATGGAATGTTAAATGTCATTGTTGCTTTACATGCTGAAGATATAAAAGTAAAATAAAGTCACATTTGTGTTATTGGAAAAGACATTATCTCAATCGTTTTTGTAATAATAATTTAATAAATTAAATATAATTTTTAAAAAACCATCTAAAAAATCATTACTACCTTTATGTTTTTTCGCTTGTTGTTTAAATAAACACTAATGTTTTTGACTTAGTTTTGGCTGTATCTGCCTATGTTCATTTTGGTGTACAGAATTTACTTGCCTTCATTTTTTTTCCGTCTCAGAGCCAACCCGTCCACATTTCTGGAATTTGCCAGCAACACTCGGCTATTTCTCAGGGTCATGTAATGAAGAAACAGTCATTCGTGAAATAAAGGAGAATTTCTTACAGATTATTGCAAAGTTACCACAGCAGTTCCATACCAACCTCACAATTGATAACATAAGAGTAACTTGTGGTGCAATACTACCACGCAGTAGGCGGACTGTCCTTGTAGACGTCTCTGACAAGTCGCTAAATTTAAATGGTCATTGGCCTGTGGGAATTTCTTCTAACATCAGACATAAAAGACAGAGCAACAATACAAACAATATTGTTATACAATTTGATATTGTGGTGCCATGGAACCAAGGCGACATGAGTTTAGCAGATGCATACACATACCATGACAATATGACCTACACCTTTCGAGATAAGTTAATTGACCTAGTAAATGCAGGGGAGTTTGATTTGCCAGGTTACTCCAGACCGTCATATCATTTCGACGATTACGGTATGTTTCATTGTGAAAATGGCGTTCTGGACAACAATGTATGCAGTGAGTATACAAAGCTTTACGTCATTTTGTTCTTAAAATATGATCTACTCTGTGAGTTTTTACATAGCAAAGTTGATGCACTGTGTAATGATACTATCTAGAATCTGAATAAAATCTAATTTCCATTTAATATTTGTATGAAAATTAACGATGTAATCTTGTGGAAAAGATTAATCGCACTATTTATTTGGATTCTTCACACGACCATCATTGTCATTTGTCGCGATCCACAAGTTATTAACTCCTGGTATATGATATTGTCACAGCCTCGCGTGGCGGAATCAATCCAGTTTGAGCTACACCCGAATTTGTGTTTGAAAGTTATGGTTACCACTTATGCATTTCCCTAAACGTCTATATAAAAGATTTAATTGTATATAATACTGATATTTTTTGCAATTATGATGATCGTAGTTGATTATGTGATGTTAGGTAAATGGGTATAATGACTAATGTAGAAATTAAATCATGAGGGAAAAAAGAAAAAGCAGCGCATACAAACTAAATACGAAATATAGTAATATTTAAGGATTATTGAATCTGATTAAAAAATATAAATATCAAATGTAGCATGTATACTTTGATTTGGTTTAACAGAAATGTGCCGTGCCGGTGAACAGTATAATAAAGTCACTGAAACCTGCGAAGACTGCCCACTAAACAAATATCAGGATAAGGAAGGCATACTTCCATGTAAAGAGTGTCCCCCTCATCATGTGACTTTGGAGACTGGACGTAAACATGTAAATGAATGTACTGGTAAGAGAACACACACTCACACACACATACTACACACACTTACACACGCACACACACACACACACACACATATATATATATATATATATATATATATATATATATATATATATATATATATATATATATATATATATTTATATATATATATAGTTAATATATATATATATTTATATATATATATAGTTACGAGATACAATCAAGCGCATTATAAAATGACAAAGCAGTTAAATTGTTTTATAAAATCATATATAATGCTTCCATTTGATACTCAGCGGTACAACGTGTAACTTTATATATTGAACAGAGCCTTGGTGTTTATGTGCTGGCAGATTAATACAACATATCTTATTAATAACAAATCGCACCTCTTGTGATTAATATAATTGGATAGTCATATTATGTAGTAATGGTCGCAATACAACCTACGATCATTTAACAGTAACAGATGCAATAGGACATGCATAGTGAACAAAATAAGCAAAACAAATTAGCAGCATTTACGAATATAAACTGCAAACAGTATTATACAGCATTCAATTGAGTATTTAATGTATTGACGTTTCAATTTTGTTTTGTTAATTTGGTAAAGACTCAGCTTATGGATCCATATGGGCGCAGAAACCAAATTGATCGGCTCTTAACTTTGTGCGACTGCATATGTACATATTTTGTATCTTTCATTTGTCATAAAATAAAATTTAAGGTTTTTGGTGTCTTTGTGTATGAGAGGTTTATATTGTAAATACATAGCAATATCTATCTATCTATCTATCTATCTATCTATCTATAGATCTATCTATCTATAGATCTATCTATCTATAGATCTATCTATCTATCTATCTAGCGGCGTCGCTAGGGTTGGTGTCAGTGCAGTAAACTCATGGTGTCACCCCTCCAGACTTCCCCCCATGGATTTCTTCTTCTTAAAATAAGTCCACAGTATAAAAGTGGCACCCTGTGCCTGCTAGTCATGTATTTAACTACGATCGGTTATCCGTTTATGAAATCCGACTAGACCGAGCAGTGTGTGCTCTGTAAAATTTGCAATTTTTCATTTTGGTGTCACCCCTCGAAGATGGTATCACCAGGTGCGGTCCGTACCCCCCGCACCCTCCTAGCGACGCCACTGTATATCGCGTTCCCTGGATACGCCTCTTATTCTCACCTTTCTGGCTTTTTTTATTATTTCCAACACAGAGCTTTGCCCAGCTGGTACATACTCTCAGAACTCAGTCGTTCCCTGTACCACATGCCCAATCGGAAGTTACCAAAGCTCCATCGGTCAGAAGACGTGCATCTCATGCCCTGAGGGAAAAATCACCAACTCATCGGGACGCACAACTGATGCAGATTGTTCAAGTCGGTTCAATTTTATTTACACTTATATCTAGAATTTTTTTCTGACAGTTAGCAATTAGTATGTACATTGCGTGAAATTCTTTCCATTAAACTTAAATTTCTTTCCTTGGCCATGAATGACTTTGAAATATGATTAATATGGGAAAACAAAATTATAACAGACTCAACATGCAATTTGTAACACAAATTCATGAGAAAAAAAAATCAGAAATACCTTGACAGTGGAGAATTTTCCTGACGCCAATGTCAATGACCTTTTTTTCTTTGCCACAGAATACGACATATATATCAACAGAGAACTTTCAAATCTTGAACTCAGGAATTTGGATGTTGATGCTTTTGACCTGACGGTTGCTTTGTGGCTTCGAGTCAGCACTACCAAAAATGGACCACCAAATATTTCTCTGTCTTCATATCATCCAAATCATGGAGAGTACTTCCTTATAACCATACAGGACGCTATCTCTGTCCGTATCCAGTAAGTATGCACTTAATATATATATATATATATATATATATATATATATATATATATATATATATTGTTATGTGCTTAGGCTGGAATAAACAGTAACATAGAAAGAGTGAAAATAGCAAGCTTGTAAAACTTAATAAACAATTTATTAACTACAAATATTTTTCAGAAAAATAAACTTACGGTTTTAAGAATCAATTCCAAAATTAATCCAAAATAATTCAAAATACTATCCACTAGAGAAATTGGAAAGGTCCTGGTAATAAAAATGTCCAAATAACTCTAAGTTCGAATTCCAGCGAAGTATCCAATATGGAAGACGATGTTACTTGATTTAGTCAGTTCTTGTTAACAAAATCTCTATGAGCATAACTCTTTCCCAGATAAATAATAAAATAATTCCTCTTGATCCAAACGAATTGACACAATAACCAGTACAAGGTAATTTAAAATAACTCAAAAAGACACAACTTAATATTCTAACAACCCAATTCTTCTACTGAATAACTCTCTCCAAAACATAATTTATATGCCTGTTTTTACGTAAACAAGAAAGGGGTCACGCCCTTCTAGAATCTCTCAGAACAAATTTACGTTCAAGAAATCACGTAAACAGCGTATGACCCAACTAAATTAGAAAGATGTTTATACTTTACTCCATTTTGTCCTTGGAACCAACCAATCATTTTAAAAGCTTGTTTACAACTCTGAAACCAGGTCAGAATGAGTTCAACACCTGGTGTTTATCCTGTAAGGTACAGTTCCCTCCCCCCTTCAATGAACGAATCTTAACACTTAAAATGTCAAATTTGAATCTAACAAACAGACTATAAAAATAACTATAAATGACTTATATCACATATACGTAACAATATATATATATATATATATATATATATATATATATATATATATATATAGAGATAGATAGATAGATAGATAGATATATATATATATATATATATATATATATATATATATATATATATATATATATATATATATATATATATATATACCTCTTTGTGTGGTGGCGGTTGGATCCCAACATTTCAAGCACTTGAGCTTGTGTGTGTGTGTGTGTGTGTATTTTGTTCAAGACGTATTACTGCTTCGTTCCCTAAGTGGAACAATTTCGTTACTTTTAGTTTATGTCCTTGATTCACAAACTAGTTCCAATCTGCATTGATTGATATTTACACCAAACAGCTAATAATAATTTGAGCTCGTAAAATTGATAGGTGTAATAAAATACAAGTCCGTATTTGTGTTTTGTTTCAAGTCTGGTTAATGAGCTCGTTTGATATGGCATATGACCTGACGTCCTCAATTTACCCCTGTTCCATACTACTTTCATTCGTATATATATATATACCACGAGATGTATAAATTTGTCATTAAAAGGAAACGAGGCTTGCCCGAGTTTCCTTTTAATGAAAAATTTATACAACGAGTGGTATATCAATGATACAGCGTACATACTATACATATATTTTATTTATATCACATACAAATACAAATATTTGCAAGTTGGAGTTACGATGTGCTCCTGATATATTGCCAGAGTAAATGACCTCCTCACAACCAAGTGGCTGTCTGCTACAAAATCTAGTTCTACGATTTTTCTTGTTATTCACAATCACATATTCAAATTGATAAGTTGATTGTTTTCTTTTTCATTTTCTTTTTTTATTCACATTTATTAAATCAATATAAGACACACGCATTATTTAAACATAAAATATGTTGTTGTGTTGTTTTTTTTAATGAAGAAAGTAGTGCACTGCAAACACGGTGATCTTATTATAGACAATGTATTGACTTACTGTCGTATGGAAATTAGCGTGGAATATAAACGAATTGGAATCACGAACCAACAAGAGGTAATTAGAATATTTTAATATATTGACAGTTCAACTAAGTCATCATTTTGATTTAATTAGCGATTCTACAGACTAAACATCTCTCTCTCTCTCTCTCTCTCTCTCTCTCTCTCTCTCTCTCTCTCTCTCTGTACGTCTTGACTAACATTGCCATCATTCATAGGTCCAGAGACATCGTCGTATGACACAAGCAAAAATCCACAACGCTTGTATTTTCGTGTATTTTTTGCTCCAGAGAGGGGGGGGGCTGGCGACCATTTGGACAGTTTTATATTTAATTATTAATACTCGATTAAAACGGGTTTCAGAAACAACAACAAAGGCTTAAAACACAATACAGTATGTGCGCATCGTAACCGACAAATTTAACATGTAGGCCTTGTGTGTCGTCTGACGATTGCAACTATGTATCATTGATATTATGAATACTATAGATAAATCCCAAGGAAAGCGTAAGCATAGGTTTACGAAGAAACAGAGTACTGTGGGTTACTTGGTACAAGTTCATCTTTAATGTTTTCGTCCAGCGCAATATATTTCTCTCTCACTCCAGATTTGTGCTTATTTTGCATGAGAGGAAGGAGGAAAAAGACAGGACTCCGATGAAATTGTGTACCAATACCATTTTAATATTTAGAAAACAGGGACTATTAATATTTGTGTCGTTAATTTCATGTCATTTATGATTAATGAATGAGTAGAAATTCTTCATAGAGCTATAGGCCTACGGTAGAAAGAATGTTTATATATTCGTATTATTGCGCTATGGGCGGATCACTATTTGATATACCAATAGTATTGGTATATAGATTTGCTTTATACCAACACTTTAAATGCCATGTTATTTTTAATGTATGTGGTATAAATATATATATATATATATATATATATATATATATATATATATATATATATATATATATATATATATATATATATATATATGGGTTTTGTTCTTGTTCTCACTTACATTTTGAAACCGAATCACCTCTCGTACAAATATATTTTAATGGAGAAACTTGCAAAGGTTGAATTCTTCATTGTCCTTTTTACTTAATATTGTCTCAAAAGACATTTCAGTCAGTGTAAGTGTACTTCGTCCGTTCTGACCTGTCTGGTGACAGATAAAATAAGCGGTACCGTGTTAAATTTATCATACCGCACCACCTCATCACTCTCTCCAAACACACACACACACACACACCAGTTCAGCCTTCCAAAGCTCTCGATATTAGTGTTTTTAGTGTTCATATCTGTACTTATTATTTACATAGGCAGGCTTTGCATACGAGTTCTGAGACCGTACCTCTTGGAAAATGGGTTCTACTAGTCGTGATTTTGGATTCCGACAGCCGACTTCTTACAATCAAACTGAAAGATAAGACAGTATTACAAGAAAGTTTCTTCTCTGGCGTTAATAATACGGTCCTTATATCTGGATCATCTCTCCGAATGAATGTTGGATCAAATACAAGTAATGGATGATGATGATGATGATGATGATGATGATGATTTATTATTATTAAATTGTCATTATTATTATTATTATTATTATTATTATTTATTTTATTTCTATTATTATTATTTATATTATTGTTATTGTTGTTATTATCATAGTCACTGTCATTACTTATATTTATCTATTATTATTATAAATATTATTATTATTATTATTATTATTTCAAAAATTACCGATAATTTCTTCACTTAACGTTACTTCGAAATTTGTATCAATAAATGATTAATAATGGCAACACTAGCATTAGTTATTGTACCTGTAGCAATGTTAGTAATTGCAAATGTATTAATTGCAATGGTGCTTAAGATAACATGTAAATCAATATATGGATTTTCGAAAGTATATACAAGTTTTACATAGTAATGCTTTGAAGAAAAAATTTGCCCACCGAATTTATCACGAAATGAGAAGAGATATGCGCTTTTGCGAAGGTATGAATGTGTCATAGCTTTGGCAGAAAGCTGAGAATCTCAAATTAATTGGACTTATATATATCGGTTCTCTAAAGAACTAATTCAGTTACCATTGTAAAACTTTGCAAACATCATGATATTAAGAATTCGATAACTTTATATTCTGTTTCCTCACGTTAAATCCTATAGTTAATAATATAAATGCATGCTTGATGATAGTTTATGTGTAGAATAAAAGATATAAGCAGTTAAGAAAGACATATTTCTTCACATACGAAAACACAATTATTTTCTTCGTTTATTCGACTTGATAATTTGAAAACTATCACCATGGTTGGGATTTTGTCATTCTTCAAAAAGGATAGACGTAAGGGCACGTGGGAATTCTTCGACACCAAGATAGCTGGGAGAATATTCTTACCTTACGGGGTCTTCAGACGGCAGAAGTTGAAATCAGAGGCATAAAAGCAAAAGAATCAAAACCAATTTTAATAATCTGTATTTATCATTTTATCAACTGTTAACCTATTATTTTCTGACATTATTTGCCGGAACTGAAACGATACCAGATTCCTTGGAGGATGATAGGCCCCCTCGAAATTCAAGACTTATTGATGCTTCCAAGGGTCAAATATTACATAGACTTTTGTCATAAACTACGCATCCACTTTCAAAGGCCTTTAGTTGCAGTAACTTTTTTCAAGTACCAATAAGTTATTAACAATCCCTCATTGAACAAACCACCTAATGTTGAAATCCTAGGCGACCGTATGTCATTGAATTTCCCATCATACATTTATACTACGTCACTGTCAGTAATGTGAATAAACATAAAAGGGGTAGTTATCAAGTTGAGAAAACAGATAACTTCACCCATGATAAGTTGATCCATGTTTGCGACCCAATAGCGATTAAAATTGGTTCCATGCAATTTGATCCGGAATAACTCTGACCAATTTTTAAAGGTATGCTAAACCGTTCTTTTTACAGACACGTCAAGCCCTAAATAGACATATCAGTTACCAAACAACTTCGCCCCAGTTCTGGTATGCATCTACGGCTAGACATTTTTCAATACATCTCAGACAACAGTTAAACGAAGCCAAACGCTAAAAAAGTCAGACCATAATAAATTTTATTGAAGACAAATATATATTGTCCATGTGGATGTCCAGTATGTAATAAGATTTAAAGCCCATTTTGCATGGAAAAAAAAAACAACAGCTGTTCCCATTGGTTTTTAACAAAGGGTTTGAACTGACCTTTATGAAAGGTCATGGAACTGTATTGGTCATTGTGTTGTAGTACTGTTGTTGCTTAATCGCAAGTAGACTGTTGTATCCTATTGCTGTTAAGTTGTTAAGAATTCGGAGACAATCTGTGTTGCCTTAATATATTTATCTTTCGTCTATTATTATATCTCTAAATATATCAAGTTATCGATATATATGAGACAGAGAGAGAGGAAATGTCTAACATTTACAAAGCGTTTCTTCTGTTTACAACACATCTCAGACAATTATCTTGATATTGTAGTTTTTTTCTTTAATTAAATGTCAATGTTTCTAGCCATCCGTTTCACGGGACTGTTCCTGTCAAGTCAAAATCTATCGGAAAACAGAATACAATCTTTGTCCAGTTCATGCAGTTACGACATACCACAGTCACTCCGTTCCATGTCTGACATTTCAAGATTTCGGCTGACTGCTATTCAAGCTGAAGTTCCTTCCTCTTGCGACGGTATATATAAATTTGTTTATTTGATATAGTTTGTTGAAGCAAATGTTAGGACATCTTAATATTCAGTATTGATACGTAATCCATCAAAAAATAAATTTTAATATTAATTCTCATAAATTCGCCAACCGTGTGTATACTGTTTCCACACAATTGTTATCCTTCTAGCAGTATCTCTCTGTAATATTATTGTAAGTAGAATACATTCTTTTAAAACAAGAAATACGTATGCTTTCTAGTCAAAATGGTTAAACTACATTGCTTGCTGATTTAGTTTAGGGTACAATATTGCAAAATCTTTTTTATACTAAGTTATCCGTTTAATGAGATTCATATCCGGAAAATAAATTCGCAACGGAAATTAGATTTTTTGAAGAAATGGTAAAAGTATTTTATAACAACTCATCGGCTGTTCCATTTAAACGTTGATATTTTAATCGATTATGCAAGAGTATTTACTTTTTATCACTGCCATATCTACCGCTTGGTTGCCGTATGTACTAGCTACAGTGCGGAATAGTGTCTTAGCGTCAAAACGAACAGATTTAGAAAGTGTGTGTCACTGCATGGACTGCATGGCAGACGCACTTTAAAAAATGAATTCTAAAAGCATATAAAATCTTCATTCTTTTACCAATTTAAAATAATTATGTTATAAATATACGCATTAAAAAGTAATAACACTGTTTATTGCTAGTTATTCATCAAGTTATACAAGTTTTTATTATAAATATTTGTATCTTAATGACCCAGCTTTGAGTATTTTTATTTATCTACATGCCATTTGTACTCACTATATATGCAATATTTCGTGCCATGTATGCATTTCAGATAACAAGAACGTATTATAACAATTTTAAGCAACGACTTATCTTGTTTATATCGTGTTTTAATAACATTTATCTCATAGAAACCGAATGTATTTAATGTCGTAAACAATTTTGAATTCATTTGAATTCAGTCTGAACTAGCAATAAAGCGAAACCAGTCACAACTTTCATGTATAGAAAAATAGGAATCTTTTGAATCAATCTTGAACTTGTATATATTTCTCAACAGCTGCGGATGAATGTTTGTCTAAGCCTTGTGGAAACCACACGTGCATCAACATTCCCTCTGGATTTGAGTGTAGTTGTCTCCATGGTTACTCAGGTTCCATGTGTACCACACCACCTGACCTATGCAGAAACAATGACTGTAAGAATGGGGCTACGTGCATCAACAATGGATTGGACTACAAGTGCAAGTGTTCCCCTGGCTACAGAGGGGATCTATGTCAGGAGGCGCCAGGTAATTACGTCACCTCAAAGTATTGTCATTTGCTATTAAAAGGTATTTACAATTATTGCATCTTGATCGACAAATCGATAGAAAAAATTATTAGTATTAAACAAGAGTTATGAACGTCATCTTAAACGCACAGTCTCAAAGTAAACTGTATCAACGTTCTAGTGTTGAGAAGGCATGATGAATTGAATCTACTCTTGTTCTGACTTAGGTAGAATTTAAAATGTTGGTACATGCGTGGATGCTCAGAGCACGATAGAAAAAAGAAATCAACAAACCAGCACCTAAATCCTTGAATACATAATTAATTGCATATACCTGTTGTAACAAGATAACCAGAAGCGATTTCGGATTTACAACATAACACTTGATGGTGATACAGATACAATGTTTAATGATGAATGACTTGAATGAGAAAAGAATTATGATTAAGATCCCAAAATTGGACGAATTAACATAATCCGCACGAACAAAATAATGCAACAAATGAAATACAAAAAATAAATGACCTTACACAGTAATTTTGTTGACTGACACTGGAGCTAATTCGTATCCATCTATATTGATATTCATCTCAAATTAAAACTTATGTAAGTTTCTTTTTCGGCCCGACGGAGCAAAAATTTCCATATTCTCAATACCATTAGATTTATTATGATGCCCTTTGCATTTGTATAATTAACAGAAATCGTTATCAGACCTATGTAAAGCGGACACTTTATTCATTGCCCTTTTGTGTCAAAACTCATTATTAATACTAAACAGTCATTAGAAAGATAATGGATTAGGTAGCCATGCAAATTGAAATTAAAGTCATAACTCAGATTAAGTCTGATTACCTTGCACGCCATTTCCTTTGAATAGAGAGAATTTAATTTCACAACATTATTAGAAAATTATGTAAATAGCAGCAGAGGAGGCGAATCAGACAACATTTTTAAACAAGTTTTCAATGGATTAGGGCTTAAAACCCTATCAAAACGGCTACAAATCAATGAAACAGGCAAAAAATGACTCAAAAATCAATGAAATCAGTCACACAAAAAAATAATGAAAAAATCAATGAAATCAAAAAAAAGAAAGCCTCCATTTGCCAAACGGAGACTTAGTCATTTTTGTCCGAAAACATGATCCTGCAGGGTTTTCAAAATGAGTAAAAACTCTTCAACCGAATATTTTATCAAGTCCGATACGATATCGTGTCCTCGGGTCTACTAAATTTATTGTCACAAATCCGTGTGGTTTTGACTGAGCATGACTAAAGAAATTTCTAAATTGATTATGATCCATATCACCGCAGCACCAAGTTTGCCAAATATTTCGTAGTGTATGAGTATCAACTCCATTAAATACACACAACACATTGCAATTATCGCGAATCACTTTTGGCATTTGTGTGTACCGTTGAGTGACATATATCACATCAGTGTTTTTATGCCTGCCTCTGGAAAAAATCCTTGCAGGATTTTTTGATTATCTAACATGATATCATCATAGACAACTAAATTGTTAATACTTCCATCGATGTCTTCCACGGAAGGGGCTTCATCAATATCAGTAATAAATTCAATAAAATCATCATCGATTTGAAATTCTTTTGCTTTCTCGTTAAAATCTTTTAGCACTTCATAGCATCGCTGATCGTCTACACTCGGGGCTATTAAATACAATTTGTCCTATTTCATCCATCTTGTTATCAAATTAAGTAGCAATTGTGTCTTTCCACTTCCAGATGGTCCGATTATAATCATTCTAATTGAATTCGGTAACATTTCATGGTGTTTAATAGGTTCCCGTCGTCGGGTAGCTGAATAATCAATTACATTGATGCTGTTATATATAAAATATGGATCTATATTGTGTGAAGTGTAAAAAACGTACTGGCACAGATGACTTGACGACGATTACAACAAAAAATAACCGATCAGCGCTTTCTGGTAAATGCGTACAGTGTAGTACAAAGAAATTTAGATTTGTTTCTAAACTCAAGGAATCTTTAAAAAAAACGAGGAGGTGATATCGCAGCCAAATTGGCAAAACTCCCTGGAACCCCATGGGCAAAATACCCCGGAGAAAAGCACCTTCCAGGACATAGCTACTGTGGACCGGGAACCAGACTTGATATCAGACTCAATGATCAAAATCAGCACCGACCCGGTGAAGAACCAATAAACGCCATTGATAAGGCCTGTCACCTTCATGCTGTTGCTTATAAAAGCAGTAATCTGCAACACAGGCATCTAGCAGATGTGAAATTAATTCATGCGTTGAATGTCATTCCTGATAAATCATTCAAAGAAAAATTGGCTTCATTTTTGATAAAATAAGCGATGAAAGGTAAATTGATGTTAGGTGCTGGTAATTAATAACAACATGGAATTAATTTATTATTCTCCAAAAGGATACTGGAGGGGTAAATCAGCAATCAATAAACTCGCTAGCGCTGCAAAAGTGAAAAAAACCACTGCGGCTCATTGGTTATCTAAACAGGCACTATGGCAGATTTATCTACCACCGCCTAAACAAATTAATTACTCGCATTTTGATGTGACCGTCCCTAATGAAGTTCATCAGGCTGATATATTATTTCTGCCACATGACAACGGTTACAAATACGCATTAACCGTAGTTGATATTGCAAGTCGATACAAAGAAGCAGACCCATTAAAAACAAAATCAGCCACTGAAGTGGCTTCTGCATTTGAAAGGATTTATCGAAGGGGTCCTCTGCACTGGCCAAATCTATTACAAATTGATCCTGGCAAGGAATTTCAGGGTGCAGTGTTATTAACAATGAAGCATCATAATGTCACTATCAGACGGGGGTATGCTGCGCTACATCGTGATCAGGCAATTGTAGAACGATTTAATCGGACGATTGCTGAGCGGTTATTTGGATATCAATACGCAAAAGAATTTATCCAAGAAAAAAGATCGCGTAAATGGGTCAAAAGGTTACCAGCTGTGATTACTGCACTGAATAACGAGATTACTAGAACCATTAACATGAAACCTATCAACGCGATTAAAAAGAAGTCTATACCCGCACAACCACAAAAAGATTTCAAAGAACCAATTCTTGGTAGTAATATCACTGTGAGGTATTTATACGAACCAGGAGAGCTTGAAGGGGGCAGAAAAGGGCTACTGATCCTATTTGGAGTGTTACTGCACACAAGATATCTAGTATAACATGATCTACGGGTAGACCTCCAATCTATAAACTGGATTCAACTGTCCCTCAACGAGGATTTACTAGACAACAATTACAAGTGATACCCGAGAATACTCAATTACCACCACGGGGTCTTAACTAGCACCGTTGCGTCTATTGCACTCAAGACAAGTCAACATCACATTATTTCTGACATGACCGAGACTGTTATTTTTTCTGTCTACGGAAAATTGGCGAGGATCTTTATCCGAATACTGCCAACGCATTATACAATTGCACCTTGCGCAGTGATTATTCTGTTGTTTCTTCAAAGTGATTATTAATTCAGCATCAATATAAAATTCTCGTTTTTTTTTTGTCTTGTTATTTGTAACCGGAAAGTTTTTTATCAATAATTTTAACATCAACGATGCTAGCATCATCTATTGTGGTGTCATCATCTAAAACAATTCTTCGAAGTTGATTTATTTTTCGTACTCTGGATACTGCAAGATAGACTAAATTTGACCATTCGATGTGATTATCTACCATCCAAACAATTGTATCCGATATAGTCAATCCCTGTGAAGAATGTATCGTCGCTGCGTATCCTAGCGTCCATGGGGATTTATTAGCACGCAATGCATCTTCGACGACATTGATATCAACCAGTACAATATCATTTAATACGAGAATTTGTTTTTCACGCTATCCTGGAATATCAACTTCGATATTCTGTTTCTGTGTATCAGATGGCCTATAACAAAGAGGCACAGGAAGTGTTGCAAATCTTTTTTTATGCAATTCAAATAACTTCATCTGAAGTGTGTCTCTGACTATTTTTCTACTTGCAATTATCAAATCATTTGGTCTCCATGCTTCCCAGAAATCATTCATGGGAGTTTCCGAAATTATTTCACGCGCAATCTCACACTGGATTCTATCCGGTTGTAATCTAATTAGTTTCTTAAATTCTTTTAATTCATTATCAAGTGATCTATGATCGGTATCAATTTCTTCATAATAGTCTACAAAACCCTTTAGCCATTCATGTGGGGATACACCGACAAATGGTGGTGGTTGGCCGTGATCACTGCACATGACGATTTTTGTATTTTTCAATAACCACCACTCAAAAAATATTTTTAATACATCTAATGGCACTGTGTCTATTTCATCCCAAATCATGATTTCAGGAATGAATTTCTCGCCCATACGCTCAGGAGTACATTTATCCCCTTTCCATCGGAAAAAACTGTGATAAGTACAGGCATTTACCCCTCTCTGTATCATTTCTCTTGCAAGTCTGTGTGTTGGTGTTAGTACAATCATATTTGATTTCCCACGGAATAACTCAATTGCCCGGGTTGTTTTTCCTGACCCACCACAACCGTTTAAATAAACTGTTTTATACTAGCATATTGAATCAGAAATCGGTGATGCATTAGAAAATTATGAACACTCATTGCTTTCTAAATAATTTTTTTCAATTGTAACATCTGCTGATTGAATATAATCATGAAGCATTTCTCGCTTAATTCTCCATGACCCCCAATTCTCGTTACCAGTAGCCTTGCTACCGTTTATAAAATCAGCCATTTTGCTATTTATGTAAAATGAATCAGTGGAAACTCTAACTGCTGTGTTAGGAAATTTATTGATCATCGAAAACAGATTAATAGAAGCATAACCAAGCATAGAAGCTCTCAAATGTGTATACTGACGATTGTATCCATCATTGTAAGTAACAATTGTACCCAATTTGGTTCCATCGGACATAAATGCGTCCTTACGATTAACATATAGGCCCTTATTTGTTAAATCCGCGATTACAAAATCGTATTCAGCGTTGTCTATAATCAATCGTGAAGAATATCTGGTATTATCGTATTTACCACCCTGGGTAAATTTACCGATTATTCTTCTACTGAGATCTTTTGCTTCGTTGTTTCTGATTTCAAATAATTGTTTGGACCAATCAATGATTTGTTGTTCATTAAAATCAGGAAACAGTTTTCGCTGTTCGCTAATTATTTTTTCTAGATCAGGTTGTGGTAACCAGACTGATTTCTGTGCTCGATAGGATATAATTGCTTCACTGACAATTAATAATTTTAACATCTTACAATCAAGCATATACCGTAATAACACTATTGGCATCCAGTGTTTTTCAGACATGTGTTTACCAATAAAAAGATAACTACACGGATGAAGTCTTTCAGCCAATTCAAATGATAATACACGAGCGAATCCTGTTAAATCAAAATCAGGCAGTGGTCCATTAATAGCAACACGGGCCATTTCGTGTGTGGGGTGTCCAAATCGTTTGAAATATTTCTCGCATTCTCCATACCCAAGAAAACTTCCTGGATAACACGCAATCATATCAACGGAAATAACGGTTTCAGGGTCGTATTTTGTATTCCATAACCCTCCATGGCTGTATTCAAGACAGGACAATCTGACATCTGATAAAAACTCACTTCGTGTTGGTTTCCACGCGTTTTTCTTTCTAGCGAAATGTGCTGCAATTGATGGTAGTGTAAAACAGTTTGCTAATAATTGATCGTTGTCTTCCCCCTCCAGTGAAAACTCACTAGCTAGTTTCTTCATTTGATTATGCAGTTCTTCAGTACGGTACAATTCTCCGTTGGGTCTTACAAACTGATCAAATCTACATTCCTCGTCTGAAGTACTATGAAATAGCCACATTGACACAGGGTCTCCTTTACTCAAACGGTAAATAGCATCAAATAATTTCTGCTCTGAAAAAAACTCATCTGTTGGGGGAATATATTTTACAGTTCTATCCCGTGGGAAAATTGTTACTGCAGATGACCACACGTGTTCGTTATGATCAATAATTTCAATTGGAGCTCCCTTTGATTTATATTCCGATTCGTATAATACTTCTCCGGTTATTGTCGTTACTGATATTGGAAATCTTAATGATTTTTCTAATTTAATTATATCCTGAATTGTTGCTCCATACTCTTTTACCGTTAGTTCCCACTCGGTTATTTTTTTTCGTCTTAGATCAGTTAGTTTATTTCCCCGGGACGCATTTGTGAAGTGTTCCATTATTCGTTCTGCTACACAATTGAGTCCTGACGAATATTTCATGGGTGCTAGTTTTGAAATATCAGGTTTTTCATTGAGCGGATATATCCCGTAAACAACTGCTGTTACAGGATAAGATCTTTCGTAGTATGGTTTGTCAATTCCGGTCAAAATTCCTGGTTTGGAATCTTGATTCACGGTGACAGTTTTTTTGTCCCTGAGAATGGGTTCAAATTTATCCCTAATGATCCATTTTCCATCATCACGGATAAGGAATTTTATTCGAAAAAAATACCTATTTTCCCCAAGACGTGAGATTATCACAGCTGCTTTTTCATCATTCATGGTAGCATCAACAACACCATCAATTCGAAATGTTGACCAGCAGTGAGATGCTCCATCACTCTTGAATTCATTAAAACAGTCTCTGATTTTACTAATCATGGTTCTATCAGGAATTTTATTCTTGGGTGTATTAGAAACTTTATCAAGATCGAATTCCGATCTGTCTATTAAACGTATTTTTGGTCTATCGAGATTAAATCTAGGATTAATTTTCAATAATCTCTTAAACTCCTTCATGTTTACGTCTATTAAACGTTTTTTTGGTTTATCGAGATTAAAACTAGGATTAATTTTCAATAATCTCTTGTTACCGTCTATTAAACGTTTTTTTGGTTTATCGAGATTAAATCTAGGATTAATTTTCAATAATCTCTTAAACTCCTTCATATTTCTGTCTATTGGACGTTTTTTTGGTTTATCGAGGATTAATTTTCAATAATCTCTTAAACTCCTTCATGTTACCATCTATTAAACGTTTTTTGGTCTATCGAGATTAAATCTAGGATTAATTTTCAATAATCTCTTAAACTCCTTCATATTTCCATCTATTGGACGTTTTTTTGGTCTATCGAGATTAAATCTAGGATTAATTTTCAATAATCTCTTAAATTCCTTATCAGGATTGAATTGAGCATTTTTCCAAGGCGTTATTTTAGGTAATCTCCTTAACTCCTTCATGCTATACTTAAAACAAGCATTTAAATGAAAGATTTATATATAATAAATCATTGCAAATGGCTCATGATTGGATCAGTAACCCAATGTAACAAATCATGCAGAAATGAGTTCTGTAGGTATCATATGCAAAGTTTTCGACGTGGAAGCCTTGGTCCGTTACCCTGTATTCGATGTGGGGTTGGGGTCATGGGAAAATCACAATTGTGTATTGCTTGTGGTGGAAAGCGATACAGGGAATCGAAGCGTTATTATGATAACAGAATAAAAAATGGACAATCAATCAGAAATTATGACCCTGAAAAAGTCCCTGATCCTGACACTGTCAGGGATAAAATCATAAGAACCCCCCAAGACTACATTGAAAGATTATCCAGTGATTTAATCATTAAATCAAACAATGAATTAGACAAACAATAGTATAGTATATAAATGAACCAAGAATTCAGACCACACCCAGTGGTTAAAAATTATGAAGCATCCAGTGATGGTACTGTCAGAAACCGTAGACTGAAGAAACCAGTTGGGAGGGATAATGGTATGGGGTATTTGAGGTTTACTGTTGGGGGGAAGAAGAGATATCTCAATAACAGAATAGTATTTGAATGTTTCAATGGATTGATCGAGGATGATTTTGTTATCGATCACAAGGATTCTAATCCAAGGAACAATTCTTTATCAAATCTGCAAGCTATCACACAGAGTGAGAATACCAAACGGGGGGAGACTGGAAAATACTCGAAAAAAGCAAGGCCTGTGAAATCTTTGAATACAATAACTAATGAAGAAAAAATATTTCAATCATTATATGAAGCCGGTAGGCATTTCGATATTTGTAGAGCCTCAGTACGATATGTTGCAGAGGGGATAACCAAGACGGCTATTTCAAAAAAGACCGGACAGAAAGTTCAATTTAGTTATGTCTAATGAGTCATATTTTTCAACTAGAGATATGTCATTGTTATAGAATAATGAACTCCGAAAACATGAGTAGCATCATAGTTGAAATTTTAAAATTGAAAAGTCATAATATTGAACTATCAGATGGTTAAATCCTGATCAAATCAAGTCAGATTTTCAGGATATAGAATATGGTGTTAGCACTAACAAATACATGCTACCAAAGAAGTATGCACTCATCAAAAGAATTCAGAATTATATTAGGGACTCTCTTGCATTTTCCAGTGACATAGGTGTGTTTGTTCCGTTGTATACTATCGTAGAGGGGATACAAAAAGAATTGGGTAATGAATACGAATTGAAAAAAGAAGTCAATTCTAAAATTAGAAACCTACGGGCGTTAATTCAAGAAAATGAACAATTTTGATTGCCCGACCATTTATCATTTTTTGATTGTGACCGACCCTCATAGAGATTTTCATTTTTTTAGCCGACCCTCAAGGGTGATGTCAAAAATCAGTGAATAAATCGATGGATGATATGTCAGATTGATCAATGAAAAAGTGGGGAAAGTGTCAGTATTATTTATTTTATATACAATTATGACACTTTCCCCATCAATGATAGAGCTGTTAAAACAACAGAATGAAACCTCCACGATGGTGTTAAAAATCATCCGACATGTCAAAAAATATTTCACATACACTGAATAAAAAATCGATGGACCGTTAATGGATGGTTTTCCCGATATGATATGTCAGATTGATCATGGAAAAGTGGCGAAAGTCAC
Organism: Unio pictorum; assembly: GCA_030141615.1. NCBI lineage: Eukaryota > Metazoa > Mollusca > Bivalvia > Unionida > Unionidae > Unio > Unio pictorum. The sequence continues at coordinate 1,644,727 of JARLTB010000060.1, forward strand.
AGTATTATTTAAATTTATAAAAATTATGTGACTTTCGCCATCAATGATAGAAGCTGTCTCACGATGAAATAACACTTCCATGACCGTGTTAAAAATCATCGGATGTGTCAAAAATAGAATGAGGGAAGTGCCAGTATTATTTATTTTATTAAGAAATAAGGCACTTCCCTCATCAATGATAGAGCCGTTAAAACATAAAAAAAAAACTTCCACGATGGTGTTAAAAATCATCCGACATGTCTGTTAGGTCAGGTTCGGGAAAATTATTTTACAATTGAAAAATTGTTTCTGATTTCAAATAATGGTCAATGAAGCATTAACGACCCGATTAGCTCGTGAACGATTAGATGCAATTAAGAGATTTATACCAATTCGTGACTCTGTAAAGAATAAACTGCAACAACGACAGAGTCTTCAGACTGACTTTTCTACTGATACACAACAGTTATTTAAACCGTTAATTAGCGCAACTGAGGATGTAACATCAGCAATTTCTAAACAAGAAGAGTCTTTTCTCCCTGTGTTAGAAAAAATAGCAAAAAGAACTAAACCATTAAAAACACTTCCTCAGGATATATCATTTCAGAAAGAACAAGTTAGTAGACTACTTAAATCAAGGAAATTATTAGCGGATCTATTTACCGATAAAGCTAAACAACTAATTCTCAATGAGGAGGGCAATTTAAGTGAATTTGCTGCTAACAGCTATGATTCACAAGAGAATTTTTTCACGGACAATTATACGGATTATAGAATGTCACATAATGAATGGGCTGATATAGTGTACGAAATAAATACCGGGAGTATAGATAGAAGGAAGACGAAATATCGAGAATTCAAGAGAAATTTTGATTATCATTTACAACGCCAAACAAAACAAGAAGAACTTGATGATGATGACAAACTGGATGAAGCAACTGGTTATAGCGGAAAGGGATTTTCAGGTAGTGGTTTAGTTGAAAACGCTAGCGTTTCATGTCCTGATAGTGTTATCAATGATATATCACGATTAGAAGTTCTTGTAGGAGGGTTCCGAGGTGAAAATAACTCTCCAGAAATAATTAATGAAGCAGCTGATATCTGTAGACGGTTATTTCAAGGCGGTATCATGGATATCAAAACATATAGAGATTTCATTAGCGAGTTAGTGGAAAATGGGTATCATAGTGACTGAATTGAAAAATTGTTTTTGTCATCGGCGATGAATCACTGATTAGATAAATAACAATTAAATAGGATGATCATACACTACAATCATGATAAACCAGCCGGTGTCTATGTAGTTAATTCACGGTTTCCTGTTTATAGAGCATACTATGGTGATGGTTTCGGTGATACCATTTTAGGATTATTTTTAAGAATGGCCCCAAAAGTGATGCCGTTAGCTAAGCAATTAGGAATGAAAGCCATTGATGTTATTCGTGATAAGGGTATTAGTGCTGTTGGAGATCTTGCTGGGAAAGCGTTTTCAGCCGTGAAGAATAAAATAACATCATTAGTGAAATCACGAAAATAGAAACCGTTACCGTCTACAGTAATGCCTGCAAGTGTTAGTAAAATTATAAATAACGCAGTAGATGAAAAATCAGCGTCGATGGCTTTGCCATCATTGATAACCCCCGACCAAAGCAATATTGCAAATATGATAGCAGGAAGTGGCTTTAAAAAACTACGACGATGAAATGGAAAATCGCGATTTAGACTCTGATAAATAGAATAAAATGTTCAAAAGGTCACCTGATCCAGCGTTTGATATAGATGCCCCAGTTCCCAAGGATGATTCTGTACGCGATTATCAATATTACGCCTATCATGCAATAGACTCAAATAGTCGATCAAGAATTGAACTTCAAGTCCATGATACTAGTAAGTATTTTCTACCCGCTGCAGCGTTTATTGAAGTAGAAGGAGAACTTGTAACAGCTGCTGATACTACTGCTGTACCAGCACCGTACCCAGTGGGTACTCAAGTCGGTTTTGTCAATAATGGTATTATGGCGTTATTTGAGAATGCTAGATATCTCATCGATGGAAAAGAAATTGAGTCGATAGATCGCGATGTTGATGTGGCTACAACAATAATAGGACTAGCAAGATATTCTGATGATTATACAAGATCTGTAGGACCCTCTATGATGTTTGCAAAAGATGTTAAAAATACCGCTGGAGGAAATCAATTTATTATAAGACGACCACAGAATAATGCTGGTGCTGCTAATGCTGATGTTGAAAATATGATTATAAACAACGATCCTAATTTTAATCTAGGAGCTGCAACACGTATTTCAATGTTGGAAGGGCGGCGTAAATCATTTTTATGCGCTATTCCACTGCATCATATATTTGGATTCTGTATAAATGTTCGAAAAGTTATTTATGGAGCTAAGCATACAGTAGCACTTGTACGAAAGGGTGATGATAACGACGCAATTTGGAGGATTCCAGCGGATGCTGCAAATCCCAATGCTGATGCCGGTAAAGTTATTTTAACAAAAATATCATTATGGATGCCAGTGTTGACTCCATCAATCACAGCAGAAGAACGATTACTATCATTTATGGACCAAGGAGGAAAATCATTACTAAGTTGGCTAACGGTAAGTACAGATGTTAAACAATCACATATCAACGGGGTATTCACGTGGAATCTAGCATCAAAACAAGGCACGGCTGCGCCAGGTCATATATTTATTGCGTTACAGGATAACACACGAGTTGGCAATCAACTCTCCAGCCATATGATATTTGATCAATTAGGTGTTAAAGACGTCTCACTGAGAATAAACGGCCAGCAGGAACCATCTGAAGATGTACAACTTGATTACGGTCAAAATCATATTGCACGCGTGTATCATAGATTGTTGTCATTTATGGCACGTGATCAAAATGTCGATACTGGTTTGCAAATATCACAATTTGATTTTAAAAATCTATATCCGATTTATTACTTTTCATTGGAACATCTTGATTTAACAAGACAGTCTGTCATTGATATACACTTTAGAGCTAATGTGCTTCGTGGTGCTATTGCTAATTATAGAGCGGTTGCTGTCATTCTCAGTGATAAATCAATGCTACTTGAAGGTGTTGGTGGAAGAATGAGAATCATTGATGCACCAGTGGAAAATGTTTGAACGATTTTTCCATTGAATCGCTTTACAATTTAGAATCAATCTATTATGTATAATATGTCATATAGTGTTATTAGTGTTGCGTTAACTCCTGGTCAAATCAAAAAATTGCAATCAGAATCGGCTAAAAAATGCGGAACCACAATCACGTTGAAACCTAATCAAATGACTGGTGGTGCAAATAAATTATCGCTGACAACTCGTCAAATAAAACATTTCAATGATGCACTTGTAGCAAAAAAAGGTGTTCAGATTAATCTTTCTGCGGCTGCTATAAAAAATATGATTAAAACAGGCAGTATATTCCCGTTGTTAGCTGCTATTCCAGCGATGATAGCCGCAGCAGCCCCAGCGGTGGCTAAAGCGGCAGCGTTAGGAACCGTTGGTGCCGCGGCAGGGAAGTTGTTTAATAAAGCAACCGGTGGATCCATTCAAAGGAGTTCAGAGGTAGCGTTAAGAGCCATTACCCCATTGATAGCTAAAGCGGCAGAGTTAGGAATCGGTGACTACAAGAAAGCGTTAAGAATCGCTGCCCCAGGGTTAGCTAAAACGGCATCTATCGCGGAAGCGTTAGAAATTCTTAAGGGGATACTAAAAAAGAGAACTGGTGGATCCGTTCGTGGATCCAGATACAAAAAAAGGGAAGGGGGTTGTACCTACCAGGAACCCCGTATTCATGGTACAGCGGAAAAGGCCTGAGAATCCCAGGAAAGGTTTATTAATTGAGGAACCTATGGTTCCCATGTCCAATTTTGATTTAATGGATGCTGCTAAAAAACTAGCGATTAAAAACTTTCAGAGGTGTCTTTATGAAAGATCAATTACCCCATCAACCAAACAACACTGAAACAGGTATTATTAATTTAGATAACAGCACCGGACCCGGAACTCACTGGATTGCATACGCTATTGATCCACGTGCAATCGTCTATTTTGATTCATATGGATTAGCACCGCCAAAAGAGTTTATGCGTTATATAAAAAAAATTCCAATGAAGACTTGGTATTCTACGCTACCAACACAACAAATGAATGATCCACCGATATGCGGCAGTGAAGTATTAAATGTCCTTAACGCTATTTCAACATCTAGAAAACCACCACACATTGTCGTAAATGACTACACCAGTAATCGCTTTTTAGAGAGAGAAAGAGTTTTACAATAACAATGATTGATATTTGGGGAAGACCTCTATTAGCGCTGAAGAAATCCGAACCCGATGGCACTGCAACCGGTGATATAAAAGAATAATTGAAGATGAAATAGCTGAGACGTTGAACCTAGCAAGTCTTGACCCCGGGGAAATAGTTGTATTTCAAGATCGTCAGGGGAAATTGAAAACTAGTAATATTTCTCTGGATGATATGTTGATTAAACAACGAGACGCAATCGAGAACACCGTTGCGTTATTTTCCAATGATGGAAAACTCAAACCGGGTGCACTTATGTCTACAATTACAGATAAATTTGCCAACGCCGATAAAGAATTTGATGATCATTTGAAAAATTATAATCAATTTCGTAAAAATGTCGTTCATAAGTTCTTTGGAACCCCAATTGTAATTACCCCGTCTCTCGCTGAAATTAAAACGTTTGTTGATGATCAAAAGGTCATCAATGACCTCAATAATACTTTTTTTACAGCAACATCCTCCGAAAACGTGTCCAATACATATTCGGAAATAATCAAAAAAATTAATGAAATCGATGAAATTAAAAAATCTATCGAGGATAGTAAAACAACAATCGACGCCGTCAAAGATGATTTTCCTAAAATAGTCGAACGACTCGATAAAGTAAAAATTCCACACTCCGCAGAAAATATCCGTAATGTCGTGTATGTGGTTCGGTACGGAACTTTCGATTGGATCAAAGACACTAATAATCGAATAGATTTTACTCCAACTGTAAAAGGCATTTATCGATCTACTTTAACTACATTTGTCGGAAATAATTTTAATATCAGAGATAATTATGGTGGTATCGGCCCAGACCAAACCACTGTAAATACAATAACACAGCGAATTAATGCAAATTCTACTTGGACTATTTTTGTGTTATCGACTATTGGAGTTGATATAGTTAGAACGCCAATAACATATGTGATAGAATTTATAGCAAATATACCCGTAGAAGATTAATTCAACGATGACATTTCAAATAACGATGACATCAACGATTTCATCATCGCAATATCGCTATGATACAGTCAAAGAATTTTCAATGAAACTCAAAACCCTCACTGAGGAGTATGCGATGAAAATAAAAAAATATCGCAGGAGAATCACCGCAATTGATGTTACAGTGTACTCAGTGAGTGGTGTAATCACCGGAGCCGGAATTATACTATCCTAGGTAACAATGATTGCCCCGATAGCTGTTCCAATTTGCATATCCGCGGCAACAACAATCGCGGGAATAATTTCGATAATCACAAAAAAATATCATCATGCAGCCAACGAAAACTGCAAGACTACATAATTCAATTTCATGTTGTATCCACTGCATACTCGCAATTATCCTCATTGATATCGTCATCTCTCGATGATACAATTATATCAGAGAGTGAATTCTCAGCGATGGTAGATATTTATGATTCTGCGATGTCAAAATTAGAGCGACAATAACAGTATAATAACAATGACAACACAGATGGAATTACTTCAACGAATAGTGGAGAACACAAACCCAGTACAAACCAGCATGATCTCAATAACCTCAACGAATCCAGAATTCAGTGTGAATTTTCCCTCTCCGGTTCCAGTGAAGGAAATCGCGCTAGCAAAATTACGAGTATACCACAGTTGGCCTAATATCAGATCAAAATCATTTGGTGGTCAACAACCGAATAATTCACTGGTATTTGCAAATAAGAATAAAGATAACGGTACCCCAGACTGGAATGTTGTTTCCATACCAACCGGATCATACCAAATTAATCAAATCAATGCTGAATTGCAACGTAGAATAAAATCGATTACTGGAAAAGAATCAAAAATAGCTATAACAGTTCATGAGCCAACACTATCATCTGCCATTGAAATAAGCACAGTTGGTTACGTCGTAGATATCTATCAGAGTTCTATAAGAACCGTACTGGGATGGCCTGAATTACCACCAGGGGGGTAAAACCGTTGATTTACCAGAACCAAAAAAAACTGATTATGTCACAGACAGGATAAAATCTGATAATCCAATAAGGAGTTACAAAGATCATAGAATTACTATAGATTTTTTGGTCTCGGATACCATCTAACTGGAAGAGAGAAGGTAGGGGATAGTTTAGAGGGATATCATTTTATTGACGAACCTAAAATTATTGAAAATTTCACAGCAATGAATAACGATTTTTCACTGTTGTTAATATCTCTTAAATCCGGCTCTCTCACCCGAAATGAATTTATCAGCGTCGTAGAAACATGCAATAAAATCATCGACGATATGGAGACATTTAATTTGAAAATTATTCAGGATATATTAGATGACGATAGTTCCATATCGAGAACAAAATTTGCAACAGACTATAAAATTCCCGTTAAAGATATCCCCACATTCAAACTACCCGGATATAACGTACCAGAACTAAAAAAAACTTCTCAATGATGCCATCGATATTGGTTTTAAAATAATTCATGATACGTGGAAAAAAAAACATCATCACCGGAAATAAAAATCCTCAAACACAATAACGACCCAAATGGTGGTGGCAGACATATTGCTCCGTTTCAATGTGAATATTTCATCGGTGATAGCATTGAATTTAGTATGTGATGTTATCGAAGGAAGCTATCAAATAAATTTAGAACGATCAAATCAAGCTCAGCAGGGATATATTCTATACTCTTTTGCACCAACAGCTCCTCCAGGGTTTCTAATAATTGAGTCCCCGATTAATCCAGTCTATATGCGATGTCATAATGATTCATTAACCAGAATTAATTTCAAATTCACTGACCAGTCTAATAATCTGATTGATTTACAAGATGAGGTTTTACAAATAAGTCTGTTTGTGAAATCCTGAAAGGATTTTCATCCTGAAAGGATTTTCGTCCTAAGACCCGAGGACACGATATCGTATCGGACTCGATAAAATATTCGGTTGAAGAGTTTTTACTCATTTTGACAACCCTGCAGGATCATTTTTTCTGACAAAAATGACTAAGTCTCCGTTTGACAAATGGAGGCTTTCTTTTTTTTTTGTTGATTTCATTGATTTTTTCATTATTTTTTTTTTGGACTTATTTCATTGATTTTTCAGTCATTGTTTGCCTGTTTCATTGATTTGTAACCGTTTTGATAGGGTTTTAAGCCCTAATCCATTGAAAACTTGTTTACAAACGTTGTCTGATTCGCCTCCTCTGCTGCTTAAATAGTACCTTTTAATGCTGTTTGTGCAATAATGCAGAAGTAATATATGTTAAAGGTTCATCATTTATTTTTAAAATTATTCGTTAGTAAAGGAAACTGTTGGAATAGTTAAAAACAAAATTGAGAGCAACATCACAGAAAGTGGCTACATTTCATATTCATAAATGACAGAGTAGCTCCCATGAAGATAAATGTTTGGATGTCTTATTTATTTGATTTATTTTTTCGAAGGGTTGCTGTTATTTTTTGTTCTTGCTGGTAATGTTATATTTTGTTTCGTTGATTTTCTTTTTTTGTTTCTAGTCAACGGCAACTGGAGCTATTGGAGTACCTGGTCATTGTGCTCACAAACCTGTGGAGGAGGATCAAGGTCAAGGTCACGACATTGCAACAGTCCCGCACCCGGAGATTATGGACTGAACTGCACTGGTCATGACCACGAAACAGACAACTGCAATATAAAAGAATGTCCATGTAGATATTGAAATGCATAATGCCATGTTAAAAAGAAAACAAGCAAATCTACTTTACACACACACACACACACACACACACACACACACACACACACACACACACATATATATATATATATATATATATATATATAATCATGTCTTGAGAGAAAGTGTTTGAAAAATAGATGATATATTCTTTTATTTCATAATTGTTGTGCATGATATATTCAATAATGTGTGATTTGGATTTTGTTAACGTAGCGCTAAAAAGATTTCAGTCATACTGACATGATATCTATTCTGTGGTGGTTGTAGTGATGTCCATCACTGGGTCATCATGCCGCAAACATAGGTGTCAGTTTATGGGCTTAGGAATATGCCGATAACCACTTGTTTGTTTTGGCAAGCTTCTAAGATTGTTTAAAATTATGTTTGATTATGCGCAAAATACGGGAGACTTTTTCTCGTCGTTATCAGCTTATGTAACTTTTAAATCTATATGAACCAACAATTAAATATGAAATTAATTTGGATTGAAAAATAGTTTCTTCCTTGTTTTTATGACATTATTCTTATATTGAAGCATGTCCTGAATTACCACTTGGAAACGGCACCAAAGTAAATATAACCTTTGTCAACGGCACAGAGATACGTAAAATATCTTGTCAAGACGGTCTAGCGTTTGCACCTGGTTTTGAGCCTGACCAGGAATATAAGTGCGGAATTTCGACAAACTACAACTGGGCACACACGTCGACAGCTAATCCATTAGGTCGTCCACCATCATGTGGAGGTAAACATAGATAAAATTCGTGCTTTTGAAAGTGCTTGAGTCAAATAACCCCTTTCTTAACACTCTCTCTCTCTCTCTCTCTCTCTCTCTCTCTCTCTCTCTCTCTCTCTCTCTTATATATATATATATATATATATATATATATATATATATATATATATATATATATATATATATATATATATATATATATATGTATGTATATACAGTGAGAGATACTATATCATCTCAAACTCGACACGTTTTTGATTAGTTCTTAATGTTTTTGTTTACATCAATATATGATTTTATTATTATTTAATTATTATTTTATTATTATTTAATATACAAATTTTCTCGTTTTCTAACGATAGAATGTAGCTGTGACAAGACCATTAATATTATTATCACGACTAAAACCGTCTTTCGTTCATTAACCGCTCAATAGTTATGCTGCGAAACGGCCAGTCAAGTTAACCAGATAGCAGTGATTAACTTGGCGAGAGATATAACGTCTTTGTATGACTGTATCACTTGTACTTTAGCCATCTACACTTAGATTCTCACATACTCGTAAACAAATTACTATCAAAAAACAGACTGTCATCGTTTATGCAAACGAAAGCATGAAATATTAGAAAAATGATGTTGTTATTAAAGATATTCAGTCTCCATATTTGGTCTAATATATTTATAGTTAGCAAGTATCGAGTTTTCCTTCCATATGACTAAATCATTTAACTTTGTCAGAGCATTATCTAAGGAAACTCCTTGAAAGAATGATACAATGTTTTCCAGTTTTTAAAATAAATTGTAATTAAATTAAATACATTTTCAATCAGATTATTTTGAGTAAAATATATTTTATTTAACATCTATTTGCACTATTGTGAAATTTATCTATTATGTTTTAATCATGGAACGAAATTTTATTTATTTCGTTTAAAAATGTGTATTTTAGAAATCAGTGGGCCGGAAAAGCTTGCTACAACTACCACAATTCTCTATGATACATTACCATGTTCCGCATCTAGTGTGGCTAAGGCAACTATCGAGGACAAACGTATGTCTATGCCGTGTGTCGCCAACAATACATGCAACGTTTCCGTGTCCACGACATGCTCAAAAAATGGGACAGTTGTAGCAATGATCACTTTAAGTGCCTCCCTGGAAGGAAAAGAAAATCTCGACGTACAAACCTTTTACGACAGCAACACAGGTTTGCATTTCCTTTCATGTATATATCTGTATCGTTGTTACAGAAATATTTAACCTAGTTCTTAATGTACAAGCAATTATTATATGCTCATTTGTTTCTCCATTAACGTTACTTTGTCAGAATCACGCAGTATGTTATGATGGTTTATTCACGTGTGCTTCAAATTACACTCATGAGTGCTCAAAGGTGTCTTAGGAACTATTTTGTAAACAAATCATGTATACTCACGTAGTAGCCTCTTTACGTTTTGGTCAATAAAATTTGTTTCTGAATGAACAAAAGCCGATGTTTCGTGGACTGTCACATACCAGCTGCTTTGCTACATTCCACGTTAACTTATCTGATGCAATGTTTCAAATTTAGGCTGGCAACATATGCCAGATTTCATAAAGATGTTGGGTACCTAGAAATAACATGCAAGTGATAAAGGCGAAACTATCATCTTAGCTGGTAACAATAAGAATGGCAAAACATACAGTCTGATATCCCTAATTTCCCCAAATGTACTTTCTTAGTTATATAAATCCAAATTTCATGAGCCATTCTATGGGTTCTCAAGCTTAATTACACATTTCAAACTTGTACTGTAACGTCGACAATATTTCAAGTGCAATTATATCAACCTTACTGCACTCAAATTGAAATAAATACTATATTTCAGAGTGTCTTTGCTGATAATTGCAATTGAACAATTTCTTATTTTTACCCACATTATGATTCCAAACATTCAATGACAGAACAGAGACATACTTGGAGATGTCAACACCATGTTCCCTTGCTGTTGAAGTCATATGTATTACATGTAGAGCTGACACAGATAAATCCAGTCATTATCACGCAATTTAGTGGGGTGGGGGGTGTTGGTCCTCGTAACTCTCCACAGCATATACAGCTGGTTTGAGTTGATATGAGGAACACCGTCTTATCGAATATGTATAAGAAGGTGTAGTGGAATCCTGTCCACCCATGAGTACGGTTAGTGGTGTTTATTTTTGTGTTTTCTTTTTATTTATATTAATAAATTTTTTATGACAGTTAATCTTGCTTTTTTTGTCAAATTATAAATGGTATATTACCCATAAAAGGAATTTTGACTGATTGTACTTTCAAATCTCTATTCGAGCTATAGAGAATATTGATTTCCTTACAATATAATTCATAAAACGTAGGATCGTACTCTTTTCCCTTAGAACTACACAGTTCCAGGACCAATTTCCTCTCCGTAAAAATAAAATAATATTATATATATATATATATATATATATATAAGTTCCCAGTTGACTTTGCCAAAGTCATTTGTCCATTATGTGTGCAAGTTATTTTAATGTGTGTGTTGTAAAGTATTTCTGTATGGACAGCACTAACTATGTCAAATTAGAAGAGTTGTTTCACTAATATAAATTTTTAGGTGTAATTTTGAATTTTTAAAGTTAATAAAATATAGTATAATAAAATATAAATAAATAAATAAAATATATAATAATAGAATAATTAAATCCAAATAGTTTATGTGTATTTGTTTGTTAAGAGTTCCTTTTAAATGCTGTGGCATTATTAAATAAAAATGTGTCTATCTGTGATATGTTTTATCGTTAGTTATTCGGATTGTCATTGTCATAGCAGTCGTAAACTTTGTATAGTGTAAATTAAACTGTTTAAAATTAGTTTTTAGCAAACTCTTAAAATGTCTTATTAGCACAAAAGGTTAGAGAGAAGGAAGAATGAGTATTTTTATTCTTCTTTCATAGTGTTTGTTATTGATTCAAATTAATAGTCACGTGGTCATTTTCTATAGTCGTGTGAAAAGAATTCGATCAGCTGGATTTCAGTCACGTGGTGGCTCTATTAATAAGAGCGCTTTAGTGTATAAGTAGGCTATGCTGTAAACCTGATAATAATTAAATTCTAATTTCGTTGTAATCTATAAACGTGTGAAAGGAATTCATCAGCTGGAGTTCAGTCACGTGATGGCTCTACTGCTGAGAGCGCTTTATTGTATGAGTAATTTATGCTGTAAAACTAATAATAATTGAATTCTGATTTGGTTTTAATCTAGAGATTTGTACATGGCTATGGCTATTGAGAGCACATTAGTGAACTGTAAAACTAATATTAATTGAGTTTTGATTTGGTTTTATTTGTATATATATATGGGTTGTTTTCACTGTCATCACGATTAAGTAAGCAAATACCCACAATTCAACGCGCACGCACCTTCTGCCGCCATTTTGAGTCGCTAACAAACCGTTGTCAACATTAGTCATCATATATATATATATATATATATATATATATTCAAGAATAATAATCTGATTTAACTATCGATAAGGATATTTACTTCTTCGACACAATACATAGATTATACTTGAAAGTATGTGCACTATAGCACAAAAATAAAAATAGGGATGGAAGTTCCCTTGCTTATATCGAATGACAGAATAGCAAAGTAGAACTGTAATCGTGTATATTATTGATATCTAAGAAATGCACTTTTTGTTGTTGTTTACAAACAGACAATATTGACGTTTTTAAAAAGTCATTATTATCATAACCCTAAGCTTGACATCTTGAAAGAGTATTTCAAGATCATGATTTTCTGGATACAATATCAGTCACGAATTAAAATTTCATAGCATGTATTTTATGCTAGAACTTTTATATACAAATATTTTTCGCCACATGTGTTTATGCCATAGAATATTTGAGAAACCATTTTAATTAGTATATACAAATATTGTATTTGTGGACGTAGGCTTATACTAAATGAAAACGATAACCGGTCGAAGAAGTTTCATCTTTAGTGCATTCAAACGAAACACGTGTCTGACGGAACATGACATTGTTTCGAATGTCATAACGATGTTTTTCTCAAATGCTTTTAGAAATATGACATTGTATATAAACAATTGGCTTTTAAACTTTAACGATAATCAAATGCTTGATTTAAGCCCGTGAAAATCGAAAAGCATTACATGTTTCTACTTGGTTGCATATCCATTTGTTTATGCGTTTGTTTATTGATCGATCTATTTGTTGAGAAAAGAATAACAAATATGGTTGAAATATAAATATTTTACTTGAAGAAAACACGTAAAAAGAGTCAAGCGATTCGATCTCGGGAGGTTGACACGCTCAACAGAACGTGATGTATTTTTATATTCTTACTCACAAAATGAAACGTGCCGGTCTTGTGGGATAGGGACTCAAAATGGCGGATATGGAAGTACACAAGTTTTGCGACGTCACGTGAAAACAACGGATATATACATATATATATATATATACATATATATAATCTTTAAGCGCGTTTATAACATTTTAGGCTAGTTTGTAAGCCTGTTACCTATTTAATTATAGTTGTTTAAAAATGTTATATTCATTTTCTGTAGTTCTGGTAAATTGAACTAAAACTACATCAAATTTTAGTTTTTAATTGTGCAACATATATAATTTATAAATTTTTAATTTAGTTTTATTCAAGTAATTCCAATTCGTCTTCTGTAGTTTGTTCTGGCAAATTGAACTAAAACTACATCAAATTTTAGTTTTTAATTGTGCAACATATATAATTTATAACTTTTTAATTTAGTTTTATTCAAGTAATTCCAATTCGTCTTCTGTAGTTTGTTCTGGCAAATTGAACTAAAACTACATCAAATTTTAGTTTTTAATTGTGCAACATATATAATTTATAACTTTTTAATTTAGTTTTATTCAAGTAATTCCAATTCGTCTTCTGTAGTTTGTTCTGGCAAATTGAACTAAAACTACATCAAATTTTAGTTTTTTTATACTTATAATTTATAATACTTATAAGTTATAATAATTTTTATATAACTAAAAACAATTTCTGTAGTTAGTTCTGGCAAATTTATCTAAAATATCAAATTTCAGACTTTTTGTTGTACAATTCGTATTCTGCAGTTTGTTCTATCAAATTGAGCTCAAAATTACATCATATTTTAAATTTTTACATTAGGTCAGTTATTGTCACGCGGATTCACAGTGATATCCGCTGTATCTATTTTTAGTGTATAGTCTATATAATAAAATCGATATTATTATTAATTGTACATAAATCTAATTTAAATTCACATTCTGTTATACATGCTAGAACAGAATAGCAGAATCGACAAAAATATCAAAATCTATTAACTCCAGTCTAATCTAAATTTCAATTTTAAGTAGACCAAAATGTAATTTTCTTTGGACTACTTCAAAAATTTACCTGGACGGAGTTATGTGCGCATTAATAACGTTTTGTTGTTTACTGATGAATCTGCAATTGTGTATTTAGTTTGGAATACGGGATAAATTAACTTTGTTTCTTGTAGTGTAGTTTTGTTTATATAATTAAGCTTTAGGTAGAAAAAGAAAATGAGCATATAATAAAACGTTTACTGCATTGTATGGGCAAATATGAACTCGTCTTGTCAGATGGATATACTGCACTCCCAAGGTCGTGCAGTATTTGCATCCTTAAAACTCGTTGATATTTTACCATACATATGCAGTAACCTACCATCATTCTTCACATGATCATCTGTCCGAGAATAAAGGCATAATAAAATAGTATTTATTTAATAAATTTTAAAGTTAATTTTAATAAATAATTGAATTTAATTATTATTAATGTATTTAATTTAAAATTAATTTTTATTTATTTTAAATTTAATTTCAATAAATAATTGAATTTAATTGTTATTAATTTATTTAATTTTAATAATAATTTAATTTAATTTTTAGTAGTGTATTTAAGATCTTGAATTTAATGTAAAAGTGTGCAAAAAGAATTGATCAAAGTTTATGCCTAAATATCCATGGTTCAGAAGCTGACCATTTGTGGATACATATAAATGCTTGTTTGCTTTTTTGTTTATAGTGATGTCTAGCACTGGGGTATCATGCCGCATACATGTAGCATGATGTCCCACCCAGTCACATTATCCTGACACCAGGCCGACCAGTCCTAACACTAACCTCTTAATTATGAGCGTCAAGCGAGGCAGCCATTGGTACCATTTTTGAAAGTCTTTGTTATGACTCGGTCGGGGATCGAACCCACGATCTCCCGCTTCCGCGGCGGATTCTCTAACCACTAGGCTACCGGAACAGTTACCTGAAAATGCATACATGCGGCAAAATGTAAGGAAAATGTATGCCTGAATTACATCTCCATTGTTGTTTCTATTATCCTAATTTCATATTAATCATAAAATATCGAACTTGAAAAAATACCGCTTGAATAATTGATACGCATACAACGCAATACAATACAGACAATATTATGTCTGTACTACAGATCAAGTAAATTGGGATCACACAATATTGTGCCTCAAACGTAGCACCGAATTAAAGATCAGACGAAAAGGGCAAAAACCCCATATGGGCGAAGGATGACCAACCCACATTAAATATGAATAAGAAAATCATTCTTACACATCCTATGGTCCAGTAATACCAGTCTGTTCTCCATGTTTGCGTTTTTCTATTTTTCCTTCAGTCAGTGACAATTTACATGACCTTGTCAACACGGTAATTGAACTTGAAACGTCAACTCAGAAGCTTGTTAATGAGACAGCTCATACATTCGAAGTTCAAGATGGTGGAATAATTCATCGTGTAAATGCGAGGAGTATCGATGCTGTTGGTTCCGTTGCATGTCCGGTCGGTTCCGTCAGTTCTGGTGGCGTTTGTGGTATGTAGCTTGAATAGAAACTCTTTATGATATTTCATCAACATTTTACTACATGCTAAAGGAAACAAAGGACACACCAAACTATTGGCAAGTGTGATATACACAAATTAAACAGTATAAATAAGGAATCAAAGTTAACTTTGGACTAACAAATCAGTCTTATACTGTTCTCAAATAAATATTAGAAGCAATATAACAATAACAAGACACACACACATACAGACACACACATACACACACACACACACACACACACACACACACACACACATATATATATATATATATATATATATATATATATATATATATATATATATATATATATATATATATATATATATATATATATATATATATATATAGTGTGTGTGTGTGTGTTTGGATCAGTTAATTGCATAAGGCTGATAATGAGTATTTACTTACAAGTTTCATGCACAATTCCATTTTGATTATATTCATCCAAAACATTACATTCACTGCGTATCTGTTATTTGCATGTTTGATATTTTTGCAAGCGGGGAGTTTTCTGACTTTTTGTTGAAGCAAAATATTTTCAGCAGTTGTATTGCATTATAGTTGGTTTACATACTCTAATAATTGCAGATGTATTGTTTGTTTATCTAGTTGATTGATTGGTGCTTAGCAGCCGTTTTAGGTCATTATTGGCATTCAAATGTAGACTGTGGTGTCAAAACGGTTCTAGTGCTGACGTACGCATTCAATCTAACAATGTACGTAATGTATGTTATATGCACCTCCGCTTCGCGAACTGTGTTTTTTTTCTCACTTTGCATTTATTGCGTTTGATAATCCTATATTTCTTGGCGAATGAACGCCTTGAAAGCCCGTAATATGACATTCAGTTAGTATCCCAAATTTTAAGGAAACTAATTTGCTCGTACAACCTGAAACAAGTTGTCTGAATTGCTGACTGCCTGGTTAAATTATATTAATAATATTAACAACAAAGGCAGATAATAGCCCAATTGAAATCTGCAGTCATTAGTTTCCAAAAGACGGGGATTCCGTATATTGGCTTCAAGAAATTGGCATGTTCTATCTCTTTGGTAAACAATTCGAGTAAACGCTCTACAACAAAGATTTGGAATGCCAAACGAATATTTGGCGAACAGTATTGTTCATGCTGAACAAGCCGCAGAGATGAAGTGTTGTACCGATGTGTGTTGTTTGGGTGGAGGATTCTACAGATTTTCAGACAGACAAATAGAGGTATACAAAATATAAAATTATATTATTATAATATAATAAAATTATGAAATAAATTCCATATGCATTCAGACACGAGTAAATATCTGTATTTACGTAAAACAGATATTTATCGGATAAACGTTTATCAATAACATTGCAATATATTTCAAGTTGAATGCCCAGTAGGAACGTACTATCAAAGTTCAACATCCACATGCCAGTATTGTGAGATCGGAGCATACCAAAATGAAACCGCACAGTCCGTTTGCAAACCATGTTTGTTGGGATACACTACTGTGGGAGTGGGATCAGTCAGTATTCAGGATTGTACAGGTATTTATTTATTTATTTAATTTATTTATTTAATTTATTAATTGATTTTTTTGTTTATTGTTTTATTATACACTAGCAAATATTACCAATCAAGATATTATATAGATAAGATATAAGGAAAAACAGTTTAAAACACCCTAACCTTGGCATACTATGATTTCAAGATGGTGAAACACACCAGAGGTTTGACATATGTTCATGTCTAGATCTACCAGTGATATTGTAATATGTCGTAATGAGAGTTTAAAACATTTAATCAGTAGTCTGGTTATATATTGATAAATATCGATTGAATGTAAAATAATTACATTTTCTTATGCAGTCACACCATCAGTTTAAACGGAATAAATTTGCATCATGTGATTCGAAAGACCGAGTTATTAGTCCATAAGACAAGACCTACCTTTATTACGCTTGTTCAGGTTTCCTTATTCAGCCAGCTAAATTTATATGATTGTAAACAAGAGCCTCAAAGATATGATTAATAACAGTTTATCTAAATAATCAAAATAAACAAAAAGCTAAGAACGGGTCAGTATTTAAACTAAATGATTTACAATAAAATACACAATTTACCTTCATTCAGACTTAAATCCTTCAGCTGTGGCATTCCGTGTGGTATTTAATTTCAATAAATTTTTGTACACAGCAATTGGAATCTCACACCCAATTATGCAAAGATTCATTAATATTTATGAATGATGATAATGACAGAGAATATTTCACTCTCAACCATGAAACCAAGCAGAGGAACTTCCAGTGCGGAATCCTTGATAGTGATGCACCTACTAACACGCCAATGTACGATTATCCGCAGTCTTCCAAGTACCATGTACACTATGTTTAACAGTGCATATCCCATTGTAATAGAATTGCTATGATACATTTATGTCTCCCACAATATACTTTGACAAAGGATAAACACTTGAGAGTACATGATGCGTCACACTGCTACATTTCGCTTACTTTTCAAGTAGGATCCTGGAGTATAGTTTGATTAGGAAAGAGGCCTGTGAAATAAAACTTCTGGTTGGCCATGTCCAGAACTTATATTTTTTTCCACTGTCATCAACGAAAACTTTAAGACATGAAAAGATCTACTTTGTTTATCTTCATTTTAAAAGTGTGTGTACGTGCTTGCGCGCGCGTGTGTGTGTGTGTGCGTGTGTGTGTGTGTTGGGGGATGAGCCCCTGGTTTTATGCTAGAATATATGCCTCTGGTTTTAATTCAGAGACACACATAGATTGTATAAAGGTTAACGGATATCATATACAGCCGAACTGCACATTTTGTCTCCTTGTGCAGGATCCACAAAATGTAGTGTTAGTATAAACAAGCAAAGCTGAGCTATATCAAGTGTCCCTTATTAAGTAATGGTCTATGTAATCATGTGCCCTTCTTGCGTGTTTTGAAAATATTTGCAAACAATTGCTAAAAATAGTTGTTATTGTTTTAGCTTTTCCTAGTTTTAGTATGTTTTTCGCTGTTTGTACTTATAATAATCGAACTTCATATTTAACGTGATGCGTTGTCTCATGTTATTTGAAAATAGATACATAAACAATCATAGCCTTTGCTACGACTGTTCAATTTAGTATTTAACCAAATTGCAAGCTGCATGATTTCATAGACAGTTTGAAATATATGATTTAATTTTTGAATTAATTTACAATTCAATAAATTAGTATCACAAGCGAGCGTACAATACAAATTCATTACTTCTTTTCCTCAATATACACAGAAAAGCCTGTCACCATAAATGTTGCACAGGATGCGAGAACTAGCACAATACAGTCAGCTTTATATGGAAAATCTCGCATTAAACCAGATGCCGGAGAAACAAGTAAGCTAATTTAAAAAAGTTTTATCCTGAATGGTACCATCTTAGTTTCACACAATAAGAACAGTTATGAGACTTAAAATGAATAATGGTATGCGACTTGACGAAGCGGCTTTTTCCTAAGCATAAACAACCTTTTCTACTAGCAATTTGTATAATTGTAACATTCTGTCATTTAAGCAGTTACTGTGTTAATTATGCACAGTGCACAGTGAAGAATCTGTGCGGTTTTCTAGATATTTGCAACCAATCAGACATACATTAATCTACCTTGATTCATGCATGGAAGACAATACCTGTAGAAAGAAATGTTTCTTTATCGCTGTAATACAATCAATCAAGATATAGTTAAATTTGGTAATGCCGACTTCAGTATTATGATCATTTCTCGAGTTTGATTTAGAAGCACTAATTACACGGTGGGTGTATTCTGAAACTCCAAATGGCAAATTAAAATGTGCTGTCAGATATCAGTCTCCTGCGTTGCAGTCTGTCCGGACATTTTATGAGTATATTTATTCCTTATAATACACTTAATTTTTATATTATATTATATTATATATATATATATATATATATATATATATATATATATATATATATATATATATATATATATATATATATATATGTGTGTGTGTGTGTGTGTGTGTGTGTGTGTTCATATTACATAATCTTCAAGTTTACATTCAACCCTCATAACAGTATTATATTATAAATGATATGCTAAAGACATTGGCTGTTTATCAAAAGACGATATGTATTGATCAGACATGATGATTAATTAAATGCATCTTAATTGGTAAGGATTGGAGTTAGACATTCTTTTAAATTCCTAATAATTCAAAATGCAAGAACTCTACAATTAGCAGTTTAAATTATTTAAATGTTACAAAGATTAAAATTGTTTTAACATTTTTTCAGACCTGGCCTTAATTATTGGATGCAGTTTTGCTGGAGTTGTTCTTGTTACATCTGGCTTAATTGGAATCATAATTTACAAATGGAAGACCAGGTATGGCACAAATGATTTACCCCTTAAATTCGAACCTCAAATTTAAATATAATTATTAATAATGAAACAAACATATACAAAAACATAAAGCGGCCAGGGTTTCATTTCCGCTAAAAATCTACTTGTAATGCGAATGTTTATATATGGATTGTCTGCATCAAAGCCAACACTAAAGACGCAGCGTTCAGTTGCTATATAAATGAAGGTAACTATATATATATATATATATATATATATATATATATATGACTTACATGTTTATTCGAAGATCGGTCTTACGTATATAATAGAAGGTTACAAAATAAATATACGTTGGTTTTATATAAAAGCATTTGACGCTTAAATAGGTAAACATTGTAAAAAGAAACATTGCTTAACTTTCTATGAGATTCAGTTATGTGGATATGAGAACACTAAGTACAGAACATTATAAGTATTGAAAGAATACATTACAAATAAACCTTATTTATTTGTACACTTTGTGTATTTACAGAACCCATTCAAAAGGAAGCTTCCTAAGTTTTCGAAGAGCGATCAGTCCTGAGCCGGAAGCATGCGTCAACCACCAATTTCCTCTCGTCGAGGATGTGAAAAATATGCACTTTCTACCGCATGGGCATCATTAGCAAGGTGCAAGCTGCACATCAGCTGCCGCCATTAAGACGATAGTTTGTGCTTAGTTGTGTATTGTATTCTGTAACTTTGTGAATCAAATGTCTTCGTCTAAAGGTCTGGTTATTTTAGCATACGAAACGTTTTAATATTTAGTTATTTTAAATTGAATAAATCAGTTTTGTTATTTTAAATTAAATCAATCAGTTAACTAATTTGATAGTTATATTACTTTCTTTATATTTGATTGATCCATTATTGTACAGATAGCATCATTAATTATATGCTAAACAACAACTATGTGTAAACGTTACATATTTAGAACCATGCAATATTTTTCCATGCTGCACGGCTTCATGTTGAATATTTGTATCTAAATATAGTGTTTAGTATTAGGAACTATTTGATTGAAACCAATAAACGCTAATGTAGCAGAGGCAGTAGCATTTGGCTTATTATATTTATATTTTTAGATGAACACAGAAGGAGTTTTGTACATGTGAAAGTAGAGATGATAAGGTTAATGATGTCGACGAGTTCAGTGAATTACAAATGAAACTTTCCAACGATCAAATGAACGAATTTGATATTCGTAATACACACGAGAAACGTGAGAGATGAAGTGTAGAAAATACCTTTCTTATTATTTTTATTGTTGATTTATTTAGGATAAATGTTATTAATAATTTGCAAATAGAGAGTTTCACACTATGACCAGTGCTCTCTAGGATCCATGACAATAGCATATTAAAGCATATTTCGGACAAGGGCTATCTGTCAGATACGTACAGGTCAATCAAAACACTAAATTCGAGAACAATGATTTTGGTAGAAACCTAAATGCCTCAGAATCAAGAAAGCCAAGATGATGCGAAGAAGTCTTATTTCCGCTATCTGTCACACGGTGACTGTTTTGCAAATTTACCTATTACGTTTTCTTGATACAATATTTTGCATGTTGGCTAGCGAGACAAGAATAGCAATAAAATATACTTACATTTTGCATCTTAAATTTACTCAGATTGTACTTTCTTAGTTCGGTCTGAAAATCCTGATTACATGACCCATATCACGGGTTCCATAGCTTGATACATACTCCGCATTGTGCTGTATTTTGACTACGTTTCCAAACGAAATCTCATTGACCTTATTGCACTCAAAACAACATAAATGTGATATTCCTTAGCGTCTTGTGATAACTGACCTTACGCCAGATGATAGATCGCTCCGCCTTCAAATCATGTGACCTGACAACCTATTAACAAAGATATGTTTCAGTTTGGGTGATACGTTTATTAAAAACGATTTGTATTATTTCAAAAAAAATGTAAAATTACAAAGTTACATACATTATACTGCAGTAGACAATATTTATATTTGCAGTTCAAGTTCGTATAGTAATAACCTAAGAGTTTTATATCAGTAAATAATACAAATCAATTTCAAATCTGCTCCAGAACTCATGAAAACGGAAATTCGCTACGATAGATGCCAACATATTTAGTAAATAATCTTATCCTTGTTTGTTTTATCTGGCTTATGTTTATACTGCCTTGGAAGTAAATTAATTAAACATTAATAACAAAATCCTAAAAAATTACTGTTTAGAAATATAATGTTGTATATAATAATTTTAATATTCTACTGTGTTTGTCAGACAGAATTTTGTTCATTGATGTATGTTGATGTAAATATGTAGATGTGTGCTTAATATATCCAACGTTATTTATATGAAACCATTTTTTGTTGGTATTTCTTATTATTACATGTGTGTACATCTCCAACCCTACTTCAGCCCCATGAGAAAGAGTTACTCAAGTGTTTAAACGGTCGTGACGATAAATTATTTATTATGGGCAATCAAACATTAAAATGTAAATTTTCAAACTTTAAAATAATGCAGTCTGTACAAGAAATATAATATACATAAAAATCTACAAGTTACGGGTTATCCACCCATATTCTAGAAACGTTTATTTTTACATATATTTTTCAATTTTTTTTTTCTTAAGCCGTTGACGAGAAGTACTTTCTACATACGTTTATGCAAACAAACGTGTAATTTCCATCAATTGTTTCTATATTCAGCTGACCACAAAACAATGTCTTTATTAATCAAAGTTTTGTCTATATTTACGTGAAAATTACAAACCTAATTCCTTTTATAATTGTGTCGAAAGTTCTTAACTCAGTCCAGAAAAGAACATAATAGACACAATATAGTCTAGTACTAATTAGTTTATCAACATGTGTAGCTTTCATTGCGATATCACAGCATGCGAAATTCAGTCAGGATTGTACTGAATCACACCTTTAAATTGACCTCGTCGAATAATAATTTTGCGATATATCTCGAGGCATGTACATACCTAGACTACAATATATAACAGATGTGACCCAATACAATACATTTATTACATAAATTATTTTCTTAATCTTAGAATATGAATGTCATTTGCATTTTTAATTTAGCTTTAATAATTGTTCAGTCATATCGCTACTATGTCTGTAGTGTGGCAGTTTATAGTGATGTCTAGCACTGAAGCATTATGCCGCGCACATGTTGTATGATGTCCCACCCAGTCCCATTATCCTGACAACAGGTTGACCAGTAATAAGACCGGCCTCATAATGCTGAGCGGCTAACTAGGTATTTTAGTACCATTTTTTCGTAAGTCTTCCGTATGACTCGGCTGCGATTCGAAAACGTGATCTCCCGCATCCGATTATCTAACCATTAGGCCACCGGAACGGTCATATAATCTTAAAATTTAAACCTAACTCGATAGATTGTATATAGAAGATGAATGTAAAGTCTTACAAATTACGAGTCTATGGTTTTCAAATAAGTAACAGAAAAGAGTGAAGACGACAAGTTTCTAAAAATTTAACAATATTTTTACCCTAGAATAGAAAGTGAAAAAAATGAGAGAAAAGAACTTACGGTATTGCAAATTAAATCCAAAAGTAATCCAAGAATTAAATACACAACTCATACATGTGACAAGTTCTAAGTGAATCTCATTTCAAATCACGATGAAATTCAAACTGGAAGGCGATAATGTATGTTGTGGTCAGCAAAGTACTGATGTGTCAAAAGTCTCTGGTTGAATCATATAAAATATTATTCCAGTTGTGATCTCAGTATAAATTCCAGTGCATGTCTTTGTCCAAGAATTATATCAGAGAATTTTTGTATTTCTAGGGAAAATAATCACTTGAATTAAATAACTTGAAGAAAGTACAAGTTCAGCATACCTGGACACAACATAATACAACTAACGTGTCAAAGTGTTTAAGCCCAACTGACAATTTTTTTTATTTATAGGAAAAGCAGTTAGACGACTAACTAAAACGCAATCAAAATTCCCAGGTGGGGGTCAAGAGCTCATTCTTCTGGAAAAGCTAGAAGTTTATTATCACATGGCACATCATATATATAATGTTCTTCGGTATCACCTTGAAGAAACTTAATGATTCTTACTTTGATACGGAATTTTTAAAAATTAAATAAAAGTTCTTCACTTGAATGAAACAATGAGAGAAAATAACTTACGGTATTGCGAATTAAGTGTATGCAAGTATGTATGTATGTATGTATGTATGTATGTATGTATGTATGTATGCATACATGAACGTCAAACGGTCATGGTACTCTTGGATATTTTGGCAGAGTGAAGAAGTCTGAAACAAATGTATCAGACTTCTTTAATACGACTCAAGAGAGGAAGACCATCCCAACCAAGTCCACACACCTACTACTCCTGAGATACCCACCTCCCTTCCAAACCTTCCAAATCATCGACAACAGTCGGTCTAGAAGTAGGCCTTGGTCGTCCCAAAGGGTTAAAGCTCATTACATCCCGTTCCTAAGTTGTTATATATATATATATATATATATATATATATATATATATATATATATATATATATATATATATATATATATATATATATATATATATATATATATATATATAGCTTTCTATGCTTAGTACCACACTCCGATGTAGGCATTTAACTGCATTGTTGTGGATAATTTTGAGAACTATTAATTGAACACGGAGGAATCGATCTTTTAAAAGAAACTTGCACCATTGCCAAAGTGCCTTTCTTAGTATACCGCCAACGATATATGACCTCAAACGTCCGATTTTGTCAAACGTCAATATTCCGTCAAAGTTCGACACACCTCCATACCGTTACTGCGTGTCGTTCCTTTCAAAGTGGATTATGCCATGAATCCTGACGAGGAAGGTAAAAATACGTATCACGTTCATCGCAAATTTGTATATCCTGATTATTTGCCAGCCCGTAAGTTGTATTTTGACACTGTTACCATTGCCATAAAATGAGATCTGGATAAAATATTTCATTCACCAAAGCGAAAGTCACGGTGAAACTCCATTTTCGAAAATAATTCTCTAACGACTTGTAAGTCATTTATCCTGTGTACCGAGACGTCACTCCACAGCGAGGACATGGTTTAGGGGATATGTTTAGAAAGATTTTTCATTCGCTGTCCCCTGTGTTGAAATCGAAGGTAACAGGATGATTGCACACTTTGACTAACGGCAAATAATTCCTTCAAAATGCCATCAACGACAAACAAAGCCCCAAAGAAGCTTTCTTGAGAGCATGCAAAAACATCTTGCTTCAAACTGGCAAGGGCATTTTGTGCCGACGAGAAACCGACGAGAAACTGGACGTTACTGAGTCAGGCATTCCAGCTTCCCTGACTCGACAGCAAAGATAAGGCTGAGAGTGACGACGAGGACGCCCCTTTCAGAGGCCTTCACACCTATAGAGCTAGAAAGATTAAGAAACCATGCCAATATATTGAATCGTATAGGGTCTTAATAAATTGAAAATAAGTTAAATTTCTTCCACACAATGATTATACTTATGTAGTACAGTTTCTACACTAATTGTTTTTCGGACTTTAGTGATGATTTCTCGATGTCGTTGCTCCATTACATGATATGGGATCAGTTCGTAGCCTCAACAACAACAAATCAAATTGAGCTACATCGTAACTAATAAATGCGTCAGGGTGTGTGGCACAATTTCTTTTTCCACGACCAATTAAAAAGTCTGCCGAGCGGACATAAACCAGACGTACATGCACAATGTGCGAAAAGGTCAATAATTCACTTAAACAAACAAACAAACAATGCCATTAGATGCTTGCTGACGGATTTTCCAACATATTTCATTTTCTGAGGTTGTCAAACAAATATGACATTAGATGTTTGCACAGTGAGTATTGTAGCACATCTAAAATGTTAAAGCTAGTTAAATAAATTTAATCAATGAAAGAACAATGCGAAGAACAAAGCGAACATCTGGATCTATTATCTTTAGTTGATTAAAGAAGAAGTTCTTAACATTAAACAGCCTTAACTCATAAATATGCTAAATTGATTAAATATGGTGTCAGAACCAACATGCCTGGGACCCGGGTGACAAAGCGATCTAAGACGTTAAACTCAACAACAACTTTCCTATTCTTCTTCATGCGATTATACGACTTTTTCGTATGTGCTACAAATCATGTCTTTTTTGTCTTATACAAAACAGCGCTATCACTTCATATACAACAAACAACAACAAAACAAAGATGTTTAAAAAATTCCCTTCAAAGCAAACCACGCAACAACAAAAATATATTCAGCCAAGTAAAGTCCTTCCTGTTCACACATTTCATGTATATACCTCAGATACAACTGTGTTACGTGCCATTATTCTCGCATCCTCACTTGATACTTCTCTATTGTACCAAGCTTAATATTGTATTCATTTTAATGATGTTACAGATGTGTGTCATCGCGAACATAACAAAACTACCGATGTAACAGTACAAATAAAAAATGCTGGTGTAACTGTTGAAATATCTTTGAGATTGGTTTTGAACATGTGATGGTGGATGGAAATTTAGTGTGTAATTTACTTGAAGTAGTTCTTTAATATACGATTTGGCTAATTTCGGGCTTATTCACACTGAAATTTAAAGTTACCCCTCCCCCGTTATTTTCTACATGAAGTGTTTACTTGAGTTCTTTTTATGTCGGACCATTTGTATCGGTCAGCGCACGTGTCCACTCTCTGCGCATGTCGGATAGTCCGGTCGAGGCACGTGTATACAGTTATTTGTATATATGCTTTTGGACCGGTCCATCGTCGGGTCGTGCGGAATCTCTGTGTTGCGGATGTGGAAGGTATTACAGTCGCCACTGCTTGGCGTTAGACTAGTCCTGTGTGGTCACAGATTTCCTATATCAAGACGATACAATCGTCTGGTTTGTTTTGGTGTGGACAATGGTAAGAAGTTCAGCTTGGCCCTTTTAATTACCTGATTAATCAAATTATTTCTACTTTCCTAATTTCCTTCCTAAATTTAGTGTCCATCCGCCTAAAACACGTTCTTAATTTGTAACTGCTTATTTAATTAATTATTTACTTTAAATAAACCTTATTATTTTCTTTGGAATTTCATCTTTGCTTTTTCCTTTCAGTAAGTAATAATTTCACTTTAATGAAATGAGCTATCTTATTCTTTCTCTTCTCTTCTCTCTGTCGCTCAACTTTTAGAACTTTGTCTTACTCTCTCCTCTTTCTCTCCAATAACTAAATTATATCACCGAATACACTTTTATTAGAAACGAACCTGAGCTAAAATACGTGGTGACTAATTGACCCCGTTACAAACACATCGTTTTATAAGCATCTGTTCTTCCTACATCCAATGTTATTCCACTACCACCCCAAAAACGTAACATTAGAAACAACGTAACAGTATTTTTTTTTCTTTTTGATAAAAAAAACTGTTTAATAAGCGCTAGTTCAAAAAGGTAGGGTCTTTTTTTTTTGTTATTTTCTTTTAGAGAATCGGGGTTTCTTGACTCACATCGGAAAGAGACGATGATATTCCAATGTGGTGGAAAAAGGCTTACTTTTCTTCCACATTGATTACAAGCATTTCATTGACGCTGGTTAGCATGGATGGCGGCTATTTCACAACAAAGACTGCATTAGAAGTATCACGGTACCAATTGTTTTTCCATAGACCTCAATGCTAATATTTGGAGAGATATATATATTTTCGATCCTAATTTAGCGTGCATCTCACACACTGTTATAGAGAACAATGTTAGATTGTCAATTTGATGATAACAAAACCAGGTACTCCATTGCATTTAAGAGAGATAACTCTGCTGGAACTAGACAGGGGTATGAGTTATCTAGTCACGACATACTTATTTTCAGTCATGTGAATCACATTTTCAAAAAATCATAAAAAATACAAAATATGATCTATATAGGAATTAGCATAAATTGACATGTTGCCAAGAGGCTAAACTTTTCTTAAAGCCTAATAGAAAGTACAGCTCTTACATAATCCACCAATCATAGCTAGTGTTGTTTATTTCTGACTGCAATGTTCCTACACCTTAAGCTCCTCCCACCTGGACTTGCGCAATTGGTACCGTTATACCTAGAGCTGGCATTTGTAAAATATATATCTTATTGTCCTTGTTTGGAAATCACATTTCATTTCGATCACCAAGACAAATGCGAAAACAATTTATGTGATGCTTACATAAATTAAGAGGGTAATTATAAGAGTTATAAGTATAAAGATGATATTTTGTTTATCAAGAAAATTGTTTTCGTTTTCTTGAATAAGAAGTAGGGATAATATGCCAAATTTTAATAGTCCTCTCAGATTAACAAATATGGTATATTTTTTTAGAAGTTCGCAGCATTAGAAATAACAAATTTGCAAATAACGTATACTCCTTTTCATGGTTTTTGCTTATAGCAAGTGCAAAGAATTTATTTTATTGCCTGCAACAACAACAAAAATCTCAAAAAGTTATAATTTTATGTGTACATATTAAACACAAGTCCAGTAATGGAATGTTTTTGGGATAATTAATGAAAGTCACTGGAGAATATAAACAGACTGTTCTTGAGGTATAATTTACAAAAGTATGTGGTATATAAAGGAAATTTTGGGGAAAAGGTGCCTCGGCCAATCCAGAATTTGCAGCTTTGATTACTCAGAATTTACAATTATGAGGGTATTACCAATTCAAAAGCTAAATGTGTCTTCATATTTTATTCATGTGAAAGTTAAAAACAAAAGGGATTGGTAATATCCACCTCCTTACCTTTAACAAAAAATCAATATGGACAATGTAACAAGATAATCCAGGTATTTATTCTTTATAAATGACTACCTGTATGAGAATTTTTCCAAACTAATTCATCTAAAAATATTGCTTTTTTTTACTTAAGTTTATATATAATATTTACTTTTATCTAATATACCAGTGAAATGCAATATCAAGAAAATTGCTTTCGTTTTCTACATGTACAATATTGTATATACTTTTTAGGGGCCCTGAGTGGCCAAGTAGTCAAAAGCGCTCTCCATTACGGATCACTGCCATCTCACCTCTGTCGGCGAAGGTTCAAGTCTAGGATAATGTAGTTATGTGAGAAAGCTTGCCAGTAGCTTCTCATGGATCAGTGTTTTTTTCCATGGCTTTCCCGGGTTCATCCTCCACCAATAATACTGGCTGCCATGTATAGCCTATTGCATTCTGAAAAATGGCGTTAAGCCCTACAATAACAACAACAACAAATATACTTTTTATTTTTGTATATTTTTTTGCATTTGATTTATTTTTAGTGCATAGTAGGTTTGTGCTGTCATTTTTTTGTCATAACAATATTAACTTATTTTTAAACAGTATAAAATAATGTAAAATAATGACAGTACCACAAACAAATGATGATTTTTTATGTGGGGTGGGGGTGGGGGTGGGGGTATAGATACTACAACAGCCTGAGCTGCTGAGTAGCCTTTAAAACGTTAAAAGTTTTCTTTTTAATTATTACTGGATTGGGGGAAGGATTCTTATTTTTCAAACAGAAAATACTGGCATAAATTTGTATTAATCTTCTTTTTACTTCTACATTAACTGACATACATTTCAAGTTAAAGATTATACAGAGGGTATTATTTTATGATACAGTTCTATTCCTGAAAAACGAAAATAAGTACAAATATATTTTTTGCACATTCCATATGTAGATTCATTTTTAAAAAAAACTCCTGCATGAACCTTCCTTAATCCACACATATTTTGGATTTTTCACGAACCACCAACCCACGAGAAGCTAATGGCATGCTTTCTCACAAAACTACATTAGCTAATCTTAGACTTGAACCCACGCAGATAGAGATGTGATGGCAGAGATCCACAACGGAGAGCGCTTTAGACCACTCTGTCGTTCGGAGCCCCAAATGAAAATAGTAGTAAAATGCTTATTATACCAAAACCCCATATATGCAAATGCGAAAGATTGTGTGAACATGCCAAATACTAGAAAAATTTAACTGCCTAGCCAAGGTAAGGCAGGGTTGTTGTTTTATCAGAAATTTTATTTTGATAATTTACAGACAATTTAAAGATGCATATTTCTGACCAGGATAATGGTGTATTAGAAGACTTTATGTATAGTACCGGTATGTACGCTGTATCAATCATATACGATGAGATGTATAAATGTTTCATTTAAAGGTAACGAGACATGCACAATGAGTCATATACCATGGATACAGCATACATACAATACATATAAGGTGAGGTGAGATGGAAGTGGTCCGTAAAGGAGAGCGCTTTAGACCACTCGACCACTCAGTGCCCCTTGTTTTCTAATTGTAAGCATTGAATAGTTATTATGGCTAAAATATTTAACAATAACAGTGATAACTCGTAACTATTTTGTTCTGATATTCAGAAAGAAATTTATTAACTATCTGATACAAATTTATAAGATGAAAATCAACCTTTCTTATCGCTCTGTTTACATCAACAGTAATAAGCATTCGATTAAATCAGGTTTGTGTGTGTATTCCATTGTATTTCTTAATATTTCACATGGTATGAATTGGCCTGGTGTTTGGTCTGAAATAACCTGTATTGGTCTTTGATTTAAGTACATTGCTGATTTCTTAATAGTCACTATACTTTTAATCTGTTGCTTATCTGTCTGGATACTTAAACTTCCAGACTGCTTCAGAGCAAGTTTCCATACAGTTATGGCATTATTAATTTTAAATACAGGTTATATTGACAATGTACCTATAACTAGTGCTTGCAGAATGAAATATTTTTTCTAAACTTTGGACCATTTTTCCAATATTTCGTTCATTATCAAGGAAGCATAGTTTCTTCTTATCTGTACAATTAGAGAACCATGCTTAATAAAATCATAACGATAGATATTCAAATTTCATGACCAAGAGAACACTTTACAGCTGACCAGAAGGCCCCACCCAAAGTACATATATGTACTGATTCATTAAAAAAAAATTAAAACCAGATTTCTTTGCTTTCTAGACATTAAATATTCCTTACATGATCTGTACCAAGTGTATTTTGTATGCAAGATATAATAATAATAATAATAATAATAATAATAATAATAATAATAATAATAATGCTTCATTTTATAGAGATTGACTCATTAGTCAAGGACTATCCTCCCTTGAGGCCCTCTTAAGGAGAATATAACAATGCACATTTTACAAAGATAGCAATAATTAGGATTTATTTTAACTTAGTAATACAATACTAAATTACATTATCTATTAGAAACACATGCATGCTCATGAAATCTCTTCTTAAATAACATTTTCAGCCGATGTTTCATGTAGTGGAAGCTTGTTCCACAAAACTGTATCAAAGTATTGGAAGCTCTTTTTAAATTGCTCTGTTCTTGGTTTTGGTGCTAGAAGGTTTCCATGTGATATTGATCTCAACTGGAATCGTGTTAAAAAAGTCCTGAATAAGTCCTGAAATACTCTGGTGCATGTTTAAACTTATATGTATGCTTTATATATATATATATATATATATATATATATATATATATATATATATATATATATATATATATATATATATATATATATATATATATATATATGCACACACACACATCATGGATTATGCAAAATCCATGTTTCCATGGTGATAATTAATCCAGCCACATTGTTCCCCATAATGAACCAAATATGATGATGTGTGTCCACATAGTGGCTTGCAGTATATGGAATAAGTTTTATTAATTGGAAAATCACAGCAATATAATTTCACTGCTTTGCATGGAACTCACGTGTTGGCTGAGCTACCATAGAGAGTACAGAATGTTCTTTGTAAATTGTGCACAATTAAACATTCAAAGATTTGCCCACTAATACATTTTGATGTGTGTATTGCAACAGGTGAGAGCTATATTTCTGAGCAATAACTACAATGAAAAAATTTAGGTGCTTCACCAAATTAAAAAAAAAATTTGAATGATTTAATAATCGAGAAGGTGAGATTTGAAACAATCAGAAAGAAATTACTTGTTATTTTTACCATGTTTGTTTGAGAAGATAGAAGTATTTGAAGCAGCATGTGACATCATTTATTCAGTTATTAAAATAAAAAACGCAAAAATTGCACTGATTTTTTTTTCATTCCCCAAGTCATTTTAAACTAATTTGCTTAACATGCTCGCCCACAATGAAATATGCATAGTGATGTCCTCAAGGCCAGCCTAATTTAGTACTTTTGTACCAAATATAAATGTTGATTTGACACATTTCCTCAAGAACTATTAATGTCATCATGCAAGAAAATCTTATATAAAACAAGTCCAATTACGCGGATAGAGATTAGAAACCAAATCTGTCCAATTCAACTAACTGCAGATGCAGAAGAACTGGCACAGACATTGATTTCTGTAATTGAAAAGGAAATTATTGATAGAACCCACTCCATTTAGCAAGATGGCTATAAATTTTGTGGTTTGGAATCTGCCCTCATGCCGATTCTGTGCTTCTGTAATTTAAGTTTTATCCTATAGGCATATTTACTTGCTGACTACATATATCAACTTAAAAGTAGATTCCAAACTTGTTCCCTATGTATGATCAAGTACTTTACAGATGATTTAATATCCAATTTTTGCAGTCATTTTCTCTGTTGCTTTGCATCTATATACATTGGGTCTGTGCTTGTTGTTTTTACAGATAACACAGGATGCCCAAGTACGAAAAAGGTATACTAGGAGTTAGGAAAGATCCAAAGAATCAGATTTTGTTTTCTTTCAATGTGAGGGAAGGTGATGAGTGGCCTTCTGATGATTCCGATGATTCTGATTACAAACCAGGAGAGTTTGATTTTAGGTATTTATAGCACTTCTGCCATGATTATAGTTTTTGTTGTCACATCTGTATTAGCAAAGAAAGGATGCTGTTCTGCTGTAATGCAACTTTATTAAAAATTTGAAGAGAATTTGACACATTTTGATATGATAAGTGCCTTTGTACTAATGAAGGAGGTGTGCCTTCAGATATGGATAAAAATCTAGAGAAACCTTGAAACAGTTTTCTTTTTATACAAGCATCCTCCTGACCCATATTTCTTGGGTTTAACTGTTAGTGAGATATTGGCCAGGTGAGTCGAATCTGACCAACTTGGGCCTCTTAATCTTATTATGGTCTGACTTGTAGTATGTGTAGTAGAAATTGGGAAAACACTTTTTAGCAGATAAGATTCTGAGCTGTAGTTTTAGAAATTCAGATACAGTTTGGGTATGTATTCAGGTGTATTATAAATTTTACGATTGTGAGATTGGTGCTGTCGAAAAAAATATAAGTGATCTGGAAATTTTATTTAAACTATGTACTTGCTTGTAAGTCAAGTCCAGATGCAAACTGTAGTGAGTGGTTCTGGGTCTGTATTTGCTAGGAGTAATTAGTAGAACTAACATCATAGACACTGTTCTACCTTTGTACTTTGTGATAGCAAATTAGGGTCTTTGATGTTTGCTGTTGGACTCAAATTATAAGCAATTATATATTATATCTGTATATTGTATCTTTTGTTAAAATCTATATAGGGTTTAACAGTACATTAATTTTTTTTTTCTTCAGTAAATCAAAAGAAAGTGCTAGTTCTGATGACAATGAGTTGACACAAGGAGCAGCTGGAAAAAAGAAATCCAGTAAGAATCCATCAAAAAAGCTGAAAAGGGATGATAAAGACAGGAATGCCAGAAAGAATAAATCTGCTGATAAAGAGACTTTGTCTAGCGCCACCAAATGTACAGTTGAACTTCCATTGGAATTATGGGTGAAAATCTTTCACTTTATTGTGGAAACAGATGGGGCTTTACCATTTCTTCCAAGGTACAAGTCAGTTTAGTTTTTGTATCATATACAGTACATTTCTCCACACTTTGTTGTGGAGTGGATAGAGTTTATCCCTTGGGAATGTTAGATCTAGACTGAGGACTCATGAGTTCTATGAGTGAAGAGTCCTGAATTTTGGGACCTGGTTCCCACACATTGAAAATATAAACATAGAATATCTGAGATACAACCTCATGTTCAGCTTATTTATAGTACTTTAAATCAACATGTACATGTGACACATCTGCTCATGAAAGGACTGCAAGATAGACACATTTACCTTTGACCTTCTGTTTGTACGCAGACTCTGTTGAGCACACTGCTGTATTCCTTTGATAACAGGTTAAACAAATATAATTTTGATTGCTGATTTGGTCAGTGGACAAGTGAAGGTGTTAAAAAAAGCATAATCACTTCAATAATATTGGTTTGAGGCAAACTGGAATGCCAATTTACAATTTATTCATTTTTTGGTATTATATATTCACTCAGTAGATACAGTACAGTCTCTCAGTCCATATAACATATACGTAACTGCAAAACTGTTCATGACTGTCAAGCAAAATTAATATTACTTTGTTTTCTGTTTAGTTACTAATTACATTTTGACTCAATTATCCTTTTTAAAACATTCATGTTGATACATAAAACATTTTCACAACGAAGAACATGTACAAAATGTTTATTTAGACAGGGTTTAGCATATTAGGCCAACAGTGTTAATTAACTGAAACAATGCAATAATTCCCATGTATCTGTTGGAACCAAATCTTAAAGAAACATGAAGAATCTGTGAAGAAGCAGAATTAAAAGCAGTAATAAGTAAAATAAGTAAGCTTAAATGCTAGAAGATATACAGTGTACTGACACAAGAAAAACTCAGGCCAGTTAATAAATTATAGGAATTATTTTCCTCCATATTGCAGTAACATGTGTTTGTCAAGACTATAAAATCTATATTGAATTGCATTGATTACTACTACTATGTGGCTTCATATATTTGATGGCTTTAAATGGACAGTTCATATATGTTGTTTTGCATACATGTTTACATATCCACAGAAGCCAAATGTACTATTAAATCTGTTTTGGCCTGTAGGGCTTCACGTGTTATTCAGTGGTATATTCATAATGGAAACAATACACTGAATGCCAGCAAACTTTACCTTTGACAGTCACTGAAGGTACCTATGATCACTTTATCTGTAGGAAGTACTAAGTCAGTCAAGATTATTATTTCTATTTGCTACTCTTTATAATATTGACACATGGTCCTAATATAACATGTTACAGTCTATGGAATACCAGGATTAAGAATTATTTCACAGTTGTCCTTGAATGAGATGAAATTCATTAATTATTTCTTCCATGACTTATAATGCTCAGGTCTAATCACCATTGCTTAATTGGTTCTATTGTATTTTGTGCACTCTTTTTCCATTTAAACCACTGATACTAATTTCACATTATTTACCTCTTAAGGAACTTCATATTTGTAATGGTATGTGATCGCACTGAATTAGAGGAGCAAACATGATTCGCTAAATTTAATCATGTTACGGTCATAAACGAAATATGTATGAGTTGCAAGCTGCTTTATTCAGTATGTGTTATAAAAAATATTGATAGATTTTCCATCATTTCAACAAATATTTGCAGATAACGCATTTCAGGAAATATCCCAAAGGACAGCTTTCCTTTGCAGTAAGTATATACATATATAGACAGAAAAGGAGACACCATGCCATAGATTTGAAGAGTTTAAATTTTGAAGCCAAAACATTGTAATGTTGAGGTAAATATCCCTCACTGAAACTGCAAAACAAGAAAAAAAATGTTTCTCTTGTTTCAGAGCTTCCAGGGTATGTCAGTCTTGGTATGAGGTGGCCTCTCAAGCATCACTTTGGCATAAAGTTGACCTTTCATATGGCTGGATCAGAGCGGATGAGAAATGTTTAGAGTGGCTGTGTAACAACCGCCTCTCCCAAACCAAGGACTTAAACCTGTCTCAATGCAAAGGAGTCAACACTAAAATTTTGAAGGTATTCTTTCTCGAGTGTAACAGAAAATGTCTGAATTTCACAAGCTGTGTTTGATTCTCACCCTTATACATTAAATCTCATTATCTATCAACTTAAAAAGAAAACTCTTCTGAAGCTGACAATGTGGATGCCCCAGAAACAGCCGAAAAAAGTTTAATATAGTATTTGCAGAGACGATCCTGGAGTCTCATAACAGGGAGCTATCTCATAATAGGGAGAAATGAAAGAAGTTACTTTTTCTTTTTTCTATGAATAATATACTTTAAATAGTATATTTGTTGTGATTAAATTTGAAAATGAAGTATTTATTTGAAATATATTGTTCTAACGGTTGATGTGACCTGTATTGAGTGGAATAAAAAATTAAAGTAACAGCAAATTGTGCATGAATATTAGGTAGTGTTTTGTGTACACGTGTGCCAGAGAAGTTTCTGTTTTGCTTATGGGTTAGGTGTATAAACTAATATAAACAGTCAAGCAGGTGGTTGTTTCAAAAACATGCTTGAGAAAGATGGAGCTGTAATGAAGTTGAAATTTCAGATTTTTTTAAATAAGCACTTTGTTTCTTTGTTGCTTGTAAATTTCTTTCAAGTACAAGATGAGGTATCAAATAAACATGTAACTTATCAATTTAATGTTCAGATTAATTGTTTTGCTGTTTATAATAAAGTTGTCCAAAGGTATCTTGTTTGACTAATATCATTTGATATCAACGATATGCATTACATTATATGTGAAGCTTGTTCTGGGAGTTAAGAACTTTATTAGATGTTTTAGCACATTGTTCCACTTTACTGGCAGTTAAGAAAAGACTGGTTTGGTTTTGTTAAGTTTAAGGCCATTTTTCAACACATGATAGGCTAAATACAGCAGCCCAGAATGTTTGTGATGGAAGAACCACCAACTCAGACAAGCTTTCTCACATAACCAAGAGTTGAAATCTGAGTGATCTGTAAACGTGGGCGCCCTGGAGCACTCAACTACTCAAGACACCCATAAACAAAACGAACAAACAGAAAGCATTGGCTTCAGTTTATTGAACTCTTCAAGCATAGTTTCCCGATGCATTAGAATATAAGTAAAACACTGAGTAATTTATGCCAGTCATGTACCGAATAGTTGACAATAATCTCATGCCACTTCATTATACCAAGACCAGCTTTGAGTCATACTGAAGTCCTCTGAAAATATTTTGCCTGGACATTTTAGGTGTTTTGATTTTGAACTTTCATAACAAGATAAACTTTGATAGCACAAAGCAACCTATTCACCTTTTTTGCCATATATACAGATGCACTAAGCAAACGTTTCACCTTTGTTGCCCAAGTACAGTCTTGTTATTCCATCCTGGTGCCACTAGACATAATTCTCAACCATCACACAGATGTTTGATCCTACTTTTGTTGGTCTGGTTGCCGTGGGTTATTTGTCACATATTGCTATGATGATATTACAGTATGGTGAGTCACACTTAGCTGCAAGGAGTGTGAATCGGATGTCTCTAATTGAGTTAGATTTTATGCAAATAATTTTAAGTCTCCTTTTGCCAAATGGAGCCTTAACGATTTTAGAGCTCTATTTGTCAAATTAGGTCTTTCAGCAGGGTGGATAAACAGAAACTATTTCAGACAAAAAGAAGGCTGCTACAGAGACAGTCTCCAGAGAGAGTAAATAGACCTCTGCAGATACAAATCAAATTTGTTATGGTAAAAGCTTTTAGGATTTCACATACAGACTAATTTGTAAAATCTCTCCTTGTAAATCAATCAAATTATTGGACTGGTCGGTGAGTTTAAAATTAATTCTCATTAATGAATCATTATGACATCGCATATAGACCGGATTAGTTGGATCTTCAATTATTAGAAATCCGGGTGGAGCCGTTGGTGCAATTGAATATAAAATGTATCCCTGCTGGGCTTGATTTGATCTTTTGAGATTTATTTGGTAACTTCCATCAATAATATCACATACTAGATTTACTGCAATCACTGATGATATATTGACATTTTGAGGAGCAATATGCCTACCACCACCGTCTCGGTCATTATTATGTTTGAGGATTGTGGTTGTGTTATTTGTTTCCATGCGGTGAGTATCAGAGAAAAGTTTTCTGAGATAAGATCATAAACAGATTTTTTTTAGTTCATTTGTGTTATACCCTCGAAACTTGAAATTAGGTAAATCAGCTTCTGTTATATTGTATGCAGTTAGAAATTTTTGTTTATCTCCATTCTTGTCATTAATTATTACTTGAATTATTCATTTGTTGATATATTCCATGTCGGATACAAGCTGTTTTAATATCCTAATATGCTTTATGATCTCGCTGCGTGAACTCGCTATATAAAAAAGATGCTCTTGGAAACTCTGTCGTAGTCTCTCTAGTTGTGTTTTATGTAATTGATTAATCTTGCTAAAATAATCAATTATATTATTTATAGTAAATGTAATGGTAATAAATGAATCAATTTTTTTCTCAAAAACAAATTCCCATTGTATGTTATTCCTATCGAGAAATATAAATCTGTCGGTTAATTTTGCACTTTTTATATCAGACAAATCATCTCGATATAATGGAGCAATTTCGTGGTATAATTGTACATCTGTAACATAATCAGATCTTTTAGGTTCTGGTATTTGATAAGATGTCAGAGGTGGGATTTCAAGCCATCCAAGTATAGTTCTTATCGAACTCTGATCGATGTTTGCGGCATACCCGGATGAGTTTATCTCAATCACGGATGATAACGTTGGTTCATGAACTGTTATAGCGATTTTTTATTCTTTTCCCCGTAATGGATTTTATTCTATGCTGTAATTTGTTATTGATCTGTTCGATTTGGTAAGACCCAGATGGTAAGGAAACAACGTTCCAGTCTGGAGTCCCGTCTGGTTTATTTTTACTTGCAAATACCAGGGAATTATTTGGTTGTTGACCACCAAATGGTTTTGATCTAATATTTGGCCAACTGTGGTATACTCGTAATTTTGCTAGCGTTATCTCCTTAACGGGAATCGCAGTGGGAAAATTGACAATGAATTCAGGGTTGGTTGAGGTTATTGAGATCATGGTGGTTTTCACCGGGGTGGTATTTTCCACTATTCGTTGAAGTAGTTCTTGCGATGTTGCTATTATATTCGTGTTGTTTTTCTAATTTTGACATCACGGAAAACTCACTATCGGATATTAATGTGTCATTGAGGGAGGACAATATCATCGAGGATAATTGTGAGTACGCATTGGACACAACATGGAACTTAACTACGTAATCCTGTAGTTTACACTGGCTACATGATGATGTTTTTTTTTTATTATTGAAATTACTCCCATGATTGTTGTCGCTGCTGATATACAAATTGGAACAGCTATTGGGGCAATCATTGTTACCGAAGATAGTATTATACCAGCTCCAGTACTTACACCTGATACCGAGTACACGGTAACATCAACGACGGTAATCTTTCGGCGATAATTTTATATTATTATTTGGTATTTTTCATTGAGTGTTTTGAGTTTAGTTTGAAATTGTCTGACCTGATCATAGTGATACTGCTGTGACGTTGCCATTGTTGTCATTTTATTTATTACAGCAGACTTCAATTAAGCTGTTTACCCAAATCTGCAACAAATTCCACATACCATATTATTAGTGTCCTAGCCAAATTATTATCAGTGGATGTTATTGTGAATCGATCAGTTGTTTCCTTGGCGATGATTGTTGATATCATATTGTTGACCCCGGTTGAACTCGCCGATGAAATATTAAACTAGGTCGGTGACACCAGTGTTAATCTATAGATACCTTGGATGGTAGCTACAATATCTAATATGTTAGTCTGTGGTGTTCATGCAAATGATCTGTGTTGAATCTTATATACCGAGTTTACATTTTTCTCAAGAGGAATGTTGATTTTATCTAATCGGGTTATAATCGCAGGAAAATCGTCTTTGATGGCCTCATGAGTCTTTTTGATATCATCGATGGATTTTCTAATATCTGAAAATTTTATGTCGAGTTTATCTAATGAGACCCCCCCTCCCCAAAGAATTTCTCAGTGATATTTTTATGAAAAGTTGAAAATTTCTCAACATGATCTTCTTATTTGGATTGAAGTACTGCTAATTCTGTGATAGCGGTTTTTATCTCTGTCACCTTTGGTGTGGTCACCGGTGGATTTCCAAAGAAAATTTAATATCTGTGCGTCAGTTTTGTCAACTATATTTTTTTGTAACTCAGCAAACTGATTAAATATAATTATATGTTCATCATATTCATCACGTAATTTTTTTAATAGTTCTAAATTGTTATCAAGTGTTGATATTTTATCTGTGATCGTTGAAACAATTACACCAGGTTTGAGCCTACCCTGATCGGAAAATACAGCGATAGTATTTTCTGCTGCATGGATGTGGAAAATCCTAGGATTTTTTTTATTCCCCCCCCCCCCCCCCCCCCACAGTGTTTTCAAATTACTTCTGTATTCACTGATGTGATTACAGGTGCAAAAAAACAAAAATAATGTTCATACTTGTTCGCATTACTGGTGATTTTATCACTGGTTATAGAATTTCAGCCCATACAAATTGTTCAAAGGACATCCTTCCATGTGAGTAATCCCATACCTACAAAACACGTAGGCAGTGTACATGTAGTGTTTGGATGTGTTATGTTACGACGTTGGAACAGTCGAGAGAGGAAAGTGATGCTCATCATTCACAGTTTTTTCAAGTGTATTGTTCAACTTATAGATATCTTTTATCATTTCAATCCTTGAATTTATTGTACGTCTGACCTGGTATTGTTGGCCGAGTTCATCTCTGACTTTTTTGACTGCTGTAAATAATGGAATGAATTTGTTTACATCATTGCAATATAACAGTGATTCATTTACAGCATGCTGAATTCTTTTTATTAACACATATTGACTTGGCAAGACATATTTATTATTCTGAGCGCTATCATTGAGATCTTGAAAATCAGAGAGAATCTGATTACAATCTAATTTATTCGACAATTGTATTTTTTGATTTTTCAAATTTGAAATCTCATTTATTATGTCATTTATATTTTCGAAATTCATTATATGATATATATATATATATATCAAATACAAAAAAAATTGGGGGTAAATTTTAAACTGTTTTCGCATATAGAAGTCACAATAGGACAATACAACCCGTAACCTCTAATCGAGTGTTATAGCAAGTTCGGGTACATGAAAGACCCCGTGTGGAACCCCTAAAAAACCTTCGCATGTTAGAAGTCCAGAGGTCATATATAAGACAACACAACCCCATGCGGGCCTCTCAGGTGTTATTCACATGTGAGCAGACCCAGGGGCACCACGAAACACAAATCCCCCGTGTGAGGATCTAACTCGTCAAATAACGGTCTAGAACCCCAGAGGGTGTGCTTAGTGTATGACATCACAACAAGGGATTATATATACGAAAATGAGTTCAGATTGATGCCCAAGTCTTTTGTATAAGGACAATACAACAATGGATTATAACAGGACAATACAACAATGGATTATATGATATAGACAATACAACAATGGATTATAGGGGGACGGCACAGGAAAATACAACACAACAATAGATTATATAGGACTGCACAATACATACAAAGGGGCTATATCTAGTGTTGTTCTACATTCAACTAAACCACTCTACCCCCACAAAATCACCCCGGGTTGAATGCAAAACATTCACACTGTGTGACGGTGTGACGTAGAGTGGTTTTTTAGTTGAACTTCGAATGGCTTAAAGCCCCAATGTTATAACAGGTAGTTTTGTATATAAATCGACTAAGACATGGAAATCAATAGCAGTGGTTAATTGTGATTATTGATAACATCCCAGCAAATCAGGATACCTGAAAAAGACATCAAAAAAGAGAATATCATATTTGTAAATACTTATTTATTTGATTCGTTTTCTGACAGAACAAATACTTGATTATTCCCATGAGATCCGTAACCGTTATTTCTGTACAGAATTATACACAAGCATACACGAGTTATTCCTCTTGGTGTTAGGATGTTTCATTGCAAATATTCAAACCGAATTCTGTTTTTAAATCGCTTGGAAATTGCCGATTTAGTAATATTTTCTGCAATATATCGTACGGAAGGCATACAAATATCAAAATATTTGCTGGCTTCAGCCATTGATTAAAATATTCTTTCTTCGCCGGTATGATTATTTTATTGATCTGACAGGTCTCGCATTTTTCGGGTGTTTTCCTGTTCTGTCGCGTTTGGCATTCTCATTCTGAGTGATAACTTGAAGATTAGCTAAAGAATTATCAATCACAAAACCATCCAGGATTTCTCCCATAAACACCTCATGGACGAATCGATGACAATAATATCCTTTCCCTCCAATGACAAGTCTAAGACACCCCATACCATTGTCAAAACCCTACTGGTTTTTTCAGTTTGCTGTGTCTGACTACACCATCACGAGATGCTTCATAATCGATGATCACAGGATGTGGTTCAAATTCTTGGTTCATTTATATACAAAATATTATTTGTCTAATTAATTATTTGGTTTAATTATTACTTGGGAATCTATCAATGTAGTCTTGAGGAGTTTTTATGATTTTGTCAGGGACAGAGTCAAGAGTTTTTAACATAATAGAGCTTAAGTTCCCTGTTTTGCTTACCACCACAATTCAGACACAACTGTGATTTTCCTCTCACACCCACCCCACATCGTATGCAGGGAAGTGGACCTAATCTTCCTCATAATACACTCTGTGAATGATATCCGCAGAATTCAATTTATGCATGAATTGTTACAGTTACTGATCTTACCATAAGCCACTTACAGTGATTCATTATCTATAAATTCTTTATTTAAATACTTGTTTTAATTATAATATGGAGGAGTTCGAGAGATTGTCGAAAATAAAACCCTGGAAAAATGCTAAATTCAATCTCAATAGAGTATCCATTGATATACCAAATAAGGGTCTAATAGGAGATAGAAGTATAATAGATACAATCCATGAGGTATTTAATGAATTCAAGCGCAATGGTGCATCTCACTGTTGGTCATCATTTCGAACTGATGTAATTGATTTTTCGGCAACAAAAACACAAGAACCCGTTAAGCCTCATGCAGTGCTACTAAATTCTATTCGCATGATTATAACTGGACCATCTGGAAGTGACAAGACACAGTTGATACTTAATTTAATAACGAGATGGATGAAATGGGATAAACTATATTTGGTAGCCCCAAGTGTAGACGATCAGCGATGTTATGAGGTGTTTCAGGATTTTAACGAGAAAGCAAAATTGGAAATCGATGAGGGTATTATTGAATTTATAACCGATATCGAGGAAGCACCGAGTGTTGATTCTCTTGAGACAAGTATTGACAGTTTAGTCGTATATAATGATGTGATGTTAGATAGACAAGCAAACCCTGCCGGGACATTTTCCAGAGGTAGGCATAAACGTACTGATGTGATATATATCACTCAGAGATATACAGTGGGACCCCACTATAACACAGTAGTTGGGAGCCATAGAATCCGACCGGGCTATGAACCGAACCGTGTTATAAGCAACCATGTACAATACCAACACATTTTTGGATTTAATTGGGGGGAGGAGGTACATAAAGACGGGTGCGAAAATGCATGGCACAATTACCATTTTTGATCAATATATATATTAAATGAGAAAAACATTTGCTGTGGTAACAGAAATTGCAGATTTAATATATTACTTTATTCAGAGAACCATGCATTGGTACATACACGTGTCTAATTTATATATACATGTATAATCTATTGCATGAAAAGAGTATCAACACCGTGTACTCACCAGTGAATCTTGTGACATACACTGAATCCATAATACAAATATTTCCATCGAAAATATCCACACAAGGATGTAAAATATTCAATAATTTTGTCACAGATCATTATGTGACTGAATTCAATGAAAAGAAAATAAAAAAAATTACGTAACGGGTGTACGTAATGAATGATGAAATAGTACATGTCCGTAGATTAAATAATGGAAGCTAAAGTGTATTCTTATAATAACTACATGTACATCTCAGGATCTTTGTGTCTCTGAATTCAGTTATTGTAAATTTCAGCACATTTTCCCACCCAAGCTGCTAGTCAAAGTCCTTTGAACTTGCCGCCCAGCTATTGCATCATGTTCTTTTGATGTACTCTAATACAGCACGCGAACTGGCTGTATTTTAACCACTGAATTATGTCACTGTTTAGCTCGGCAGTTCACTTTGATGATAAACAATGTACTTAAATTGATTGATTTATACATTCTGGTGAGAATCTTTTATCAACCCCCAGCATTGGCTATTGTTTAGTTGTGTATGAAATTAAGAGAACATATATCGGAGATTATTAGAGCAACGATTGTATTCAGAATGTATTCAAGACAAACACAAAGTAGACACGATGGCTTCATTACTCAGGA
This sequence comes from Unio pictorum, assembly GCA_030141615.1. Classification (NCBI taxonomy): domain Eukaryota; kingdom Metazoa; phylum Mollusca; class Bivalvia; order Unionida; family Unionidae; genus Unio; species Unio pictorum. The sequence goes on from JARLTB010000060.1 coordinate 1,689,165, forward strand.
ATCAGTAAAAATAATATTGACACTTATGAGCTGCAATTTTTCAACAATAAACAAAGATCAAAGTTCTCAGTAGGCCCAGCAATTGGTTCGTATTTCCAACGTTTATTTTGGCACTAGACTAGAAGAAATTTGATAATACATTTTCTACGCGTTCTTTTTCGCACTGTTTAGACGAATATGAGAATGATAATTAAACTCTTTGCGTATTTTTTTTTTCATACTTAAAAAAAATTTTTTTTTTTTTTTTTTTTGGTCTTTGAGAAAAATACCTGTAATAAATTACCCGAAATTTCGGGAGCCATGCCACGACCGGGTTATATCCGAATTCGGGTTATAGCGGGGCGGGTTATAGCGGGGTCCCACTGTACACAAATACCAAAAGGGATCAGGGATAACTGTAATATTCTTGATGTATTTAATGGAGTTGACACACATACACTACGAAATATTTGGCAAACTTGGTGCGGTGGTGATATGGATTATAATCTCTTTAGAAATTTCTTTAGTCACGCTCAGTCAATCCCACATGGATTTGTGATGATAAATTTGCATGACCCTAGATCAAGATATCATATTGGACGTGATCAAATATTCGGTTGAAACCATGACAAATTTGATTCGTCTCCATAGAGGTCTATTTACTCTACCTGGAGACTGTCTCCGTAGCAGCCTTTTATTTATTGTCTGAAATAGTTTCGGTTTATCCACCCTGCTGAAAGACCTAATTTGACAAATAGAGCTCTAAAATCGTTAAGGTTCCATTTGGAAAAAGGAGACTTGAAATTATTTGCTTAAAATCTAACTCTGAGACATCCAATTCACACACCTTGCTGCTCACTTTGTTGATATAATATTCATAACCTTTCTTGTAATTGAAGCAGGGTGTTGATGTGGTGGACCTAAATAATAAATACTAGTTGTCTGTGTTCAAATTGTAAATCAGTGAGAAACGTTATCAGTGCTGGTGTCTGTTTATGGTGATAGGAAATTCTAGTACTGGAGTTAGGTACATTATTTTTTTTCTGCACATAAGGGTATTTCATAAGATAGAAATTCTCGCAATCGTTCAGAAATTTTTTGCCATTGTACCAGCCATAACATAGATTCTCTATGTCTTTCCTCTGCTTCAGTATATATTAATTTGCTGCTGGTGTGAGGTTGCACCAAACAATTGTATTTGATGCAAACTTCTTTTATTTAACAAGAGACCACATCACAAAATTGTATGCTTTTCCATCAAGCCACTGTGATTATGAACAAATTTTGAGGATTTTTTAAACAGATTATCTTATTTCTCTTTCGGTACTTAACATTATCCATACTTAAATTGAAATATAGCAACTATTAGAATATAAACCATGGGTCAGATGTTGATTCCTATCTCATTTACCTGGTGCAGATCACATCCGGAGATTTTCTTTATCATCATTTACAACTAGTTATTATAATATTTTTTATTCATTTAATTTCATGCCTTTGCTAAAAGATTTTTTTTAGACACATGCCACTGGCTGAAAAAAATGACAAGCCTAATATCAACCAGTTTCTGCAGTGTTGATGTTCAATTGCATCTGAAGTGTCTTGGTGTACACAGTTTTTCTTTTATATGTTGTTCATGGGTATTGTTTTATCTATTTAACCAGTCTGCATTACTAAAGTCTTTCTGCATAAATAATATTTTGGTCATTTTTTCACATTATCTCACCTTCACCAAAGGACAGCAGATGTTTAAGCAAAGACTCAAAATCCATCATGGACCACCTTTAGATCCTTTCGTTACGTATAATACCTCACAAAATATCTTGAATGGGCCTAAACTCTCCATATTGCAACAATAAGTTATACTAATCAATTACTAGCTTTTTGTGTTGACATGTTAGCCTCGGTCCCATTACTCAGCCACACATCACTGCACTAGTTGTACTGACTGCTGGAACAGTTCAGGTTTCCAATAGACTGGTTCTGGATGGTTTCTGTAATCCCTAGATAGAACATGTAAAAATACCTTCTTTTTTTCTCCTTTGAATACGTTCCCCGATCACATTACTTTAGGATATTAGCCTGCTACCTCGCGAATCCAGACCTACCAAAAGACGAAAATTCGTCTTTCCTGTCTATGTCATTTAGACAAAGGGCAATAACTCTTGCCCATTACCTCCCCTTGCCACCCGCTAGGTGTCGCTTCTTCAGTTTTTTAGCTTCGCTTGTTGTGTGCAAACACGTACAATTAGACCTCCAATGAATCCAAGCCATCTTAGTGTAAATTCTGACCATCCGAAGTTAAATTTGGAATTACTGTGTTGGATAATCATTCCTCTACAGGTTGTATACATTATTTTACAATATTTTCCAATTTGAGTGACTTTGTCACCTTTTCTAGATTGCGGACCAGGTTGCAACGTGGTCAAGCACGCTTATGGCGGTACTAGCATGTAATACATGTAGCACTCAATAATTTCGCTTATTCCGTATGTAACGTTTACGATATTAGCGACTTAATAACGTGCTGCATTGATAATTTGTGCTTTATTTACCTGCTTTGTCGTTTCAGTAGACTTCAAAAAAGTCTTTGAACGACCAAGTTGCGGCTATTTAATGGCGGACTTCGTGTTGTAGTCACGAGTTCACGCGACACTTAATCATTTCGCTTCCTCCGTTAGTTACGGTTATGGTAATAGCGACTTAATAGCGTGCTGAATTGCTAATTGTGCTTTGTTTATCATCTTTTTCGTTTCAGTAGACTTCGTCTTGAACGAACCATTGCAACACGCTCGCGGCGATGACTAGTGTTGTCATTAAGAGTTAACATGGCACGGAATAATTTGACTACTCCGTTAATAACGGTTATAGTATTATCGAATTAATAATATGCTGAATTTTTTAATTTGTGCTTTGGCGGAATTCATGTTGTAGTCATGAATTCACGCGACACTAAATCATTTCGCTTCCTCCGTTAGTTACGGTTATGGTAATAGCGACTTAATAGCGTGCTGAATTGCTAATTGTGCTTTGTTTATCATCTTTTTCGTTTCAGTAGACTTCGTCTTGAACGAACCATTGCAACACGCTCACTGCGATAACTAGTGTTGTCATTAAGAGTTAACATGGCACGGAATAATTTGACTACTCCGTTAATAACGGTTATAGTATTATCGAATTAATAATATGCTGAATTTTTTAATTTGTGCTTTGTTCTCTTCTTTTGTCGTTTCAGTAGCAAAGTCTACAACGAAGGCATGAATGGCAAAATGGGTGTTGGCAATGTGGAAATGGAGGAAATTATGTTGACATGGTTTAGGCTGCCCAGTGGGTGTAAATTTCACCGCAGGTCCGTGCATGGCTTTCGGGCCTGTAAGTCCGGACGCATGGAGTCTATGCTGGATCAATTGGATCCATTTTAATATGCACTTTCGCCGGCCTTCCAGCTGTCAGTCCAGCCGACACCGTCAGTTCAGCCGGCACTTCAGCAGGCAAACCGGCATTAGCCGTCCATCCGGCACCGTCCGTTCAGCCCAAATGGCACCGGACGGCCAGCCGACCTTCCAGCTTGCATCAACAGGCACCGGCCGTTCAGCCCAAATGGCACCGGCCGGCTAGCCGACCTTCCAGCCTGCGTCAACAGGCACCGGCCGTCCATCCGGCAACGACCGTTCAGCCCAAATGGCACCGGTCGTCCAGCCGACCTTCCAGCCGGCATCAACCAGCACCGGCCGTCCATCCGGCAACGACCGTTCAGCCCAAATGGCACCGGTCGTCCAGCCAACCTTCCAGCCGGCATCAACCTGCACCGGCCGTCCATCCGGCAACGACCGTTCAGCGCAAATGGCACCGGTCATCCAGCCGACCTTCCAGCCGGCATCAACCAGCAACGACCGTTAAGCCCAAATGGCACCGGTCTTCCAGCCGGCATCAACCTGCACCGGCTGTACATCGGATTTACGGAGATTATAGTGATGTACTCGTCAGTCAATCTACACTACTGGTTACATATCACTACCATGAGAGAAATGTTATAGATGAATCTCCGTCCAATCAGACCATTCGAGAGGCAGGTGCCGGTCATAGCCGGACCTTCGCCGACATTCCGGCCGACCATATACCAGACAAATTAGTCGGTATTGCCGGTGTACACCTCTCGTCACGTCAAATACGTGACGGTGTGATTTTAAAACAAGGGAGAATTAGTGACATTATCAGAGGTGACGGAATTGAGTTATCTATGCCACTTGGTATGCGCTACCCAGATATGGCAGCTTTACCAGAACAGGACTTTCAGGCCGACCATCCGCCAGTTCAATCAGCCGGCAGTGCCGGCCGTCCATATGTTCACGGCTTCTCCACAAGGGAGATTTAGTGATAGTGTCAATTATGACAGAATTGCGTCATTTAAGTCACCTGGTATGCTGTACAGATATGCAAGCTGTACCAGAACCAACATTCCCTCTGAGCGAATGGTAGATGGGCGCGCAGTGCTGGCCGCACTACATAAGCATTATGTAATTATTATTACCTTACAGTCGGCACCATCCGGCACCGGGCGTCCATCCGGCAATGACCGTTCAGCCCATATGGCACCGGTCATCCAGCGGACCTTCCAGCCGGCACTAACCGGCACCGGGCGATCCGGCAATGACCGTTTAGCCCATATGGCACCGGTCGTCCAGCCTAGCTTTCAGCCGACACTTGCCGGCACTGACCGTTCATCCGGCTCCGGCCGTCCAGCCCAACAGGCACCGGTCGTCCAATTATTACCTTCCAGCCGGCACCGGTCGTCCATCCGGCAATGACCGTTCAGCCCATATGGCACCGGTCATCCAGCCGACCTTCCAGCTGGCACTAACCGGCACCGGGCGTCGATCCGGCAATGACCGTTCAGCCCATATGGCACCGGTCATCCAGCCAAGCTTCCAGCTGACACTTGCCGGCACTGACCGTCCATCCGGCTCCGGCCGTCCAGCCCAACAGGCACCGATCGTCCAACCGTATGGAGATTATACCAGTCCGTCCGACTATACCGCTGTACCAGCACGGGGACTTTTATCATACCGCAATCCGCACAAATTGGATTGACGAAGATTCTAGTGATGTTTCCGTCTGTCAATCCGTACTACCGGTTACATATCACTACCATGACACAGATAGTTGGCGAGGAATCTCTCGATCCAACCCGACCATTCGAGCGGTCGGTGCCGGTCATAGCCGGCCCGTCGCAGTCATTCAGGCCAAACATATGCCAATCAATTCATTCGGCATTGCCAGTCGTCCATAGGCTAACAGCTCATCCACAAGGGAGAGTGAATGCCTTTATCAGAGATGACGGAATCGAGTCATCTATGCCACCTGGTATGCATTACCTGATATGGATGCTTTTCCAGAGCAAGATTATGCACATAGTGAGTGCGATGAATCGCAGGCAAATCAGCTGTATGCAGATCCAACTATGGAACGGACTGAGTTCAGCTTCAAAGCCGCAGTGGAGGAAATTTATAGGGTGTTGGCCCCTTCAGAATGCCCTCCACCTCCTGCTGCCATTACCGACTATAAGGTTAGAGCGTCGGTCGATCTGGATGAGGGGGAAGAGACTCTATCCTTCCGCCTCCTTCCCCAGTCGACAAAATTAAGGAAATTAATGACCGTCTGTCGACACGTATAGGGGATCCAGGAATTGCTAAGGTTTTTTCTTTTCTGAAAGCCAAGTACCAGCGTCGTTTTCAGGTCGATGGTACAAAACTCACTCCGGTGCGTTCAGTACTGAGGTCCCGGCTCTGGATAAAAATATGGCAGCAGTCCATATGTCTGCTCCATTGTCTTATAAAGTGGACAAAATGGTGTTCAATGCCAAGTCCAAACTGGTTCGAAATGTAGTCGCTACGTCTTCACTGTTAGATCTAGCCTCCTTAGCCATTTTCAGGATCGCTGAAAAATCTGGCGATGAACATGCTTGGGAATCGACGGCACGGTTAGCTAGGGTTCTTAACAGGGCAGTTCACCATTCCATGGCCAATGCGCTGACTGCTTCTGCCAACATAGACCTGATACGTCGTGACACATGTCTGAAGGGCACGTCGCTTAAACCCCATCATAAGCTGGCTAGATATGACCGACGCACATTTCACGTCCCTATCCCACGAGTAGCGGACATTTCTCCGTTGTGCTTGTCGGGACTTGGTTTATCAGTTCCATGTCAAACATTTTGGCCTAAATTTAAGCCCTTGGGCTAGTACCAAGGTTATGGATTACGTCGTCACCCTGTTCCGCTCGACTTCATCTATTGCGTCGGCAGTATATTTGGACGACATCCTCCAGAAACATCTGTCAAGTTCTACTCTGCTCAAAGGCAGAAACGATCTTATATCACTTTACATCATATAGGCTTTCTCATGAACTGGATAAAGTCTGATCTCTGTCCAATCCGGATTTAATCCATCTGTGTGTGGAGTTTCTCCCGATCTGAATCCGGTAAGGCTTCCTCGAGTATGCGATCATCCAGATTATTGCACTCGTAGAGTCCATTTCCGACAGGATGCGCATTTTAGCGAGAGAGTTGCAGATCCTCGGATTATTCAATGCGGCAGCAGACTTGATCCTGCTCAGCCGTCCTTTTATGCGCCCTTTACAAAGGACGTTGCTAGCGTAATTGCGCCCTTTTCAAGTACCTTCGATCCCAGAAAACAGTCATGCTCACGCCAGAGATACGATCATTCTTGAGTCAATGGCACAACCCCTGTAGGCTGTCTGGAGATACCCCAAGCGGGGATAACGGTATGTTCCGCCACTAATACCTACGGTTGGAGTGCCCACCTGTTGCTGGACTTCGATACTGTCAGCGGCACGTGGGTGCCAGGGGCGAGCCCCCTTTCCACATCAACCTTTCAGAAATAACGGCTGTCATCAATGCCTTTCATTTCGGGCAGGATCAACTCTTATTACAAACTGCCCTCATTATGTCAGACAACATTGTGGTGGTGCCTTGCCTCAAAACAAGGGGACACCAATCACCAGACCTGTGCAATCTGAACTGGCAGTTTCTACATTGGTTCGACAATCTCCACCTCAATGTACAATTCAGACACATTCTTGGCAGACTCAATGTCTTGGCTGACACTCTATCTAGTCATTCACACAGAATGGTCACTCCATCAATCGGACTTTCTTCCAATTGACACACTTTTGGGACGTCCGATGATTGGTCTTTTGCAACAAGGTGGAATCGCAAGTTCTCCACCTTTCATCTCACAGGTTCCAGACCCAGAAGCTTGGGTCGTGGATGCTCGATCAATCACCTGGGAAGGGTTGTGGTCATTCTCCTACCCTCCCATGGTCTTGGTACTGAAATTAATCCAGAAGTTAAGGGGTCAGAACTGTCAGATGGTTCTGATTGCCCCTCTCAAATGGAACAACTCCTGGGTCTCCGATCTACTCAATCTAGGCGATAGATCTACCCAGGAAGATTACAGTCAGCACAAGTATTCACAAGCAACCGCGGCCAGAGGTGTTCCACCCCTGTCCGGACCGTCTTTATGTTCAAGCTTGGCTCTTGTCCAGACAGCCTTGCAAGACAAACAATTTAAATCTTTGATTGCGGAGAGAATCTCGAGAGCAAGAAGGCCCTCTACTCTGAAGGTTTACGAGGGCAAGTGGCATGTTTTCAGAGACTGGTACCATATCATTCACATTGTTCCTCCGAGTGTCACAGTCCCTCAACTGGCCAACTTTTCTCTGGCTTTTCGAGGAGAAACAGCTGGCTCCAGTTATTCTCAAATGCTACCGCTCCATGATATCAGACACATTCCGCCATTCTGGTACATGTGCTATCAGCCATGACAAAGATTTGTCAGATCTTTTAGACATTTTAAAAATTCAATCGACTTATATCCCTCACCCTGTTTCCAAATGGAATCTGTCCTGGGTTTTAACATGACTCAATTCAGACAGTATTGAGTCTTTAACCCACGATTAGTTAAAGCTACTATCATACAAATTGGGTTTCTTGATAGACTTAGCTTCAGCATGCAGGGTGAGCGAGTTACATGTCTTTTCTAGTGACCCGAACTCTCTTCCGTTCCAATCAGAGGGTTTGATGGTCCTCTTGACGCAGCCAGGCTTCGTAGTCCAAAATAGATTACCATACATTGGCGATCAACGAGTCGTCATTAGCTCGCTTTCTTTATAGATAAGTCAGGATCAACAGCCATGTAAGATCCTGTTTGTGCACTCTAGCACCATTTCATTGCATAGAGGTGAGTCAGGTCACATACAAGCACCTCTTTCTTCGGGTGATAGCTGGGATATGAGATATCACCATTCAAGCCCTTGCTTCATGGCTGTAGTGGGTTATACGCTCGGCGTACTTTGAGAATTCGCAAATCAGTCACCTTATAGAAGCTGTTGGCTGACATGCAGAGTCAACCTTCTACAGTTTTATCTTCAAGTTTGTACTCGCAGAGGCAAACATTGATTCTAGTAGGTCCGGTGTTGGGCAGCCCAGATGCCCACCAGACCCATGTGCAACAATCAGCACAGCCTATTAGCTTCGCTGGATTCGCCAGATAAATTTTTGTAGGTAAGAAGATTTCAATAACTATCTTCTTAACCGTATAAAGGGGTCACATATCACGTGACCCTGGGCTGTGTTGCTGATTGAAAATTAGGAGACCGGATTATCATTAACATGGGGAATCCAGCCATCATTCCCTAGAGGATACCCGGGGTGGAGGTCGGATGCTCTGCATTCCCTCCTCCTATTACTTATTCTCCTAAAGTAATGTGATCGGGGAACGTATTCAAAGGAGAAAGCAAATTTTGTAGTAAATTATGTTTCTCCGAGAATACTTACCCGATCACATTACTAAGAAACCCTCCCAACCACCCCGCCATGCGAGCATCCTCGTGTTTTATATACCGCTCAGCTTAAAAACTAAAGAAGCGACACCTAGCGGGTGGCAAGGGGAGGTAATGGGCAAGAGTTATTGCCCTTTGTCTATATGACATAGACAGGAAAGACGAATTTTCGTCTTTTGGTAGGGCTGGATTCGCGAGGTAGCAGGCTAATATCCTAAAGTAATGTGATCGGGTAAGTATTCTTGGAGAAACATAATTTACTACAAAATTTGCTTTCTTTCGGTTTTTAATATTTTTTTATAAAAATATAATGTTAATTTTCAAAGGTGCCTGATTTCAGCTGTAAAATAGTTTGTACCACAGATGCTCTTGAAAATGACATTTTTGTCCTACCACTGGTAGAATCATATGTATGTTAAAGCCGAGTGATCACTAACTATAGGTATCTCAGGCAATCTGTTCCCCATTCATAGGTCACATGCTTTGCTCTGTACGCAAAGTTTACAGCTTTTGATAGAAGTACAGAAAGAAGACAATCTTCATCAATGTAAAATAGAATTTAATATTAAAATCTTGACCAGTCTTCTAACAGATCGACAAAATAGGTTTTTCTTCTTCCACAGACCAAATGGGCATTTAGCTTAATACAATACTGGAGAGGCCTGATCTGAAATTAGAAGGACCCCAGGCATCAGACTATCATGTTTTGAGTACTGCTGTATTGCATTATATGAACTGATTTCTTTATTTTCAGATGATCTCACAGAGTTGTCCAAATCTCAGAAGCATCTGTTTGACTCAATGCAGGAAATGCCCAGCTGACACCCTAACTATTTTGGCTGATGGATGCAAGCATCTAGAAGATGTTGATGTTTCTTTTACCAATGTAGGTTGAGTATTCAATAGTTAGTATTAATACTGCTATTATAAAAGACAAAATTCATGTTATAATTTATATAATTAACACAGATGAATTTAGATTTAAAAAAGGAAATAATCTGGTATGTTTAATTTGTGAAAACTGCCTTAGTATCTAATGATTCTTACATGATGTCTTGCAAAAATCTGTCTAAGATATTTGAAACTATAATTATTTATACAGAATTATTCAATGACATTTTTCAATATAGAAAATGTAACATTACAGTTTATGATTTTCAGTCTGGTTATATTGAATGTGACAGGTTCTTTTTATACACAGTTATCCTTTAAAGCAGGATTGCTGTATTTTCATAGAATGATGTGGTGTCTCATGTTCCTCTACGAGGATTCATCAACACACAGGGATCCTGCATCAGACGTCTGACCCTCGGGGGAAACACATTTGTGGGGCTCAACCTTGTTCTAAATGATCTTATGGTAAGAAATAGTGAAGTTAGAGACAGACCATGTATATAACATATATAACCATGTTCAACACAGACTACACGCAAGTTATTTATCCTCTTATCTCACTTAGATTTGTGTTTGGCCATCAGTAACAATTCACCTTATTTATTTGTCACTTGGTTTCTATTGTTTGTTTGTATATTATCATAAAATATATAATTTGTAGATTAAACCTCCTAGACATACCTAAAAATTTAACTAGCCAGATAGACTGGCTATTCCGTTTTAACCCAGCCAACCATGAAATTAGATGGCATCCATCTGAAAGGCTGTCCACAATTTTTTCCATGGTGGATTGGAATTATTGGCTGAGTTTGCTCATCTTATAAGTTCTTCGCAGCAGTTGTGATTGTGAGTCCCCACTGTCTGTCATATCTTCTATTATGGGATGAAAAGACATAATGGTAGGGTAAACATAGTTTTACATGCTGTAATTCTTTTTTTGCTTTCACAGGAAAAATGTCCCAATCTGGAGTTGCTGGACATTTCCAATGCTCTGTTTTCCAACAACAATATACCTTTAAATATAGAAAAATTCCAAGCTGGTTGTCCAAAACTCGAGATCCTCAGATTGGCCAACTCTCCATTTAGAGCCAACTCATGTTCACAGAGAGAACAGGTATAGTAAGAACATTTTCTGCCAGACAATCAAAGAGAATGGCAGCTATTAATGATATAGAGAAATAATTTGGAAATTCTAATAAGTAAATGCATATGGTAAAAATAACTCACTTCTGCAAAGTGGATGTAAGTTATTGTATCATCAGCATCATCACAGATAAATGCATTATACATATGTTACCGAATGTCAACCATTTCTTCCCAGAAACTAGGCAACAGTCTGAGGGTGTTAATCTTGTACATAATTAACACACACTCATCACAAATATATGTCACAATGACTTGTATTCATTCTTCAATGACTTTGGTTAAATGTTGTGATTTAGCTTTATTCTTTATTTCTTATCACAATCAAATCATGAAGCTGTATGATTCTTGTATCTTTCTTAGTACCACACCCTTACCTAATTTAGTTTTATTCTTTATTTCTTATCACAATCAACTCATCAACCTGTATGATTCTTGTATCTTTCTTGTACCACACCTTTACCTAATTTAGTTTTATTCTTTATATCTTATCACAATCAACTCATCAACCTGTATGATTCTTGTATCTTTCTTGTACCACACCCTTACCTAATTTAGTTTTATTCTTTATATCTTATCACAATCAAATCATCAACCTGTATAATTCCTGTATCTTTCTTAGTATCACACCGTTACCACAATGAAAGATCACTGTAACCTACATTTTACATTTTATTGAATTGGCATTTAGCTCATGACTCACTAGGTTTCTTGCACAAAATATATATATATATATATATATATATATATATATATATATATATATATATATATATATATATATATATATATATATAGGCTGCTGTACCTAGATTCATGTGGCTGAGCAGTCTAAAGTGTTCTCCATTATGGATCACTGCCATCTCACCCCTATCTGTGTGGGTTCAAGTCTCATATTCTGCCTATGTGGGTATGTGAGAAAGCTTGCCAGTAGCTGTTTGTGGGTCTGTGGTCTTTATGGGGGGGTTTCCCGATTTCTTCCTTCACCATTAATACTGGCCGCAATGTATAGCCTATCATGTGCTGAAAAATGGCGTTAAACCCTACAAAAATGAAGAAGAAAAAACCTAAGTGAGGGAATTGGTCTTGACATGTACTCGCCCCCATCACAAAAGTTGGTCACGACCTATGTTTCATGCTTCACTCACTGGTTAAATAATCTTAGTTATTTCAATTAGTATCACATCATAAAAAATATAATTGAACTCCATTTCAATTTTTTTACTTATATGTAAAGTTTTTGTGTTCAGCTCCTAATCAGATTGGTTTATTTTGCACACTGTAAATAATATGTTACACCAAGATTCTTAAATTTTGTTAAAGGATGCATCTTGATGAGTATTAACAAAAACAGGTCATTATGATTTATATTTCATACCTCGCTTACTTTGTAAAATTGTTTTATGCATATTTCTTAAGCTTTTTAATGCACTAATTAATCATGAGCTAGATTATTTTGTGCATCTCTGTTAGTACCACATCCTTCCACAAAAGAATGTAACTGTGACCTACATTTCACATTTACTGGCTTTGGTTAAATTTTTGCACTTAGCTCTTAAGTAGATAGTGTTTAGCACACTATAAATTTACTGTCATACCACAATTCATGCAATTTAGTGAGGTTTGTATCTTGATGCGTCCATTTGAGTATCACAGCCTTACAATAAAAGACAGTCACTGTTTCCAATATATCATCATTTACTAGCTTCGGTTAAGTTTTGTCTTTTTCCGATGACCACTCAAGTTTTTCTGTTTTGAGCATCCTATCCAATCTGGAATCATGAAACTTTCTGAGCGTATGCATCCTGATAAGTTCTACATCCTTTTTACTAAAAGAAGTCTGTGTGACATATATTTCTTGCTTCATTGACATTTTTTACAATTTTTTGTTAACTGTTAATTATTTGGTGCTGTTTACATTCTAATCACACAATGGATAAGTAGAAGCATCTCTTTTACTATTACATCTTTTAAACCAAACAAGATCGCTGTGACCTACTTTACTAAGGTTTCATCTCTTTGATCACATTTGATTTATCCATATTATACCAGTATAGAAGGCCATTTCTAACCAATGCAGTTTGAAATAGGATTAAATATTGTTTGGTTTTTTTTTTCAATGGTAGACTTTCCATATTAATGACTATACATTGTGTATGGGGATCTGTTACCCTCAGCAGGTTCATTATATATTGTACATCTAAATGTGTGTAACATTTAGATGAGTGAATGTATGCTGCATGCTTTTCGTGTGCGACCTCACCAGCAGTAATACCGTATTTTCGCGCATATATGACGCACCCAAATATAAGACGCACCCGTATATAAGACGCGGGTTTTGACGCTTTGTGTAAAAATATTTTACATAAGACGCACCCATATATAAGACACGGGTTTTCTCGATTTGTGTAAAACAAAATTACATAAGACGCACGCGGCCTGCCATCTGCCGCACTGAGCAATTTATATCCAGTGGTTTCCTTTCCTTTATCATAAATGAAAATTTGTCCAATGTTTCATCATCCGTCGGATGTACCGTATTTCATGTTATTATTCGTACACGAAAAAGTAATTATTTTTTTCAATGTACTAATTTACAAAATCGGTCTCATTCTGCTCAACATTTTAAAAATATGTTGTTATTATGAGAGAGAGAGAGAGAGAGAGAGAGAGAGAGAGAGAGAGAGAGAACAAAACGTGTATTTAATTGCCAACTGGTCTGTGGTCTTCGCGTTGAGATATTATTTTTACTACCGGTAGATAAATAAACTCAAATGGCTTCTGAACTCATTTTCAAATACGCGCGTTTATTTGTTACACCGACTGACGTAATCAGTAGTTCGCATTAACGACGATGTCCAGCGGTTAATGAATAGAGGTATATATTGTAATGACAACTGAACAAATATATACCGGTAAATCATTATATTTTCTCGCCGATACAAAAGACAAAGAAGGGCAATAAAACGAATGTGAAAAAAAAATCAATATATTCTCAGTTAACAAAACAGCTGCCCTTTTATTAGTAGGTTGAGCAACAGGCTTTCTACACATACCGGTAATTGGTGAACATTTTATTTCGGGATTCTTTTCTTTATCATTATTAGATGCCTCAGATATACATTTACGCGAAGAAAGTGAAACAAACAATACTCTGTTACAACTGTTCAAGTACATGTACATAAATCAATTAATTCTGTAACATTTTTAGTTTAGATCAAAGAATTGTCTGAGGCAGGACCGCAACGATTATTGTTTATTCTTATCTGCCGCCGGGCCAATAGCGGATGGGTTGAGTACCGGTACCTGGTTTCTAGATTCTAGAATAATAAACGCCAGATGTAAAGGCGGCTTCATTGATCTGCTAGGAGGCCAAGTCTTCAGCGAGTGTGATTAGTACCGTACATAGAAAAATAAATGCCTGATGTATGTGGTTAGCATATATAAACGTGGGAATAGTATCTTGTTACCGGTATATATAACTGAGAGATCAATTTGCATTTTTAAAATTTATAAAATTGTCACGATGCCGAAGCGAAAATTTTAAATATATGGTATTACTGATTTTCATATTTAAGTCCAATATTGAATAAATTCTTGTCTTGTTTTCGAACTATTTAGTCTTGTCTTGTTTTCAAACGAACCCACCAAAGATACTAAAAATTTACCGGTAAGTATCTTTGAACCCAACCGGATGTATAGGTAATATAGCCGCCGTAGTTTTTGCTGTGATAATTAATAACAATAAACAAAACTATTTAAACATACTATATTATTTAAATTTAAAACATTTACTCCGACTAAACGTAGATCTGCAATAACTACGGTATACAAAACATTGAAACGCCAGGATTTTAAATTTAAAGTGGCCTGCATTAGATTGGTACACGTGGTAATTACTGAACACTTACCCAACTGTTTTTACAACTAGGAATGAAAATCGTGAAACGTGAATATCGACCGCAAAAATCGTCATTCAATATCACACACTGTACCGCTCGTTCGTGTTAAAAAAATACTTACCGTATTTTCGCGCATATACCCGTATATAAGACGCGGGTTTTGACGATTTGTGTAAAAATATTTTGCATAAGACGCACCCATATAGAAGACGCATCACTTTTTGCGTGGTGTGTAAAATGTTGTATAAGACGCGTCTTATATACGCGAAAATACGGTACAAGTAATTATTGATCCTTGAATGTGTTTGTACTGCTGGCTATCACTCCATGCTTACTCAGGGTCTATCACCAGTAAGATCTGGCCTCTAAGATTGGATACTACATGTAATAATAACTTGTAAAGCAAATTTTAAGAACTGTGATTTTTAAAACAAAGATAATACAAAAATGACATAAATCTTGGATTATCAACACATTTAGTACCATAGAAAGAAATGTCCATTTTTATTCCTTTATGTCTTGCTTGCCCTATAACAGTAGATAGGTAGCTGGGTGGGTGATTGAGTAGGTAGGTATGTGCTTTTATAATAGGTCCACACAATTCTGGCTGTTTGGTATCTTTTTAAAATTTATAATGATCAGAAGTTCTAATGTATAGACAAAAGATTGCAAATAAAAATCTTTTAGTTAGAAAAAGAGGCCAAGATCACTTTAGCCCCAATTTATTGTCTGTGTGTTAATGTTTACAATTGCTGCTGGAGACTGGTAAATGTAGAGATGAGCTATGCAATGAAATATTACTCCCAATTTTTATAGCAATAATCGATAACGTTTTGGTTTAATTTTCTTGTTTGATTAAAAACAACTGTTAATGTATTTATTTAAACAAAATACCTTCACATTATTATGGTAAAGTAGGTAAAATAGATAAAATTTAAATCTTGTAGAATATTCAGTCTTATATTTTTTCTAACTTAATTCGTTTAGGGTACATTAAGAATGGAAATGTCCTATATGCAGGTGAAATGGGATTTTCTGATGTAAGTGATATTATTAAGGGATTTTCATATTTTCTGATATAAGTGATATTATTAAGAGGTTTTCATTTAAAATTTCTGTCAGATATTGGCCTCCATGAGCAGCTTTCCTTAGTGGTCTGAATAAGTTCTGTACTTTTTTCCAACATTTTTCTTTTTCCTGACAAGGCTGAGTCTGAGGGCTTTCTGCATCTGAAAGAGCTCAGTATAGCTTCTAGCAGCTCAGGAACTGTGGACACTAGTATAGGCATCACGGCCAACCTTTTGTACAGGTTAGTTGTTAAGCATTGATTTCCATGGTTTACAAAATGTGGACACTAGTATAAACATCATAGCCAACCTTTTGTACAGATTAATTGCTAAGCATTGATTTCCATTGCTTAGGAACTGTGGACACTAGTATAGGCATCACAGTCAACCTTTTGTACAGGTTAGTTGCTATGCATTTATTTCCATTGCTTAGGAACTGTGGACACTAGTATAATCATCACAGCCAACCTTTTGTACAGGTTAGTTGCTAAGCATTGATTTCCATTGCTTAGGACCTGTGGACACTAGCATAGGCATCACAGTCGACCTTTTGTACATGTTAGTTGTTACACATTGATTTCCATGGTTTACAAAATGTGGACACTAGTATAAGCATCATAGCCAACCTTTTGTACAGATTAATTGCTATGCATTGATTTCCATTGCTTAGGACCTGTGAACACTAGTATAGGCATCACAGTCGACCTTTTGTACAGGTTAGTTGCTAAGCATTGATTTCCATTGCTTAGGACCTGTGGACACTAGCATAGGCATCACAGTCGTCCTTTTGTACATGTTAGTTGTTACACATTGATTTCCATGTTTTACAAAATGTGGACACTAGTATAAACATCATAGTCAACCTTTTGTACAGATTAATTGCTATGCATTGATTTCCATTGCTTAGGAACTGTGGACACTAGTATAGGCATCACAGTCGACCTTTTGTACAGGTTAGTTGCTAAGCATTGATTTCCATTGCTTAGGACCTGTGGACACTAGCATAGGCATCACAGTCGTCCTTTTGTACATGTTAGTTGTTACACATTGATTTCCATGGTTTACAAAATGTGGACACTAGTATAAACATCATAGTCAACCTTTTGTACAGATTAATTGCTATGCATTGATTTCCATTGCTTAGGAACTGTGGACACTAGTATAGGCATCACAGTCAACCTTTTGTACAGGTTAGTTGCTATGCATTTTCATGACTTAGGAATCGTAGACACCAGCAACCTTTTTTGTACATTTTAGTTGTTGAGCATTGCATTTTACAGCTCAGGAATTGTGGACACCAGTTTGTACCCACTTGTGACTTTAAAAAAGGAAAAGCATCATGGATATAAAAATGCATAAAACTTCTCATTCCTTTCTTTATACATGTACATTCTAACGTTATTGTCACCAGGGAGGTTCCTTACTTTGTCACATTTGTTTGCATGTCAACCCAAATGGAAACTTTCAGTGTAAACAGTGAACCTACTCAATGTCCTTTTCCTGTTCAGATCTGTAAAAGTCCATTTTCAGTGCAGAGGTGAGGTTTATAGGGTGACATACATAGAAGGTAAAGATGGTGTTATTTGCATCCAATATGTGCAATGTCTAGTTTAAATATTTCTCAGATAAATTAAAAAAAATTAATGGAGCAAGCAGTGTATCTCTTATGTCAATGGGTTCATTTGATGTAACTCGTAAAGTTACCAAATTTATGGAATTATTATTGAATATGATCTACGTCACTCTTGTTGTCTACAAAGATACAAATTACGTATTCATTATTGAGGTCCATTTTTGAAGAAATTGTTTTTTTTTTAATTTTTTTTATTTACCTTAGCAGTGTACTTTTTAATGTTCTTATGCATTGCAACTCTTTGCTTAAAAACATAAATATAAGGATTTTTCATATTGAATCTGCAAGTATGAATATAATATTTTGCCAAAATAAGCAAGAAATTACACAAACTCTCCAGTTTTTCACTTACAAAAAATGTTTCTTTTTGACAAATTTACAATAATTAGACAAAAAGGTGCAAAACGTTCAATGAAACAGTGCCAAACTGTAATAGATTCTATGACTCGTATGTTACATATTTCTGAAAGAACAAGGAATGTTAACCTATCTTCCAGATCATTATAATGCGATTTTAGGACATTAATTATAGTTTGACTTTAATCAATAAACAATATTGTAGTATTTCATTTTGGCATTCGTTGTTTTCTCATATAACCTGTATACACAATGTTAGCAAAAATAGGTCTTGGAAATCTCTTTGGTCTTTGAAAGTTTGGGAAAAATCTTTAAATTTATCATTCATAGTTCAGTATGAACCCTGTAGAAGATACGCTCAATACTTTCATTTTCACTCTTACAGAAAGTACATTTGTTGTCGTCTATTATGTCAATTCTTTTCCAAAATCATTTTTTAGCGATTTTTTTATGGATTAATTTAAAATTAAAAGAGATCAGCCTGGTATCCTTGGTACAACATTTTGCCCGGCTATAAATCTCAGACTACTCGTCACTACTTGTATTTTTAGTAAATACTTGCATCCAAGTTTTTGCTTAGCAGTGTGTTGCCTTTTAGATTTTTTTACAAAAATCTTTGTGAACAAACTTAAGTGATATTTGTTTTTGCAAGTTCATTTTTTTATCCTCCTGCATATCAGAATTATTCTGTCCTAAATATGGTTTCTTTCCATGCTTTTGAATTTTTGGATATTAAGAAGAATTATTTCAAGAAATCATCGCTTCTGGTTGTTTTGTTTTATTATTTCAAAAGGTATTAATATACCATGATCATCAACTAGATCATTCAGAATTTCCAAACTAGCTCCTGTCCAGGATTTGTATTGATAGAAGATCGAGGAGGGGGGTGTGCAAAATTAAAATACTTGTGGACAGATACTTGTTTCGACTTTGCGGTTCCTCTTTCCAATGGATAGATACTTGTTTGGACTTTGTGATTCCTCTTTACAATCTAGATACTGCCAAAATTACATCTCTCCAAAACTTTTTAATGAGCTTACTACATTCTTCTAATTTCTCTTGCCCTAGATGCCAAATATCCTTCCTATTTCTGAGTACAGTTGTATTGACTAAGTTTTGGCATGTTCCATTTTCCTTTCCCAGCATTTTTTAAAACCCATCTTAATATACCAAATAAATGAAAATATGTGTCTCATATTTAGTCCTCCCATGTTCTCTTGGATAACTAGTATATCACGTTTTATTCTCTCTACTTTTCCACCACATATAAATTTAAATAATGTGTGATTTAGTTCTGCTTCAACTTTTGCTGATGGATTTGGAAGCACTGGAAAAAAGATGTATGAATATTGGCAAAACATGAGTCTATAACAATTACCTTGCCAACTATTGACAGATGTCTTTGACTCCAGCTTGCCAGTATTTGTTTTGCCATTGTTATTTTCTTTATATAATTAATTTCCACTATTAACATTAATACAGTGTACGATAGACCACTAAATGAAGCAACTCCATTTGCAATAACTCAATATTCCTCAAATTCTAATATTTTTTTTTTACTCTCAATTTTCCAGAGTTTCCGTATCTAATGATCCAACAGTCCCCCTGAATTTCTAATATTTCTTGATCAATTTTCTTTATTTTTTTCTCTTTTGTGTTCCTAATAGAGTAAAATACTGTTTCAGATCTTTTTTCGTTTTCAAAATTTCAAAGAACATTTGATCATTACAAGTAATAGAAACAAGGAGAGAGTCATCTTTATTTCCTTCTACATAATATTCCCGGGATCTTCCTCTACGAATAATACTGGCCGCCATGTATAGCCTATCGTGTACTGAAAAAGGGCGTTAAACACTACAACAACTGACCCTTTTGCAGTTGATAATGACTTGTTTCAGGCTAAAGTTTGAAAAATATAAGGTTTGTTTTTATTTATGCAACAGTTTAAAGAAGGTTTGAGTTGATGGTTTTGGTTATATGTTTGAAAGGCCAGTTCATTTTAATTTCACTTTATTGTCTTGACAAGCATTTTGCAAACTATCTTAGCAGCTGTTAATACAATTTTGTACTAAAATTATTTATAAACAATTAGGTGAATTCTTAACAGAAGTTTACCAAATTTTACAGAAGGGACGTTTTACATTTGTGCAAATGATGCTAATCCACCATCCAGTATAGCTACCCATTGCTAAAACCTTGAAATAAAGCATTACATGTCAGAAAGTATTATACTAATCCAGGGCCCCAAGTGGTCTAATGCGCTCACTGTTACGGAATACTGTCATCTCACCTGTCTGCATGTGTTCGAGCCTCAGGCTCAGCCGATGTTTTTACATGAGAAAGCTTGCCAGTAGCTTCTTGTGGGTCAGTCTTTCTGGGATTTTTCCTGTTCTTCTTCCACTGTTTTGTACTGGCCACCATGTATAGCCTATCTTGTGCAGAAAAATGGCATTTAAACTTATAACAACATTTTACTTAGCCAGATTTCTCAGAAAACTACTTAGTATTTGGCTGTTAGACATGTCAGCCAGGTGAGTGATCACATATCATCTTGGGCCTCTTGTTTATTCTGTTTCAGGTTACTGAAGACATCTTACAATCTGAAACTGTTGGACATGCGTGGCATCAGTCAGTACAGCTGTTTTGTGTCCCTGTTAGAGCTTCCCATTGAGGGTTTGGAGAGGCTCTACATGAGTTCTAGTGCTGTAGCTAGGTTCGATATGCTACAGGACCTAATCAAAAAGGTAATTACTTCAGTGTGATCATCCTTACCACCACAACCATCATCATCACCACTGCTAGCATTTTTTGTCTTGCCTACAGTAGGATGGTGAAAAATAGGTGTCACTTTTATGGCAGTAAGGGTACCGTAGTCAAAAGGTTTTTATTAACATTTTGCAAATTAGATATAAGGGTTACAACAAACAAATGGATAAATGTGAGACACCTGGTTTGTGAAACACCTGTTATCATTAGCTGTTGCAGGCAGCATCATTACCAATACCGGAAGCGGGAGGTCGTGGGTTCAATCCTGTCCAAGTCATACCAAAGACCTTCAAAAATGGTACTAACTGCTGCCTTGCTTGGCGCTCAACATTGAAAGGTTAGTGTTATGACTGGTCAGCCTGGTGTCAGGATAATATAACAGGGTTAGACATCATGCTGCATGTCTGCCGCATGATGCCCCAGTGCTAGACATAAATATAAACTGCCTCACTGCAGACATCATAGCGATATGACTGAAAAATTGTTAAAGCTATGTTAAAAATCCTAATCAGACAAACATTACCGATACAAACAAATGTATACTTATTGTGAACTTGAATGCCTAACTAGCTGCTAGTTAAAATAGTTAACCATCTGCTTAGTGAAAGTTTCGCATTGCAACTGGATTGTGTTCATCTCTCATATATAGAAAAGTTACACTCAGTTAACCGTTCACAACGTCTTGGCCAGGTTTATAAATAGACCAATCTGTTAAGTGCTAAAGTATCACTCAGTTGGTGGTGATTACTTGTTCTCTATGAAACAAAAAACTATTGCTCATCTAACCAATACTCAGCAAGTTGATAATTGTAATGGTTCTAAACATGCACAACTCTGACCCAACTATTATCTTCCAGTATAAATTATATATATATATATATATATATATATATATATATATATATATATATATATATATATATATATATATATATATATATATATATATATATATATATATATATTTGTTGCATTTGTGACTCCCATGCTCTCTCTCTCTCTCTCTGATGGTAGTGGATCGAATTATCATGGCATGTGGGTTACAGTTTTATTCCTTTTAATTATTAGGGTGGCAAGAGACTTCGGGAAGTGACCCCGATTATGATTATTATCACAGTAACACTATGTTGCTGTCAGATAACTCTAAACATTTTTCTGGCATGTAAAAACATAGAGTCATTAAAAATCCTGGATGCTCGCCTGCACTCTGTTTCTATAATTTTTATAAACCGAAACGTTATGAAAGTTAATCCTGGTGACATTTTTTCCACACGAAGTCACTGCAGAGTTAATCATGGACCTATTGAAGAACAACTCTATTTACCACATACCTCCCTCTCTCTTTCTCTCTCTCTCTCTCTCATCTGGATTTTCTCAACTTTTTTAAAGCAGCTGGTTATCTGCTTCACATTATTTCTCATGTTGGTGGTATTACCATCATCTCTACCATCCACAATAGTTCAGGTAAGGTTACCAAAAGTTGCTTCCCCTTCCAAGAGCTAAATATACTGAATGATAAAAGAAGGATTTTTAGCCCAATGTAATGTTTTCCTGAATCCAGTTTTAAAAAATTAATTCAGACTTTGTTCTGTACTTAGCCTTGACATATTAAAGTGAACCTAGTTTGCAGTATTTTAAAAAAATTGTTTTTGGCAACTAGCGCTAAAATTGTTATTTCTATTAGGCATATTCCAATATAAGCTTCCAGGAAAAAATCTTTTAAAAAAACAACAATATCAAGAACAAATTGTCACTTAATGTTAGACTATTTGCAGCTTATTGTGTGAATTGTGTGAATTGGTATTTTAACATCTTAACATTTTCAACTCTTTTGTTGCAAATGATTTTGTTCAGTTGTTTGGTAAGATCTTTGCAATTGTTGGATTCATATGTCCGAAGACACTGCAACGTTTTCCTAATGAATAGCCTTTTTTACAAACTGCTTCGAACTAGACAATATAGATATAAATGATGTAGAGATAACCCTCGTAATAAGCTTCATTACATGTTTATATCTATATAATATGAGCTAATTTATTTTCTCTAGACTGTAACTTATTTACTTTTCCTGGTGATTATTAAGAATAACAATGATGATGTCTTAATAAGCTTGGGATAATGGTGTGTTCCTGTGGCCATCATAATTTTAAAGGGAGCATTCTGACATCAAGGACTTTCAATTTTTTTTACTGAATACTGACCTTCCATTCAGTATGGCAACCATTACTAAAATAGAAAAAACCTTTCAACAACAAAAGCTGAAACGGAATTCAAGCAACATACACAGAAAGCTTGCTGGCATAAATGTAATCAGATGATGACAATCCGCAATCAAATATGGCTGCTTTTAGAAACATCTTTCAATCACTTCTCAAAAACCTTGAAACAAACTTTTTCTTGATTTTATGTAAAATATCATGACTTTCAAACTGATGCAAATGATCCTGATCTTCATCAAATTTTGCTGCTGGTACAAAGTTAATAAAAACATCTGCTGTAAATATCTCACCAAAATTTGACTGATTGTTAAAGAAACCATTATTGTTTTATGGGCTTTAATTTTTATGCAATTATGCCCATTCACAGTCAAATATGGCAGTCACTACTAAAAATTGAAAAACTTTAAACGACTTGTACAAAATATTGAAGAGATTTCGACCAAATTTAAAATAAAGTATTCTTGCATGAAAGGAGTTTTATGTTTTGTACAAAATAATGCCATCCCACCATGAAACGTAGCATCTATTAAAAATATAAATAAAATGTTCAAATTCACAACAGAAGAATTCAACGAGACTTCAACAAAGCTTGAGAAGAAAAGCATCATGGGTTTTCAGATTTTTGAGCAAATAATGACAGGCTAAAAATACTAAAAATAAAGAGATATTGAATAGTTTCTTCTAAAAATTGACCAATTAACAATTAACCAATTTTTAAAAATAAAAATCATCCTGACATCAACAGCTTTGTTATGATAAACAATTTACCAATTAGCCATCAAATATTTGCACTGTTGCTGAATCTGGAACACTTCTAATAACAGATATAATATATATTTATTTTAAATTAATTGTTTGCCAGTTTTAAATTCTTGTTTTTTACTTTTCATTACATGCTCTTGTAATGTAAATAAATGTATTCACTGGAGACAATATGTTTCCAGAAAATCGGTTGACCTGAATTATTCTTTGATAAACAAGTAATGTTGACCTAGATCCTGACCTTGATTCAAGGTTAGAGGCAACCACATAAACTTGTTTTATTTTAGTTTTAAAAATGTATGGTTGTTGTCAAGATGGGACATTTGAATTAAAGAAGTAAACAACTATTTATTCTTAAAGTAAAATGATTGGTTCTTATCAGGGTCATGTTAGGAGTACTTGATAATAACATAATCATATGTGACTCCTTTCCCACCACCCTTAATCTTTATTTTGCAGTTTGGATATTTTTAAACTGCTCATTAGAATACGATATAATATTTGTTTTAGTGAAGTAGAGTTAGTTTGGACCTTTTCCTCTTAACGTTAAGTTATTTTTTTGTTGTAGCTAGATTTTAAACCCATATTAACTTTTCTTCAGTTTATTTGGATTTTAAGGATTAATTCATATATCTCGAAATATTTGATGTGCTCATAAGAAATTTTTTGAAAAAGAGAGTTCATCAAATTATTATTCAGATTTCCAACAGCAAAGTGTTTAATTTTGTGTTTGTACAAGCACGAAAACAGACTTCAGCATACATCAACATCTTCCATTTTGTATTTTTCAACAGGACTTGAACTTGAACAGAATTAGAACATATGAATAGGACTTTTGTAATTGTAATTTAATTTATTGATTAATTTTGGATTTGATTCTTAAAATAATTATTTGTAAAATTGTACAAAGCTTGTTGTTTTCACTTCTTCTACATTATTTTGTTTAGAGCTTAAATACTTAACACAGATTCAGAAGAGACTGCTGAACAAAATTTGACCAGGTTTAAAGGAAAGCATTTTGGAATAAAGATTTTTCAATTTTGGAAAAGTGGTGCATCTCAGAAAAGTACAAAACCTGACCAACTTTAACAGAAAGCATCCTTGCATATAATGGTCTTTCTGTGTGTGACATTTAATATGGATGAAGATGCATAAACTTTGCAAACCTTCAAACAGTTGAGTGATCTTTTGCCCACTTTGGCCTTTTGTCAAATTGGCTAGAAGTCAAAGAAAAGAAATTAAATTTTCAGTTTTAGTCTGTTAATCAGTGTGACCAACAAGCATTTTTGAATATGCAATAGCAAACTGTTTATAGTTAAACTTCCCACAACCTGCTGTTCTGCAGTCCAGATTTCTTTACAGACTTTCTATATATTTTTGTCCTAAAAATAAGGCTGATCTAATAATGCTAATCAAACCTCTTCATACTAGGTATCCATATTAAATGGTCAAACAAATCATGATCCCAGGAGTGTCTAATTTTGCTTGGTTTTATTGAATTTTTTTGTTCATGTTCCAACAAGCAGTTAAACTAGGTGGTATATGTATTATCACTACAAAGCTTACTAAACCCTGTTGTCGTCTTCATAATATAGTGGAAGCACAGTCTTTTGGAAGTGGATCTTTCCTGGAACAGTTTCCATGGTGATATCCTTGACCTTGGCTTGTATGCCATTACTCAAGGTGAAGGTCATTCCCCTCTACAGAGACTGAATATTGCCGGAACACCTGTCAACTTGTTGCCAGTCCAGTGAGTATTGTACATAAAATCATACAGGTATTTGACAGCTTGGTTTCAAATCATCATTAAAGATTTTCTATTAAAATTTTCAAATGATTTGTTATGCCATAGTCATTGTATGAAATGGTATAGAGAAGACAAAAATGGACAGTTGGCAGTTTTGTTTTTCTGTGGTACAGAGCAATTAAACAGAAAATTCTCCAGTGCACATAAGTTTCACTTACAAAATTCTAAAATGGATCTAATTAGTGCAATTTACTTTAATGGTAAATATATTACATATTATATCATTGGTCGGATTTTACTGAATCTGAAATAGTGAGTGCTGGGTAGGAATGAAAATTTAAAAATCTGTCTTTTATTGATTTTGAATGTAAAGTTATTTGTTACTATTATTTTTTACAACCTAATGCGTTATATTCTTGTGTTTCAAATGTCTTCATGAAACATAATTACCTAATGCTTATATTCATATATGACTTAAAAGCACATACGCCAATATATTACCAAATTATTTGATTAATTGCAACCATGCTACATTTAGCTCTTGGTCATTAACACATAACAAGAAAATTTCTCAACATGCAACACTTAGTGATCAAAAATATCATTGGAACTACAGACAAAAATTTAGTTGTTGTTTAATCTAGATTTATTTACTACTTTTAGCTATTTATTAATGCAATGGTGCAGGTTTTGTTTTTAAAACAAATTACCTAAGCCTTTTATTTTATTCATACTTTCTAATATCCAGTTAATCACTGATGCACAACTAAAGTTTGTTTCTAAATTGTTTAATTTTAAACATTTTGAATAATTGATATGGTATTTTTTAAATAATCCATCAGGAATATTGAATTTCCATCTTCCTGTCCATTAGTCATTGCAACCTTTTGCTCCGTAATCACATATCATAAGTACATATAGATTGTTTGTGCATAAAGGATATTAATTTGGCTTCTGCCTGTATTTTTCCATAAATATCTGCAAACATTGTCAACAATGAAATTCAAGAGAAATTAGTATATGCAAGTATGAAGTGTAGACTTGGGATGTTAAGGAGGGTGGCGATGCAGAAAGTGTTTTTGTTTTACAAACCTTTTAATGTTAAATTAAATGTTTTTCTTGGTAATATTGGCATGACATTAAAAAAAAATATATTCTTAATGTGATATGTGTATATAATACACGAGGTCGCTGATGGTGTTCTAACAAATGGTATTTTATTTTGTTCCAAAATGCATAATTTTAAGATATCATTTCCACGCTTACATTTTAAAATAAATAAAGAAATTAATATTTTCCTAAATTTGTTATCTCAGATCCATCCTAGAGCTGTGTAGGGATCTACAGTATCTGAATCTTACCTCATGTCGTGCCATTCCAAGGGGATTCAAACGGGAGTATAGAGACAGGCAAGAAATAGACAAGCTACGGGAAGATATATTACACTGCAGTGACTCTGAATGATTCATTACTGTAGTGTCTATCAGCTGATCAGATGTTCACAGATAAACAAAACATTCCTTAGGAAATCCAACACACTATGATAGCCTGCAGCAACTAATATTGACACTGAATGAGGATACATTGTCAGTTGAAATGTGTTATGAATATGTAAAGCATGTCTACATACAGTGTCAATTTAAATTTGATATGAATATTATGCTGAGCATGTCTACATATATTGTCAATTGAAATGTGTTATGCATATGTAGAGCATGTCTACATGCAATGTCTGTTTAAATGTGAGATATGTTGAGCATGTCAATTTAAATGTGATATGATTATGTAGAGCATGTCTACATACAGTGTCAATTTAAATGTGTTATGCATATGTAGAGCATGTCTACATGCAATGTCTGTTTAAATGTGAGATATGTTGAGCATGTCAATTTAAATGTGATATGATTATGTAGAGCATGTCTACATACAGTATCAATTTAAATGTGATTATCTAGAGCATGTCTATACACAGTGTCAATTTAAATGTGATATGATCATGCAGAACATGTCTACATATATTGTCAGTTCAAATTTTATATGATTATGTAGAACATGTCTACATACAGTCAATTTAAATGTGATATGATTATGTAGAACATGTCTACATACATTGTCAATTTAAATGTGATATGATTATGTAGAGCATGTCTACATACAGTGTCAATTTAAATGTGATATGATCATGCAGAACATGTCTACATATATTGTCAGTTCAAATTTTATATGATTATGTAGAACATGTCTACATACAGTCAATTTAAATGTGATATGATTATGTAGAGCATGTCTACATACATTGTCAATTTAAATGTGATTATCTATAGCATGTCTATACACAGTGTCAATTTAAATGTGATATGAATATGTAGAACATGTCTATATACAGTGCCAATTTAAATGTGATCTGATTATGTAGAGGTTATCTATATACAGTGTCAATTTATCCTGGCAAGAGATTTCAAATGATAAGAGACATAACAATTCAAAAATTAGAAACATTTAAAAAAGGTAAGAGGAAGTTAGATAAGCTTTATGTGTGTGTGTGTGTGTGTGTGTGTGTGTGTGAGAGAGAGAGAGAGAGAGAGAGAGAGAGAGACTCCTGTATTAATTTAACACTGCAGCATTTTTTGATCATGTAAAATAGAAAAGGTACAAATCTCAGGGACATTAATAATATCAGGATATCATTTTACCTTGTTAACAGCTGATGCAAAATGTCAGCAGGAATACAGTTAATAATTAAGAAACAGTCTTCAAGTTGAAAATGAGAGAAGTGGGAAGATAAAAACAAGTTAGTATCATTACTCAATGATTGAGAAAGATGTAAACATTTTGGACCTGGAAACAAACTACAATTTGTAAGTGTTTCACATATACTCCCAAAATTTTGTATTTTGTTATTTAAACTTAGAATAAATGATATGCAGTGAATATTTTCATTCGGGTATATATTGCTGAGACATTTTTTTGCGAATGAGACTCACCAGTTTTTCAGCAGATATAAAAATTGAGAGCAGGGTACTGAAATGATTATCTCTACTAAGAATATTAACAAAATAAAGATATAATATGGATGTAATAAATGTGAAATGGAAAGGTGCTGAATTTCAGTTCGAATCATCTGGTCCTTTTTGAGAAACAGTTACCAGATGAAACTTGTACTCCAGACTGAATGTCTACACCATATTTTAATTTGAGGTGGAAATAGTGCTAACAAGTGTGGGCCAAATATATGTGGCATAGAATGATAAACAGCTTTTATCTAAGTATATTTCATTTGGAATAGCACTGTATCATGAAATGCCCTCAGATACCGTATAGCCTCAATGTTAAGTCCAAGTGGAGACAACACAGACCACAATATACCAGCATATTTTGTAAAGGCAGATCTTGGCCTGTGAAGTTTGAACATGGGCGTGACTTATAAACAAGTAAAATGCAGTATTTGTTTGGGACCTATATTATTTATACAAGAATGCAGAAGAGTAAACAAACACTTTGAGTCACATGTATACAGTTGTGGAACTTGTTCATCTATATTTTTAATTGTTGGAGTTAATTTTGCAAATATTGATGTACAAATTTATTTTGTAATAAGCATCTACATTTGATATAGATATTTCCATTTCTTGCAAATGATATTTGTATATATACATTTTTTGTACAATATTTTTTTGTTCTTCAATAATATACTTTTTATTAACATCAAAAACCTCGGTTGACAGAACCAGAACATCAGATCAGTCGATTTTCAGTTCTGAAATGTGTGGATAAAATGCATAAAAATACTTCTTCTTTTTTAAAAAATACAAAAAACATTGATTTTTATCTCTTGCTTATATGTCTTTGTATTTGTATGGCCTATCTGTGTAGTAAAGATTAATAATAATGATTTTAGGACTTGTTTATTTTAAATCTGCATTCATATTTAATGGTATGTACAGAGTCTTACTGTAGAAAAGTTTAATGTTAGTGAATGTTTATTGGCATACAACCCTGGTTTTCTAATTGTTTCGTTTTATATATTATTATTTGCTCATTTTTTTCTCAATTAACTTTGCATTGTCAGAAACATTCAGGATATTACTATATCGCACTTGTGTGCAAATTCATATTGAAATCATGTGTACCCAATAGTGTATTAGGAACTACTTTGTAAACAAATCCTGTACACTCGAGAAGTAGATGCTTTATGATTTGGTTGATTAAATTTGTTTCTGAAAGAAATAAACAAGATGTTTCATGGTCTGCCACATATCAGCTGCTTTGGCATATTCTAGGTTTACTTTTTTCATACAATGTTTCGGTTTCAAGCTAGCTATAAGAGGCCAGACAGGGTCCTTACAAATAACAAGAAAGTGACAAGACATAAATTGTCTTCTTTAGCTGGTGATAAGAATAGAAAAAATATACATCCTGAATTCCTCAGATTGTACTTAGTTCTGCAGGGGCCCTGAGTGGTCTAAAGCGCTCTCTGTTATGGATCACTGACGTCTTACCTCTGTCTGCGTGGGTTCGAGTCAAAGATTCAGCTAATGTAGTTATGTGAGAAAGCATGCCAGTAGTTTCTCATGGGTTGGTGGTTCTTTCCGGGGTTTTTCCTCAGGTTCTCCTCCACTAATAATACTGGCCGCCATGTATAGCCTATCATGTGCTGAAAAATGGCGTTAAACCCTAAAACAACAACTTAGTTCTGCAAATCCGAATTACATGAGCCATATCATGGGTTCTCAAGCTTGAATTACATACACATTTCAAAATTGTAGTGTAATTTTGACTATATTCTAAGTGGAATTACATCCTCCTTACTGCACTCAAAATGAATTAAAAATAAAATTACGTAGCATCTTTTTTGATAAGTGCAATTGAAAGACTTCATATTCTTCCCATATTATGATTTCAAACATACAGTGAAAGAACAAAAACACACTTGCAGATGTCAACACACTTCTCCGTCACTGCTTCAATCCAATGTAATTTATGTAGAATTGACACAGATAAACCCAGTCCATAATTACGAAATTTCATAACATTGACAAAAATACCTAAATCTATTCATTCCAGATCAAATGGAAAAGTTGTTGCAATGCACATTCATTCAGAATATGACTCCACATTTCAACTTTATGTAGACCAAAACGCCATTTTCTTTTGAAAGGTATTTTTAGCGCATGACTAAGTTCAAATTTATCTGGACAGAGTTATGTGCGCATTAATAATGATGTTGTGTAACAATGAATATGCGCTTGTGTGTTTAGTTTTGAATACGGCACACTTTCAGTTACTTTGTTCTTGTAGTGTATTTTGTTTAGATAATTAAACCTAAAGTAGAATAAGAAAATGAACATATAGTAATAAGGTTACTGCAAAACTAATCTAGAGAAAATGATCTCAATCCAATATTAGCAAAGCAAAACACACTGAACCGTGAAATACAGTTACAGTGACCTAGTTTTCATTATGGCTATAAAACTGCGACATATTTGCATAACAAATCAGTTGACTCCATTTTTAGTAGTGCCTTAGAAATTGAGCTAAAACTCAGATCATGGAAAGTTTCAGCTGCAAAAATCGCTTCAAGATTACTAACAAACTAATGTCAAGGAACAAATGTACACCACTTTCAACTACCTTCTCTCCATTAGACCTTCCAGACCTGTTTGCAAATTTCTTCGATGACAAGGTAGAAACCATTACAGATATGCTTCACAACACAATTTCAGTTGACTCGTTACCACACATTTGCAATACAGAATTTCAGCAACAACTACCAGCAGCATTTGAACCTGTCTGTATGGATTTAGTATGTACAATCGTGATGAAGAGTGCACCAAAGTCATGTGAACTTGATCCAATTCCAAAATCACTGCTGCCTGAGTGCTTAGATCCAATATTGCCTTCACTAACTGATGTTATTAATTTCTCCTTTGAATACGTTCCCCAATCACATTACTTTAGGGATATTAGCCTGTTACCTCGCGAATCCAGCCCTACCAAAAGACGAAAATTCGTCTTTCCTGTCTATGTCATATAGACAAAGGGCAATAACTCTTGCTCATTACCTCCCCTTGCCGCCCGTTAGGTGTCGCTTCTTTAGTTTTTTTAGCTTCGCTTACGCGAAAACACGTACAATTAGACCTCCAATGAATCCAAGCCATCTTAGTGTAAATTCTGACTATCCGAAGTTAAATTTGGAATTACTGTGTTGGATAATCATTACTCGACAGGTCGTATACATTATTTTACAATATTTTCCAATTTGAGTGACTTTGTCACCTTTTCTAGACTTCGGACCAGGTTGCAACGTGGTCAAAGCATGTAATACATGTAGCACTCAATAATTTCGCTTATTCCGTATGTAACGTTTACGATATTAGCGACTAATAACGTGCTGCATTGATAATGTGTGCTGTATTTATCTTCTTTGACGTTTCAGTAGACTTCAAAAAAGTCTTTGAACGACCAATTGCGACTATTTAATGGCGGACTTCGTGTTGTAGTCACGAATTCACGCGACACTTAATCATTTCGCTTCCTCCGTTAGTTACGGTTATGGAATAGCGACTTAATAGCGTACTGAATTGTTAATTTGTGCTTTGTTTATCTTCTTTCCGTTTCAGTAGACTTCGTCTCTGAACGACCAGTTGCGACTATTTAATGGCGGAATTTCGTGTTGTAGTCACGAATTCACGCGACACTTAATCATTTCGCTTCCTCCGTTAGTTACGGTTATGGAATAACGACTTAATAGCGTACTGATTGTTAATTTGTGCTTTGTTTATCTTCTTTCCGTTTCAGTAGACTTCGTCTCTGAACGACCAGTTGCGACTATTTAATGGCGGAATTTCGTGTTGTAGTCACGAATTCACGCGACACTTAATCATTTCGCTTCCTTCGTTAGTTACGGTTATGGAATAGCGACTTAATAGCGTACTGAATTGTTAATTTGTGCTTTGTTTATCATCTTTTTCGTTTCAGTAGACTTCGTCTTGAACGACCTATTGCAACATGCTCACGGTGATAACTAGTATGGTCATTAAGAGTTAACATGGCACGGAATAATTTGACTACTCCGTTATTAACGGTTATAGTATTATCGAATTAATAATATGCTGAATTTTTTAATCTGTGCTTTGTTCTCTTCTTTTGTCGTTTCAGTAGCAAAGTCGACAACGAAGGCATGAATGGCAAAATGGGTGTTGGCAATGTGGGAATGGAGGAAATTATGTTGACATGGTTTAGGCTGCCCAGTGGATGTAAATTTCACCGCAGGTCCGTGCATGGCTTTCGGGCCTGTAAGTCCGGACGCATGGAGTCTAGGCTGGATCAATTGGATCCATTTTATTATGCACTTTCGCCGGCCGTCCAGCCGTCCGTCCAGCCGACACCGTCAGTTCAGCCGGCACTTCAGCAGGCACCAACCGGCACTAGCCATACATCCGGCACCGGCCGTTCAGCCCAAATGGCACCGGACGGCCAGCCGACCTTCCAGCTGGCATCAACAGGCACCGGCCGTTCAGCCCAAATGGCACCAGCCGGCCAGCCGACCTTCCAGCCTGCATCAACAGGCACCGGCCGTCCACCCGGCAACGACCGTTCAGCCCAAATGGCACCGGTCGTCCAGCCGACCTTCCAGCCGGCATCAACCGGCCACGGCCGTCCATCCGACAACGACCGTTCAGCCCAAATGGCACCGGTCGTCCAGCCGACCTTCCAGCCTGCATCAACAGGCACCGGCCGTCCACCCGGCAACGACCGTTCAGACCAAATGGTACCGGTCGTCCAGCCGACCTTCCAGCCGGCATCAACCGGCACCGGCCGTCCATCCGGCAACGACCGTTCAGCCCAAATGGCACCGGTCGTCCAGCCGACCTTCCAGCCGGCATCAACCTATGCAGGCCGTCCATCCGGCAACGACCGTTCAGCCCAAATGGCACCGGTCGTCCAGCCGACCTTCCAGCCGGCATCAACCTGCACTGGCCGTCCATCCGGCAACGACCGTTCAGCTCAAATGGCACTGGTCGTGCAACCGACCTTCCAGCCGGCATCAACCTGCACCGGCCGTCCATCCGGCAACGACCGTTCAGCCCAAATGGCACCGGTCTTCCAGCCGACATCAACCTGCACCGGCTGTACATTTGATTTACGGAGATTATAGTGATGTACCCGTCAGTCAATCTGTACTACTGGTTACATATCACTACCATGAGAGAGATGTTATAGATGTATCTCCGTCCAATCAGACCATTCGAGAGCCAGGTGCCGGTCATAGCCGGACCTTCGCCGACATTCCGGCCGACCATATACCAGACAAATCAGTCGGTATCGCCGGTGTACACCTCCCGTCACGTCAAATACGTGTCGGTGTGATTTTAAAACTATGTGAATTAGTGACATTATCAGAGATGACGGAATTGAGTTATCTATGCCACTTGGTATGCGCTACCCAGATATGGCAGCTTTACCAGAACAGGACTTTCAGGCCGACCATTCGTCAGTTCAATCAGCCGTTAGTGCCGGCCGTCCATATGTTCACGGCTTCTCCACAAGGGAGATTTAGTGAAAGTGTCAATTATGACAGAATTGCGTCATCTAGGTCACCTGGTATGCTGTACAGATATGCAAGCTATACCAGAACCAACATTCCCTCTGAGCGAATGGTAGATGGGTGCACAGTGCTGGCCGCACTATATAAGCATTATGTAATTATTATTACCTTCTAGCCGGCACCGGGCGTCCATCCAGCAATGTCCGTTCAGCCATATGGCACCGGTCATCCAGCTGGCACTAACCGGCACCGGGCGTCGATCCGGCAATGACCGTTCAACCCAAATGGCACCGGTTGTCCAGCCAAGCTTCCAGCCGACACTTTCCGGCACTGACAGTCCATCCGGCTCCGGCCGTCCAGCCCAACAGGCACCGGTCGTCCAACCGTATGGAGATTTTAGTCATATACCAGTCCGTCCGACTGTACCGCTGTACCAGCACGGGGACTTTTATCATACCGCAATCCGCACAAATCGGATTGACGAAGATTCTAGTGATGTTTCCGTCTGTCAATCCGTACTACCGGTTACATATCACTACCATGACTCGGATGTTGGCGATGAATCTCTCGATCCAACCCGACCATTCGAGCGGTCGGTGCCGGTCATAGCCGGCCCGTCGCAGGCGTTCAGGCCAAACATATACTAATCAGTTCATTCGGCATTGCCGGCCGTCCATAGGCTATCAGCTCATCCACAAGGGAGAGTGAATGCTTTTATTAGAGATGACGGAATCGAGTCATCTATGCCACCTGGTATGCATTACCCCGATATGGATGCTTTACCAGAGCAAGATTATGCACATAGTGAGTGCGATGAATCGCAGGCAAACCAGCTGTATGCAGATCCAACTATGGAACGGACTGAGTTCAGCTTCAAAGCCGCAGTGGAGGAAATTTTTAGGGTGTTAAGGCCCCTTCAGAATGCCCTCCACCTCCTGCTGCCATTACCGACTATAGGGTTAGTGCGTCGGTCGATCTGGATGAAGGGGAAGAGATTCTATCCTTCCGCCCCCTTCCCCAGTCGACAAAATTAAGGAAATTAATGACCGTCTGTCGACACGTATAGGGGATCCAGGAAATGCTAAGGCGTTCTTTTCTGAAAGCCAAGTACCAGCGTTGTTTTCAGATCGATGGTACAAAACTCACTCCGATGCGTTCAATACTGAGGTCCTGGCTCGGGATAAAATAGGGCAGCAGTCCATATGTCTGCGGCATTGTCTTATAAAGTGGACAAAACTGTGTTCAATGCCACGTCCAAGCTGGTTCGAATGTAGTCGCTACGTCTTCACTGTTAGACTTAGCCTCCCTAGCCATTTTCAGGATCGCTGAAAAATCTGGCAATGAACATGCTTGGGATTCGACGGCCCGGTTAGCTAGGGTTCTTAACAGGGCAGCTCACCATTCCATGGCCAATGCGCTGACTGCTTCTGCCAACCTAGACCTGATACGTCGTGACGCATGTCTGAAGGGCACGTCGCTTAAACCCCATCATAAGCTGGCTAGATATGACCGACGCACATTTCACGTCCCTATCCCACGAGTAGCGGACATTCTCCGTTGTGCTTGTCGGGACTAGGCTTATCAGTTCCATGTCATACCTTTTGGCCTAAATTTAAGCACTTGGGCTAGTACCAAGGTTATGGGTTACGTCGTCACCCTGTTCCGCTCGACTTCATCTATTGCGTCGGCAGTATATTTGGACGACATCCTCCAGAAACATCTATCAAGTTCTACTCTGCTCAAAGGCAGAAACGATCTTATATCACTTTACGTCATATAGGCTTTCTCGTGAACTGGATAAAGTTTGATCTCTGTCCAATCCGGATTTTGGTCCATCTGGGTGTGGAGTTTCTCCCGATCTGAATCTGGTAAGGCTTCCTCGAGTTTGCGATTATCCTGATAATTGCACTCGTAGAGTCTGTTTCCGACAGGATGCGCATTTTAGCGAGAGAGTTGCAGATCCTCGGATTATTCAATGCGGCAGCAGACTTGATCCCGATCAGCCGTCCTTTTATGCGCCCTTTACAAAGGACGTTGCTAGCGTAATTGCGCTCTTTTCAAGTCCCTTCGATCCCAGAAAACAGTCATGCTCACGCCAGAGATACGATCATTCTTGAGTCAATGGCACAACCCCTGTAGGCTGTCCACAGGGATTACTCTGGAGATACCCCAAGGGGATAACGGTATGTTCCGCCACTAATACCTACGGTTGGGGTGCCCACCTGTTGCCGGACTTCGATACTGTCAGCGGCACGTGGGTGCCAGGGGCGAGCCCTTTCCACATCAACCTTTCAGAAATAACGGCTGTCATCAATGCCTTTCATTTCGGGCAGGATCAACTCTTATTACAAACTGCCCTCATTATGTCAGACAACATTGTGGTGGTGCCTTGCCTCAAAACAAGGGGACACCAATCACCAGACCTGTGCAATCTGAACTGGCAATTTCTACATTGGTTCGACAATCTCCACCTCAATGTACAATTCAGACACATTCTTGGCAGACTCAATGTCTTGGCTGACACTCTATCTAGTCATTCACACAGAATGGTCACTCCATCAATCGGACTTTCTTCCAATTGACACACTTTGGAGACGTCCGATGATTGATCTTTTGCAACAAGGTGGAATCGCAAGTTCTCCACCTTTCATCTCACAGGTTCCAGACCCAGAAGCTTGGGTCGTGGATGCTCGATCAATCACCTGGGAAGGGTTGTGGGCATTCTCCTACCCTCCCACGGTCTTGGTACTGGAATTAATCCAGAAGTTAAGGGGTCAGAATTGTCAGATGGTTCTGATTACCCCTCTCAGATGGAACAACTCCTGGGTCTCCGATCTACTCAATCTAGGCGATAGATCTACCCAGGAAGATTACAGTCAGCACAAGTATTCACAAGTAACCGCGGCCAGGGGTGTTCCACCCCTGTCCGGACCGTCTTTATGTTCAAGCTTGGCTCTTGTCCAGACAGCCTTGCAAGACAAACAATTTAAATCTTTGATTGCGGAGAGAATCTCGAGAGCAAGAAGGCCCTCTACTCTGAAGGTTTACGAGGGCAAGTGGCATGTTTTCAGAGACTGGTACCATATCATTCACATTGTTCCTGAGTGTCACAATCCCTCAACTGGCCAACTTTTCTCTGGCTTTTCGAGGAGAAACATCTGACTCCAGTTATTCTCAAATGTTACCGCTCCATGATATCAGACACATTCCGCCATTCTGGTACATGTGCTATCAGCCATGACAAAGATTTGTCAGATCTTTAGACATTTAAAAAAAAAAAAAAAAAAAAAAAAAAATTTAATCGACTTATATCCCTCACTCTGTTTCCAAATGAAATCTGTCCTGGGTTTTAACATGACTCAATTCAGACAGTATTGAGTCTTTAACCCACGATTAGTTAAAGCTACTATCATACAAATTGGGTTTCTTGATAGCCTTAGCTTCAGCATGCAGGGTGAGCGAGTTACATGTCCTTTCTAGTGATCCGAACTCTCTTCCGTTTCGATCAGAGGGTTTGATGGTCCTCTTGACGCAGCCAGGCTTCGTAGTCCAAAATAGATTACCATACATTGGCGATCAACGAGTCGTCATTAGCTCGCTTTCTTTATAGATAAGTCAGGATCAACAGCCATGTAAGATCCTGTTTGGGCACTCTATCACCATTTCAATGCATAGAGATGAGTCAGGTCACATACTAGCACCTCTTTCTTCTGGTGATAGCTGGGATATGAGATATCACCATTCAAGCCCTTGCTTCATGGCTGTAGTGGGTTATACGCTCGGCGTACTCTGAGAATTCGCAAATCAGTCACCTTATAGAAGCTGTTGGCTGACATGCAGAATCAACCTTCTACAGTTTTATCTTCAAGTTTGTACTCGCAGAGGCAAACATTGATTCTAGTAGGTCCGGTGTTGGGCAGCCCAGACGCCCACCAGACCCATGTGCAACAATCAGCACAGCCTATTAGCTTCGCTGGATTCGCCAGATAAATTTTCGTAGGTAAGAAGATTTCAATAACTATCTTCTTAACCGCATAAAAGGGTCACATATCACGTGACCCTGGGCTGTGTTGCTGATTGAAAATTAGGAGACCGGGTTATCATTCACATGGGGAATCCAACCATCATTCCCTAGAGGATACCCGGGGTGGAGGTCGGATGCTCCGCATTCCCTCCTCCTATTACTTATTCTCCTAAAGTAATGTGATTGGGGAACGTATTCAAAGGAGAAAGCAAATTTTTTAGTAAATTATGTTTCTCCGAGAATACTTACCCAATCACATTACTAAGAAACCCTCCCAACCACCCCGCCATGCGAGCATCCTCGTGTTTTATATATCGCTCAGCTTAAAAACTAAAGAAGCGACACCTAACGGGCGGCAAGGGGAGGTAATGGGCAAGAGTTATTGCCCTTTGTCTATATGACATAGACAGGAAAGACGAATTTTCGTCTTTTGGTAGGGCTGGATTCGCGAGGTAACAGGCTAATATCCCTAAAGTAATGTGATTGGGTAAGTATTCTCGGAGAAACATAATTTACTAAAAAATTTGCTATCTCTCTCTCATCAGGGGAATTCCCATCATTTTTGAAAACTACTATTGTAAAGCCTCTGCTGAGGAAACCAACACTCGACTATAACGATTTAAATAACTACCGCCCAGTTTCTAATCTCCCGTCCGTATAAAAATGTTTTATAAAAAGTTGTTCTAACCCATCTTGTATCTCATCTGAATTCAGTCTTTTTAGGAATGTACAGTCTGCATATCACCCTTGCCACAGTACTGAAACTACTCTTCTGAAAGTAGTTAATGACATTCTCTCTGCTTTGGATAGTGGAAAGATTACAGTCCTCACCCTCCTTGATTTCTCAGCAGCATTTGACACACTAGATCATGATATATTACTTCACCGTCTCCAGCATGTATTTGGCATTCAGAATACAGGGTCTGTTCTTTAACATGCTCTCTTCATTATATACACTCAGCCGCTCTCAAGTGTCATTGATCATCATCCAGTGTCTCGCCAATCGTATGCTGATGACACCCATTTAAATACACAAATCTAGCCACCCAACTGAAGTTGATGCTACCATCCAAGGAGAAGAGAGGTGCATTTATGATGTGAAATCATGGATGACATGTAACAAGCTGCAGACATACATGCCAACCATTACGCTTTTGGCATAATCATTACGCTTTTTTTTCACTAAATTATGCATAAACGTATATGTTTACGCTTTTTCGGTATATCCACCTGCCCAAAAATTCAATTATTTGTTTTCTCGTTTTTTTTAACATTCCATTAATCCCACAGACCGTACTTTAGAAAAGACAGCTTTTACGTAACTACAGTATAAGAGTATGCTTGTCCGTGGACTTGCTTGCACTTACCTAACAGTATCATGTTCTATTTATAGCAAACCTTGTTCTACTTTTAAACTTTTGACCTCGAATTCTGTTTATAGCATCTGTATGGCTTAGTGAGGAGAGAACAGACTGGTTTTATATTTCTTATATTTACACACAGATTCTTTGTTCTAATTCATATTTACTGCAGAACCAGTCTAAAGGTATGACTGTAGTAACAATAGTGTCTGAGAAACATAAACCCTAACATAGTGAAAATGAACTCAACAAAAAGGCTTTAATAAATCTATGTACCATATTATAGAGGTCACAATGACCTAGTTTTATGTTGGCTTTAGCTTGACATTTACATACCAAATCATGTGACTGAGCTCAGCACAAGTGTTGGAGAAAATGACCTAAAGATAAATCCCAATACAGATTGACAGACACCCTTAATCCATATTAAGCCAGAACTGTTTTGCAATTGAGTTTTTAAAAAAATAAAAAATTAATTTATGGATTTTGTTGATGCAAAATATTTATTTGATGTTTTGATACGTGATCTCTTTGAAGCTATCATACGTGATGGACATATTCCAACACAGTGGGAGGAAAGCTACATAGTCAGTCTGTACAAGGGCAAAGGCGACGCACTGGACAGGAGCAACTACAGAGGCCTAAAGATGATGGACCAGATAATGAAAGTTTTTGAGAGAGTTATAGAGTAATTGATCAGACAACAAGCACACATCGGTGACATGCAGTTCGGTTTCATGCCAGGAAGAGGAACTGTTGATGCCATATACATCTTGCGACAGATGCAAGAAAAACACATCGCAGTTAACAAGCCCTTATACATGGCCTTCATAGATCTGGAGAAAGCATTCGACCGAGTTCCAAGGAATGTCATATGGTGGGTGATGCGTAAATTAGGTGTTGAAGAATGGCTTGTTAAAACTGTACAGTCCATGTACTCTAATGCTAGAAGCCGTGTTCGTGTTGGTGATGGCTACAGTGACGAGTTCAATGTCAATGTTGGTGTTCATCAAGGATCGGTATTGATCCCGTTATTGTTTATCGTTGTTCTGGAAGTGCTGTCAATTCACTTTCGAACAAGCTGCCCATACGAGCTCCTGTATGCTGATGATCTAGCGGTCGTTGACTCCACATTCGAGACGCTGGTTGAACATGTGACAGAATGGAAGAAGGGCATGGAAGAAAAAGGTCTCAGGGTCAACATGGGTAAATCCAAAGTATTGATTTCTGGCCAGAATAAGGAAACACTGAAAAGGACAGGGAAGTATCCATGTGCCATCTGCCTAAAAGGCGCAGGTAGAAACTCAATCTTTTGCATCAGCTGTTCACATTGGGTTCAAAAGAAATGTAGTGGAATCAATGGACCTCTCAAACCTGATATAAGCTACAAGTGTTCCAGATGTAGTGGACTCGCTCGACCTATTGATGGAAGGCCTGTGACAGAAGTAACTGTAGGCGAAGAAAAGCTTGATGTCGTAGCCGACTTCTGTTATCTAAGTGACACCATATCGGCCGGAGGAGGATGTGAACTGGCATCAACAACGCGTTGCAAGTCTGCTTGGAATAAGTTTAGAGAGCTTCTCCCAATCCTGATGAATAGGCATTTGACGCACATTACAAGGGGTCATCTTTACTCAACTTAAATCAGACCTGTGCTATTATACGGCTCTGAAACCTGGGCTGTCACTGCTACAACATTCAGGAAGATACATCGCAATTATAAAGCCATGATACGATGGATCTGCCATGTAAATACCGAGGTGAATGTACCATTTGAGTCTCTCCTCACACAGCTCAACATCAGAAACATTTCTGACATTATCCAATCAAATAGGATGCGATGGCTGGGCCATGGTGAGCGTAGTAAAGGGTGGATATCCAAGGTCCATTCCTTCAAAGTTACTGGAAGTCGAGCTCCAGGCAGACCTAAGCTAACATGGGAAGAGTTGACAAAAAGAGACAGAAAGACGTTGGGGCTGAGCGGAATCAATCCACAGGACCATAGAGCCTGGAAGAAAGCTTTGAATACTCTCATGACGAAACAGACAGGCCTACCCTCGTTAGAGGATTAATAAAAGGCCTGGATAATCAAAATGGATGATGATGATGATGATGGAAATGGAAAGTACAATTACAGTTTTAGATCTGTAGTTTTATTTTCTCTAACTACTGATCTTTTTCTAAAAAATTTCAAACACATGGGGAATGACTATACATTCAAAACTTGAAAAGACACTTGGAAAAAAAGAAACAAAATTGAAAATTAAGATGAAAGAATGAAGCACCTTTACAAAAGAGAGATATCAAAATGGCTAGGACTTGTATTAATGAATTATGACAAATTGCAGTAGATTATTACCATGTTTTAATGTAGATTTAACATCAAGTAAATATGTTATAAACCATTTCATTGTAGGAATTCTATAGAAATTTGAAATAAAACTTCAATGAGACATAAAATAATTAATATTAATTACTAAAATAATCATATTTAATGAAGTTCAACCATGCTTCGCAAGCTATGGTTACTGCTTTCCTGCAAATTGTATGCAAGCATAAAATAATGTAGTCAATCCTATTAAAACAAGCACCTGCAAATAATAACCTCTATACAATAGTGCCAAGGTATTAACTTAAGAAAATATTAAAACAACCTTGCAATTTTTTTTTAATCATATAACTCAAGGTTTCCAGCTAATCATATTGATGTACGTTTCTGATTAATTGTATGCATAAAGTATGATTTTCAGTAACATTTTTTGCACAAGCACTCAATAATTTTCATCGCTCTGATGGCATAGTGGTTAGAGCATCTGCCTAAGCTGCAGGAATCTGCAGGTTCAAACCCCAGCTGAGTCATAGAAAATACTTAAAAAAATATATCTAACAGCTGCCTTGCTAGGCACTCGGCATTAAGAGTTTAGTGTTAGGACTGGTTGGCCTGTTGTCAGAATAATGTGACTGGGTGGAACATCATGCTACATGTCTGCGGCTTGATGACCCAGTGCTAGACATCACTATGACCTGCTACAATGCAGACATCGTAGCGATATGACTGAAAAATTGTGAAAGCTATGTTAAAATCCATATTACACACACACACACTCATAATGCAAGGTAACGGCACTTAAAAGTATGAATCAGAATGGTGTAATCCCATCCATATCTGATTTATTGATGTATATGATATTAAGGATCACCCTCCCCTTTGTGTAGTGCTACCTCATTTCACAAACAAACTGACTTAACCTAGTAAACATGGCAATATGTGTGTAATGAGAGAAAGAGTTGATATAATAATAAAACAGTTAACTTAATGGACTTAACATGTCTTCACAGCAAACTTCCAGAGTGACAAAATAAAGGTCAAGTATATAATTAAACCATATTACAAAACTAGTCCTATTTATCTGCATTTTTCCTAAGACTTTTGGAAGAGCAGGTTTATTGGAATGATGAATTCAATGATAGGATAGTCTTTTACCACTCTGTTCAATAATTAAATTAACTCTTCACTCTCTTTGAAAGAACATTGGACATTTCTGGATTGTCTTGACTCACAAGAGATATATGACCAGTTTCCCATGAATGTATCTGTATGACAAAGTAAACTGCATGCATCATGTTAACCAGAGGTCCATTTTGGAATAGCTGAAATGGGATCTATGTGTAGATGGAATATTTTGCAGCTGCATTTATTGGACAAGAGTTAGTTTGTATTAAATGTCAACTCATATCTAATTGCCTAATGATTGGACAAAGTTTGTCCAGCATGGCACTCTGCTTTCAAGATTGTTTCTGCAAAATTCTTGTGCTGAAAATAATGTTTAAAATCTATTGAGTGTTTAGTGCCAAAAATGCTTTGTTAAAGCATTGATTGCCATTTAAATGGCAGGAAATATGTAATAACCATTGTAAACATTTAAATTTTTAAGAGAGGTATCACCTAAATGCATATTTTTAAAAATATATTTTCATGTGCTGCATATGTTCACGTAGGCATATTCCATTAAAAACATACATGGTCCCCAGAGAAGGCAGTATTTTTAAACAAATATGTGCCAGGGTACTTTTAATTTCATAGAGTTCATATTAAAATGATACGAAAATTCTAAATTGCATCTACAGGTGTGAATTAAGCCAATCATGACATGAGTTGATCAGTGGTATGATGTAAGTATGGATTCTTTGATGATGTGTGATAAACACAATATAACCATAGCTTAGAGTGTTTTATAAAAACAATGAAATGTTGTTACCTATTTTTGGAACAGGTTACAAATAAGCCTTATCCCATTTTTCTTTCACATTTTCTTAGTTTAATATATTTCATGTTTACTTACTTTTCTACCAATGTGAAGGAAACTAAGATTTGATTCCTTACTTCATATTTATATTAAAAAACTTAACATAGCAATACAATCTTAATGTAAGTGCTCAAATGGCTGGTTATTTTGATGAATATTAAATGGTTCCTTGTGTATAATCCTTAGAAGATATATTTTTTAAATTATAAAAAGTGTGCCAAAAGTCAATACATTATCTTTAACTTAATCTTTTGATACAACTCATAAAGATGAATAAAATATGTATCACAGATTACAGCAGGAAATAAACTCTTTTCATTAAAAAAAAAATCCACTTGCTTAGTTCAAACGTTTTGGGAGTATGTTAACTATCATGCTTTCCAGGCATTCAAAAACAGTATGAGGATCTTGGTCGGCATTTATGTGCTGTGCTTCGCTGAAAAAGTCAGCAATTTCTTCGACATATGCATGATACTGTGAAAGCCTTTGCCTGACTCTCTCCTCTGAGTCACTCGGATGTCTTTGTAATCTATCCTTGACTTCTTTTGTACGTGGGGGATTATACAAGGTGTGATATCTCTCGCCAGTGATGAGGTCAGTGGCACGGTTACATAATCTCTCTATAACTGAATCATTAGGAACATCCAAGAAAAACACTCTGAAATTAAAATATAAAAAGCAATAAAAATCTTTAAAAATCAACAAAGCTATTGCATTGTACCAATGAAAAAATACAGTCTTTAGAAAGCAACATGCAGTTGGTACTATTCTTTTACCATTCCCACAATCTGTAGAAAGGAAGAGGTATTAAGGAATATATCATTTACTGATCAGAAATAGTCTTTTGCAGAAAGCAACATGACTAGTATTCAGGACTATTCTATTTACCAATAAAAACTATTCTTTTGAAAGCAACATGCATTAGGACTATTCCATTTATCAGTCGAAACTAGACCTTTGAAAGCAACATGCATTAGGACTATTCCATTTACCAGTCAAAACTAGCCCTTTAAAAGCAACATGCAGTTGGGTCATTTTCCATTTACCATTAAGAAATATAGTCTAG
Organism: Unio pictorum; assembly: GCA_030141615.1. Taxonomy (NCBI): domain Eukaryota; kingdom Metazoa; phylum Mollusca; class Bivalvia; order Unionida; family Unionidae; genus Unio; species Unio pictorum. The sequence continues at coordinate 1,733,802 of JARLTB010000060.1, forward strand.
TTTTAGAAAGCAACTGGAAACACATTCAGGACTGATTCATTTACCAGTCAACAGCACAATCTTGAGAAAGCAACAAAAGGTTTGAACAATTCCATTTACAAAGGACTCCATATTTGTTGAGTTCTTTTATTTAATTGGAAAGTAAAAACTTCATCACTGAACTTTATTTGTAAAAGCTTTAACACTGACCTTAATATAATGTGTAGACATATATTGGATGCGCACACAGATGCCAAAGTAATAACTATAGAGCTTTTACTAAGACTGACTTGACTAAAATAACTAGCAATGTCAGAAGGCAAGTAAAATTGAGGGACATTATATATATATGGGTTACTGTAATTATACAGAAATTACTCTCTTATATGAGCTGCAGAGAGAAAATTATTTAATTATGAACATGTAGAATACTTAAGGCCTTTTGTAAGTGGCTTATGTGTCGGCCAATTGCAACAAATGGTAAAAGGTTTTTGAAAAATTCTGAGCCGTTCAACATTTCTGTCAAGAAAGACATCTCGTATTAAAATTAGGGGTAAAAACTTGCTTCAAATTGGTTGCAACTCGCTTGGAAAATAACATTCAACTAAGAGACAATTTTGCATCTAAATTTGCTGTAAGAAATTCTGTAATGAAAATAATGCAGCACAACACTTTTCCCATCAGAGGTAAATTTAAATACAAACCAAAAAAAATATTTTCTATATAAATGGATACCCATGTTAGTAATAATGTGTCTGTGTTTGACTAGCAACAAGTTTTAGAATGACTCGTTCATCAAATATTGACCTCTGGCAATGTTGAGGAAATTATATCGATATGCTCAAAAGTATATTTCTTGCATCAAAACCTTTGTATAAAACAAAAAAACATTCCTTCAGTAATTTAAAACTTTTTGTAACTTCCTTTTATTTAAGTACATGTATTCACTAATGCTCTATTTCCCAAAAAATATGTCCTTTTGGTTTGATCAGGTTTTTTGTTTGTTTTATGGTATTATATAACTTTAAAGATTATAGTTTGCCAAGGCAAGTAAAGTAAAGTATCTTGCCCAAGGACATGCCATGTTAGATGATTAGTGATGGCAGTTTCAAAATTTAAGCAAGAAATTGCAGTTCAAAGTTAAGAATATAATGATGCAACTTTATTCAAGCTAGATATAATAAAACCTTCCTAACTTCAGTTACTCTTCTATAAGTAAAATTATAAAATTAATATATTTAGAGAAAATACAAGATCTTTTAGTGGGGGGTGGGCGTTAGACTAGTGTTGTTCCGATTATTGATTATAATCAATCATCAGTTGGTTGAGCAAACCAATAAGATAATCAACTGAGAACTCCATAATCGATTGTGTGTAAAGGGAGACTACATTTTAGGTATATATGCAAAGCACAAAGGTTAGTAAAACTCCCAGCCACTAAAGTTGACCTAAATATTATTAATCCCTTCACAACTAAAAGTAAAAAGCCTTATGATTCATAATTAGGAACATATAGTTACATGGACAAGTTGTTAAATTGTTGAGTTAATAAATTTAAACACATTTTGTTGATTTGTTTCAGTTAATTTCCAACAACTTTTCTAGTATTTATGAACAATGACAAATAAGAAAATCATGTCCTTCTATACTTTATAGACACATCACATGTGAATGAAAGAATTTCAGGGGATTGTAGCAGTATTTCAGTTACATATGACTGATCAGTCATAAAAAGTTGCAAAATTTAACAAAATTATAGAACAAAAGTAACACAATGTAATATTACTGTCAGATTAAAGTATACATGTCATTAAAAGAGATTACTTATGTACATGTATAAACATCTTGAACTCTTGATCAAAGATATAACTGTTTACTAAAAATTAAAATTTGCTCTTAGTAACCAATTATAATCGATGATCAGTTGGTTAAGGGGAACCAATTATCGATTATAAATTTCTGACTGATTCCCATCACTACTTTACACTCTGAGTTTGAGTTCTGGAGTTTCTTGCATCAAAACAAAAGAAAATTAAATTTATAGCATTTTATATGTGCCAGTGAAAACAAAATACCTATTTGGAACGAAGCCTTCTTTGCTGAGAGATTCCGCCTGTTCCCGTGTTTGTGGATAGCCATGGATAACACAGCCTCTGCTGACACAGTCCAGTTGAGACAGGCGCTCCTTACGCACACTCATGACAATGTTATCTGGAACTGTAGAATGAGAAAAGCTAAGCTTATTATTATTTCCCTACACATCAAGAAAGTTTTTTCTCAGAGCAGATGTAATCATTATCTAACTTAAAAAATTTAAAGTATGCTATCATACAAAACCATGATGGCATTCATGTTCATGACATAAAAAGTAAAACATTTTGTTTTCAAATATACACAAATGTTGAAGATTTTAGAAAGGTATAAATGTTTACAATTAATTTCTACAAATTAATCAAAATCTGTTTGGTACACCAGCTACCCTAAAATAAATTAATTGACAATACAACATGTCTAAAGAAGAAAATTAAATTTTACAACCAACCACCTCCAAATAATTAATTTACATACATGCTCTTTCAAAATCCCAATTCTCACCCTACAAAAAATTTATTTCTGCAAATAACTTAAATTAGAGTTCATTATAAAAGGGTTATATTTTTGATGAAGATAATGATTTATGTTCATCATCATCATCATCATCATCATCATCATTGCAAGCATGTGAGCTCAAAACTTTTGGCCTGAAGATGAATTACCTAACATTCCTTTATCAATGTAACCCTTGGCAGCAAGTCCAGCTTTGGTTTCATCAGCAATCGCCTGTTTCATCAACTGACCACAGGACACTAAAAAGATAATACCATATTTTCTGCATGTTTCATTTCATTAGGCAAATAATAATCCTTTTTTTTTGTCTGTCTGAAGCCATACAAAGCCCAAACAACCAAACCCACATATGATATTTAATTGTCCCTTAAGTCAGGCCACAATATAATCACAATTTATCAGTAACTAATGAAAGTGACATTTCTGCCTAGATTTGTTGAATTTATTTCAGTTCACAAGAAAATTCAGGCACAAAGGAAAAGAGTCTACCATATTTTGATCAGTAAACATCATCTACTCAGTATCCCCATGAAATTATTGGTAAATATAACTCAGAATGGTTGCTGAGTTTGTAATGAAACAGATACAAAAATGGAATAGATATGACAGGAAAAATATTGACTAATTTTCCCAGTCGGTAAAAAAGTTCAGTATTTTTAGCTGGTGGTATATTAGAATGTCTTTCCTAAATAATATGTAGAGAACAAATGAACTGATCCCAGATTGTGCAGTCGACTACTAACCCTGGCATAAGACAAATGGCAAAATAAATTACAGAAAATTAAAGCACATTTGCTAGAATAGAAGGATAAATTGATTTTTAAAAAGTGCACAAATAAACTTTAAGTCCTAATACCACATATTTAATCTTTATAAATCTATTAAATCTGTCCTATGTTAGATGTATTGTGACTCTTGTGGACGGTTGCAACTATAAAACACCCATGTATGTATGTATTGTGACTCTTTGCAATTGTTGGTCCCTTGTAATTCACATCATTGATGCCCCATTCCAATCGAAAAATGCCTTATAAATAAGTATAATCTGAATATATGTATACCCAGTCACAATCGTAAAATGCCTTATAAAAAAGTATAATCTGAATATATGTATACCCAGTCACAATCGTAAAATGCCTTATAAAAAAGTATAATCTGAATATATGTATACCCAGTCACAATCGTAAAATGCCTTATAAAAAAGTATAAACCGAATATATGTAAACCCAGTCCAAATCATATAATGCCTTATAAAAAGTAAGCACAGAACATATTCACACTTTAGATAATATATGCTATGGTTGTGATTGTAGATTACTAAGTTTATGTACCATTCGCCAATACTGTATCTACTATCTTATAAGATAAATACAACTGCAACTACACAGAACTGAAACCTGCTGTCACAGACCCTGATATGCCAGCAAATTATGTGATGACAGAACTGAAATCTGCTGTCACAGACCCTGATATGCCAGCAAATTATGTGATGACAGAACTGAAATCTGCTGTCACAGACCCTGATATGCCAGCAAATTATGTGATGACAGATCAGGGTCTATGTTGTCTGCAGTTGAGATTGACATACAAGGGAGTATATATGGTACGTATATCTGACAATTTAAATCGCATTCAGTTAAAGTTAATATATGACTTCTCCATTTTGATCAATGACATTAAATTGTTATATGTTATTAAAAGCTGATTCTTCTCTTTCATCCAAGAGAGAGAGATGTAAACATGATGTTCAAGTATAATTAACATTCACCCTGCTGAATAATACATTCAGATGTCAGCTTTGTTAGGTTACATACAATACAGTGATACATGTTTAATGGATGCAGTGTTTTTTGAGATAATCAGTACCAGTTAAATATTTGATGTGCGAAGCATAATAATGATTCCTAATTTCTTGTCAATTTCTAGTTTGGACACTATAATATATTTCAGAGGTTGCATAATAGTCCAAATAAGTATAAATGCTGGACCTGAACTTTCACATCTTTCATTCAGTCTCAAACCAGAAAGAAGAATAAATATGTGTTTTTTACAAAAAATATATATGTATATGAAATTTCAGGAGCCACACCATAATTGTCTTATATTAAAATTCATGCACAATCTCCTCTCCCAAATGATAATAAATATTTTATATTGTATTGCTAATTCTTTTAATAAGATATAGTTTGTGTACAAGAAAAATACATGTATATGAATTTTTTTAAGGCAATGTTAATAATATAATGTAGTTAAATATGGCAAAGTCACGTTGTACTACAACCACTCACAAATCAGGGGTGGTCTTGGCTTTTAAAAATCTGTCTCCAAAAATATCGACAACCTCATCATTTTGTCGCCAATTTTCTAAAGTATCGCCAGAACAAGTAGTGTACATTTTTCCAAGTGTTAATTTAGTCTATTAATGTAACAGGCAAAGAAAATTACAAAAGATGGGTTAGTTAATACTTTAATTACAACAAGCATTAACAAAATGTTAAAAAAGTGTTACATGAAGATACGTCGCGATTTTATAGCTGCCCACGTGTTGAATGCAGTTCCAACGTCTAATTTTTCACATCTGTACATGCTGATTCTCGTTAAATTCTCGAGAGATAAGATGCAGAGTTTATTTCTGATGTCAGCATCCCGCATCACCGTTTGTGCACATGTATGACTGTTGTTACCCAGTGGCGTAGAGAGGGGGGGGCAGGGGGGGCATTCGCCCCGGTGGCTAAAGGGCGCCAAATGAGCGCCCAAATCGGTCCAAAGTATCAACAATGAAGGGGCATTCAATTATTTTATCTGCTCTATTCGCGTCTTCAGAAGTCGGTCAGTTGTAGGTATAGTACGGTAGCATGATTGACTGTATCACAGCATACAGCAGTCTGGTTTCCTGCTTAATATGCTCCCATGCGTTGCACTCCGCAATACTAAGTCAGGCGAACGCCGACGCCATATTGTCACGTGATCATAACAAATGGCCTCACATGGAGAGACATCGGTTATCTAACAGTGGCACATTTATTGCTTTAATATTCTGTTTGTTAGTGACACAATGAGAATTTTACTAATACTTTCGATTTGAAATATAACAGGTGCTATCTTGTGTTAAAGTTTAACCAGCAAATCGGCCACGTAGGTATTTTTAAAAATATTTATGCAGTTCGGCGACTACGAAGTATAGGGATACAAAACAACAATTTTTGTAAAATATTGCAGCTTTCCCACTGGATCATCTCACATTTTTTATTTCCAATCGATTCCTTGATACATTTTACGTCGAAATTGATATGAGGGTATGTACGGCAGCTTTTTTTTTTCCCAAGACTAAGACTAAAATATCTTCCCCATTTTACCAGGGGTGAGGGTAACGATTGTTTCGCAAATAATGCACATTTTACACTGCGTCATCTAAAATATTTAAGCTACAATGAATTTCTTGACCAAATTTATATAAATATGTATATATCGTTTTCCATGACAGCCCAAATTTTCTCAAATATTAGGATTAATATAACAACCTTCTTCTACGAATCGTTGAAAGTGACATTTTGTCCAATATTGCACATTTCGACTGCATCAAGTACGATATTTTATTTGATTTCGATTACTTGAAAATTAATACGTCGGACTTTGTATAAGGTGGTAGATGACATCCTTGATTGGCCAAAAGTTGATATAAAATCCTACAATCAATCGGGAGGGGGGCAAATATTGCCAAATATGGAATATTTTAGACATTATCATCTCAATGTTTCATTTTATATCGATAGCTTGATCAATTTTACACTGACATGAATATATTGGTATATGTAACAGCACAGGTTTTGCCATTTGCGAAAGATTAATCATGATTTAGCTAGGGTTTTTTCAAAGAGGGTAGTATATTTTTTGCAATAAAATGACTTGATGCATCTTTATCAGTTTTAGATATCATCATTTAAGGCAATAGAGACAAAACATCATTCATGATTTCATGTTAGATTATATAAACATTAAAAATAAGAGGAGTCAATATAAAACAACACAGTTTAAAGGAATTGTTTAATATTTGTGATGAGAGACAAAGTGGAGAAATTTAAAAGGGCATAGGGAGGGGTAAAAGATTCCGCTGTTCATGTGTAGCTATCACGTTTTAAAACCGAAACACTAGCCTTCATTTATAAGTGTTTGCTGGAGGCTTGGATTGAGATTGAGTATGGAATGAAAAATCTCATTTTGACTGATTCAGCCAAAATGTACCAAATTGGTAAAATCTTATTTACTCTGGTGTTCTGTGTTTACATGGGCATATTTATTAAAGAAAATCAATTATTAAATTAAATCATACATACATGCCAAAGTTTATGATGAAATCTTCATGGTATTATGTTAAATAAATATCCTTTTTAAGGGAACTTAAAGTTAGCATTGTATGTTTAATGATTGACAATAACACAAGATACGTGAAGCATTTATCATAACAAGATGCTTTCAAAAATATCTTTATTATATCTATATTTCGGTTACAATACAGAATTGTTACAAAATTAATACCAGTAATAATTATTGTGTTATTGGAAAATACACTGAATTGATTCTTTGATACCTAATGAGAATAAAACTAAAAACATTTTTCTTGCAATGTTCTAATTTTTTTATAGAATGGAGCATTATCCTAGCTTCCAAACCAATTGTAAAAGACAGAGGTCATCACCAACAGGAAGGTCTCCTGTGCAGATAGAGAAGCGCAGACAGTTAGAGGTATATTATAATATCTATTTATATTTGCAGTTGGCAACATTCTGTACTGATTAACTTTGCAAAAATTCTAAATGTATATCCTCAAGATTTACATCCAAGACCTTGTTTAAAGAGATGCTCATTTTATGTTGATACTTTGAATCAGATATGTTACAAAAGTGAAACATATTCTCTTAAAACTATACATGACTTTTTTGTATTTAACTCATCAGTAAGAGAAGTAAATAAGTATTAATTAAAATCAATTGTTTATCTATATTTATGCATTTGTACGGTACACATGGGAATATAAAAAGTATTTATTATTATAATGAAGTACTGTAATTAAAAAATATATAATCATTGATTATATATTAATGTTTACCATGTTATTATTATAGACATACATCAAACACAGTGTGACACTTACATTTACTGTATTGCAGGACCAATGTATTGTATTTTATCACATTAAGTGTGTTTTTAGATTGATATATAAATGACATATAAGCACACATTTTATTGGCCTTTAGCTTGTCAGCCAGTATTATTTTCATTATATACTCTAGTGCTTTGTTTTGTTTGTTATAATAGTTGTTAGCAGGTAATTTGCTTACATTATTATGCACTTAGTAGCCTTGTAACATTAGGGATTGAAAATGAAGACAATAGGTAAATACTTGCATTATTACGTCGCGATAGGTATTTAACTAACAGTCATTTGTCTTTTCAAATTCTTGAAGTATTTGTTATTGAGTCTGAGATTTATATGACAAGTACCAACTTATACTTACAGTTAATTTCAAACATTATAGCTCATAACTTTTTATTGATTCAAATTCCCAGACTAAAATAGATCGTACAAGAAAAGGAGTAAAGACGAGAAGTTAGCAATGATGGGGTTTGTAAAGGAGCATGGGCTACCATCAGCAAATGTTAACACATTCTGGAAGAAGTGTGCACGCTACATTTTCCAAATTACTGGCATTGGGAAATCAGGTTACACTTTGCTAAATATATGCAAAATATGAATCTCTTTGGATCTTACCACTACCTACCTTTTAACTGTACCGTCGCCAACTCTGAAGCAGTATACTTAAATGCATTCCATTAACTAGCATGACAGATAATTATGATACATTTTGTGATTTTAAAATATTTTATTATTGGTCTTTGATTAGGAAATATTAATTTTTATTGTCAGCTTGGTTTGGTTGTATGTTTCACACTTTGTCCAGGTCTTTGGTTTTAAAGGCCCAATAATTTCTAATTGCTAGAACTGGTGAATAGTCTTTGTTTAGTGTATCATAATGGGCGTGGCTTCATTTTCTTGAGTTTGTGTGGCATAAAGTATATGCTGGATCATCAAAAGTCCAAAGGTTGATAGTTCAAAGAAAATGTTTGTGGCAATACCCCATTTAATATATTTCCTTGTCTTTGAATCATGTTTGGCATTATTTATCATAGTTCAGGCATTTTTTTCCACTTGTGATAGGTAGGCATTATTAGCCACTTGCCACAGGTAGGCATTATTAGCCACTTGCCATTATACAGGCATTGAGAGCCACCTGCCATGTCAAGTATTATGAACCACTTGCCATAGGTTAGGCATCATTAGCCACTTGCCATAGGTCAGGCATTATGAGCCACATTTTATGGGTCAGGCACTATGAGCAACTTGCCATAGGTCAGGCATTAATAGCCTTTTTCAGTTATTGTTGTCAATGATTTTGAAGCATAAGTGCCATAATAAGGATTTGCATTTAGAGCTAATTAATTGATATTGTTGAGTAATTAAACGTATTAGTGCATGCCAAGTCATTAAAGCCAAGGCAACACTACACAAAAAAGGAATATGGTGTTAAGTTCAAATCTTGAAAACTACATTCTCAAGTGATTTCTGGGTAAACTGTATGTGAACATTGTATCACAAAGCGTGACGTTTTAGCTTGGTCGAGTTGCACATGACTTTGAATCACTATGAAAATGCGATCTTTATAATAAATCATTCTTACCTCAGAATAACTGATTATAATTTCTGACAAGGTTTTGTTTAAAGAAATCAAACCTTTCCAATTAGATTTGTAGATAAAAACGAGTAATCCTTCATTGCAGGATATTTCTAATCAACTTTTTTACGCATGATCGTACAACAAGCCAAGGCCAGAAATATAACTGAATGCATTTGACAGATCCTCAATATCCAAGATATACAACCTTTTAATATAAGCATAAAAGAAGACCTAATTGTAGTGTTAGCCTTAATAAACAACGACCGCACGTCTCTTCTTGAAAGTAAAGTATATATTTGATACTTACCTAATACCAATAATCACAAACGGAGATTATGTTGTGCTTTCACCAGGGCTTATATAGGAGAAATATTTTCAGGGGAACTGCGTCTTCCATCGCAAATCTTTTGCTTCTTTTCATTAATAATCGAGATAATTTTAATTCCGGGGTTCTTCATAAGAAAATATCATTACAGCAATTAGAATCTTGTTGTAACTCGCATAAATGTGGCATCACACGAAACGTAGTTGTCCTAATTACAGGAACCAATTACGTCGCCTATAGTGAAATCTAAATATTTGAAGAAATGATGAAATAATGTATTATTTTCACATCCCGCATAAGGGTATCTGCTTCTAGATATATTCGAAATAACAAATTTGGTATTATTTATTACAAAGACTGAAAGTAAAATCCAAATAAGAATATAAACAAAACACTGAATTCATCTTTTATGTTTGAAGTATAAAGCAAACACCGAGTTTATCATTATTTTGAAGCATAAAGTAAACTATTCTTTCATTTGTATTGATATTTCTTTTTACTCTCAAGTCATTTACCTCTGAAGGGAGGAACAATCAAATCTCTAACGCTTATAAGTAGAAAACCTATAATAGAATATTTATTTCTTATAGATGAATCCGTAGCAAATATTGTATCATTGTCTAATACCACTGCAAAATTACAAAGTGAACACAGTATTTAAAACGTATGTATCTGCAACTTTGATGTCTTTGATCTTGTCAGAGCAAACGCTTATTTGGCAATTCAGTTTCACATACGCTGTTAAAACGGGTATCTAACAAAGTTGAAAGATAATCCCATTATTCACTAGAGTATATGACATATGTTGCTGGCTGAATTTAAATTTGTAATCGGTGGATTCGTTGACCCAAAATAATTTAGTTTTCCACTTTAAAAACTGTTACGCATCTTTTCTAAGATGATCAAAGTTAGTCTTCTAATCACATACTATTTATTTATGACAAGCCGTCCGCATAGACGCTATTTAATCATATGCATCGTCAACTTTATTTGTAATCAAAGAGATAGAGTGCATTTTAGAGATAATGTGAATTACAATTTGCACGTGAACTCTTTGCTGTTATAGTAATATTAGGATGCTAAAATTATACAGCTGTCCTGCCGTTGAAATAAAGATATTCTGCATACGTCAGTTCAAAAATTGTTCTAAAAAATGTTGACAATAAATATGGTTTTCCCTCCGCATTGCTAACTTCATATATGCCATTTTTCTATAGCCTACCTTTCATATCTCGATGTCTCTTCTGTTGACCTAATGGATGACAATTTTATATTAGAACAAGTAAAGGTTTATTACATTTAATCTTTGTAGTGGATTGTATTTATTATTTGCTATATTTTGGTCAAACTAATCGAAATACGATTGGCTAAATCAGCAAAAAGAAAACTGATTACAAGCTTGTATTGGAAGTCAGACATGGCTTCACCTATTTGCATACAAATTTGACATTGGATATGACAAATGACGTCATCATAGACAATCTCTTACTCACTTTGAGAAATAAAGAAGCATACTTAAATATACCATGCAAAGATTAAATTAATACATTGTGTATCTTTACCGATAAGACATTATGGGCGGAATGCATTAATTATCATATTTGTTGCTTTCCTGTTATCAAGGCTTACAAATTCAATAAAATGTACTGAGGCATTTTCGTATATAAAAAGACATAGACGCTGACACAAACATTTAAATCTTCAGCCAAAGCTTTGTTACCGTCAGGTGAAATATAATATCTCAGTTTTCCTAGAATAATGTTGTCAAATGATAATAATTTTATTCAGCTTGCTGTATCTTTGAACAATGTTAGATTTATTTATTATTTATCATTAATTTGAAGCAAATGTCTCGGTCAAGATATAAACACTAAATTATAATGCACATTAAAGAATATTTACTAGATACATATATTTTACAAAATCATTAGTATATACATTTACTGTATTAATCAGGTGTACTTACGTAAGAGTCCGTCAAAAAATGTAATATTTTTAGGATCTACGGTAAGAGTTATAATCACAAAGAATATAACAAATTGCATTAAAAATACAAAGTTGAGCTGTGAATTAGTTATTTGTTTCGCCCACAGAATACCACTAGAAAGAATTATATTCACAGCAATCAATATCTCCAAAATGAATGGTTTGTAAATGTTGTTATTTATCACTAAAACAAAATATTTTCTATATTTCATAGTTCCTTTTTCCAGAATTAATCACTGCGTCAATTGTTTCTTGTTGGTGTTCACCAGTCTTGACTTCTGCACATTAACACTTTACAAGTTTAAGGTGTCGGTTTTGTTCTTAGTAAAATCATATATATTTGCATTCGATAATGTCTTAGGTGCTTATTCACGTATCATATTTCCTCTGGTAGTTTTGGAAATTGACATCAGCAGACAATCTAAATGGCATCTTGAAGGTATATTTCACAAAACTATGGAAGGAGGTTCTTGTATACTTTCCTTTGCTACTGCATCACTTGACAAATATTTCAATTTGGCTACTCGAACATGTTTGTCGGCACCATACATTGCATTCTCACCCGGCTCCTCTTTTGATGCCATCTTTTGGTGGCTGAAAATTAATTTCACCAACGTTCAAGTTAGATACTTGTATGCAATACTTTATTGTTTTCTACTTAAATGAAAATACAATAAAAACAATCACAATTTAGAGTATAATTTTGACCTTTTTAAAACAACAGAATAGAACAATTTGGAAATTTTTAGAGAAAAAGTGACACAATTATACATTTGTCTGGACTTTTAAAGTTGTATAAATATTTTTTGGTAACCTTAGAACTAAAAATTTAAGTTTGTCCCCGAAGATAAAAATTGTTTAAAAAATTACAGATGTTTCTCAAAATTTTAATTTTTTTAATATTATGTTTCCTTTCATCCTAACATGCTTCCGTAGTTTAATTGTTGTACTTGGTGTATTGGGATATCCCTAACTTCAAATACATATGCATGGCGAGGTCTTTGAAATTTTCCAGAAAAGAAGTAAATATACTGCAATTAGTTGCAGAAAAAATTACATTACGGCAATATCCGTGTTATAACACTGTTCAAGAAACTGTGATATAGTTGCATGTGAATCGGGATATAATATAAAGCTGGAATACAATTTTAATATTTAGATTGCCTTTAATGATTACATATTTCAGGAGAGTAGCTGAAACACTAACTCCAAAAAAACGGAAATTTAAAACCTATTCAAAAGAAACAATATCACTAGTTGAAACTACTTGTAATTGTAAATCCTAAAGGAATTAAATAAAGTAGTGTAGCGTTTTAGGCATATACTACTCAGCAAGACTTAATTACATCAAGGAATGTATTGATGATGTACCATCAAGCAGGTTTTGTTTTTTGCTTTGTTTTTTATGGTTTAACGCCATTTTTCAGCACAATATAGGCTATACATGGCGGCCAGAATTAATGATGGAAGAAGAACCCGGAAAATCCCCGGTAAGAACCACCGACCCACGAGAAGCTACTGGCAAGCTTTCTCACATACCCACACTGGCCGAATCCGAGACTCGAACCCACGCAGATAGAGGTGGGATGGCAGTGATCCGTAACGGACAGCGCTTTAGACCACTAGGCCACTCAGGGCCCCATATCAAGCAGGTAATGTTCATCGTCTTGTATTACCTCCTATATTTAAATCATAACATTTAGATTCTTCCTCTAGTAAATTTGTTGGAATATTCTTTGAGCTTTTCTCTATAAAGAATAATTCTCACACACGATTTGTTGAAAATGTAAGAAGCATTATTAAAGAAGCAAACGTTTATACACAAATAAGGGTTACACGACAATTATATGATTAACAGGTTCTCACATTATTGTTTACAAAGGAAGATTATGTTTGTTACTTTTTATATAATAGCATGGCTCACTGCTTTCGAGTGAATGAAACATAAACTGTGAATAAAATAGAAAAAGGTCGTGTAGAAAAATATTTGGCGCTGACCATTGTTTTCACGTGTAAGCAAGCTGACCATTGTGTTCACGTCTAAGCAATCTGGTCATGGTGTTCACGTGTAAGCAAGCTGACCATTGTGTTCATGTGTAAGCAATCATTACATTAGTAATGAAATTTGATCACACTATCTTGACATCAGTGTCTTATGAATACATATCAGAACATATTCATACAGCTGCTGAATATACGTCATTTTAATTAAGCAACACGGGTAATATATACTTACAAAATGCACACTGCAATAATTATCACGGCAATGGCGACGACAGCTGCCGTCACGGAGCATGCAACAATGACGATTTCTGAAAAGTTGTCATATTTGGCATAAAAATTAATTCTTCGACTCGTATCATTGATAGTATAGATTTTTTTTACAATGTACATTTTGTCAAGAGATACAGTTTGCCTTAATCTAAGATTTACTTTGTTTCTGTTTTGTTTTACTCCTTTAACAGCAAATAATTAAATATTGAAAGTTCGTAAGATGTACAAATTGTCTGCGCACTATTAAATTATTTCAGACGTTACTTCGTATCGTAATGAATGACTGTTCGTTAGAAAACATACGGTACGACTTCCGATTTCAATTATGTCCAATGTATGTAATTTAACACTTTTAGAACCACGTTTGTATGACTTTGTAGTTTCAGCAGGAAACATTGCATTGAATGTATACAATTATTCACAATACTCAGAAGAGTAGCAAATATGACTTACCCTTTATTTCCTTACTGCTTTCGTAATCAATCCTAACTGCAATATCAAGAAAGATAGCTTAAATTACAAAACAAGTTGCCAAGAAATCATTGTTTTATCAGCCTTGTGAAAAAACGATATTGTGGTTGTAAAGTATAATAAATGCGTGTAAAATCTGTCAATTCCGGTTAACGATTATCATATTTAGTGCAAACAGATACACATGGTAGATTAGAACTGAACAAGCGACTTACCTACATTTTGTTTCCGTAATATATGCAAAGCCGTCGTGACTGCAAAGTGATGAACTCTGTAATGGTTACTGGTCAGTCAAATAAAACACCATGACTTGTCTTGACCTAACAGAAATGATCAGTATTGTTGTACAGAGGGATAAATAACGTCTGTTGCCGGCATAACAGTGTTCTAGGTCTAAGTCTAGCTTTACTTTGTATGTCATTTTCAGCCGTCAGACCAAAACACGGGATCGTATATTTATTTATTGAATATTGTTTATATATTTACTTGCAAAACTTACGTTTCGGTTAAAAAGCAATTGTTAATACAAAATGTACCCGTAACAGCCTCAAGCAACAAGTAACTAAAGTATACATTATCTACAAAATAGCTCTGCTTCCTTTATATTTTGGCAAAGGACTGTTTACGTTCATTTAAAGGAGTTTTGCGTATAAAGTATAATATAATATGTGTTAGGCATACATAACTCCGATAAAGTTAAAGCACGTTGTGTTACTTATGGCTCACTGACTGTACATGGGGCATGGCAAATGTTTGGTGTTGAAAAGATAAAACTCATCAGGACAAATAGGAACCTACATTATTTGTCTCCAATAGTGTAATTGCTAAGCCATGCATTTTAGCTCTGATGGTAGTCACAAAGAAGAAAACACAGTACCGATGTGAAGAACGTGCAAAATAAGAACAATTCGGTTTGAATATTTACTTGTATATTGTGAACTGTATGAAATATTCAATATCACTTGGGGAAATGTATATGATGATTACGTTTTGTGCTCTAGTGTTTTAATATCTATTACACGTACACTTTATCCAGATAATACAATATTTGGATAAACTTCTTTTTCGTAAAGGTATTTTTATAATATCGTTTGTTTTCACGTATTTTAGTGCTGGCTTGTAGATTTCCTTTCGACATCTCTCAATGCACCCAAGCCCGCATCAATATCTACACTTGGTATAGCCTGAACAAAAGTATGTTGCATTTGTTTAATACATTAATCATCAGAACTTTGCTACAGTGTACATTACAAGCGTATATCTAACACAAAGCGCATAACAATAAATGATGCATGGGCATATCCACTGTTTCAGTCTAGTGTGTTTATCAAGATTCAACAAAGTAAGTAAAAGCACCGTTATAGGCACGGGGGATATATAATTCGTCTATAACAGTGTATTTTGTTCAAGAAATACTAACGTACTTCTTTCTTTCGTGTACGTTCAAGCTGCTGGGTAAAGAACGTGACCAGATTATAAATAATTATATTTTAGCGTACCTTAAAGCGATGGCAGTGGAGCATTTAGTTTCGTCGTGGGTTCATACTGCAAAGTTTCGTCGGACATAAAAGTCCTGTTTTGGCAAAGAAAATAAATTATCACATACATAACACAAAACTAAATACATTTAATATGCACATGCAATTACCGTCATTGTTTGGAAATAAATGCTTTCACTGAATTTCTGAGTATTGTAATCTTGTAGTACACTTTCATTTTTGAGAGTATGGGTGTCTAATGTTTATTGACTGTGACTCTAGCGATTTAGTG
This sequence comes from Unio pictorum, assembly GCA_030141615.1. NCBI lineage: Eukaryota > Metazoa > Mollusca > Bivalvia > Unionida > Unionidae > Unio > Unio pictorum. Next base: position 1,749,948 of record JARLTB010000060.1, read on the forward strand.
TATTTGAGGCAAAAGTGCTCAAAAAATTCCAAACCAGAGTAGATAACATGCTTTTAAATTGGATACTGTACTATATATTCATGACCCTAAACGCAGAAAATATATTAAGTTCTTTATCATAGCCTACACTCAAAAGACATATACTTGTATTGTTCTGTTTGGTTACAGTCTGGAACGGTATATTTATTTCGAAGCCATGAGCTAATGACCAATTAGGCCACATTTGTAATTTGCATAAATTCATTCAATTGACGTCATCGGTATTATGTAAGGCAAAACTTTGTTATATCTTTGTTAAATGAAAACGTGGTGATATCATCGCAAAATCTTATATAGAGGTAAGCTATACTGTAAAAACAAACCAAACTCTAATGACACCACTTCTATTGGATTGTTTCAACAAACTTGACATTATTTCATAAAGTTAAGATATCGATATGTGTGAAACGAGCCTCCATATATGCTGTTCTTTGAGGATACAGTAATGAAATGATATTTCTTCATATAACCTGAACAGTCTTCTTTAGACATGGATCCCTTCCCACCAGTTGTCCAGTGCTTAGGGCATGATCTACAGGAACTCTGTCCTTGCATGTCTTGGTAAAATCCATATCCACACAATTTGCAGTAACCATCAGAGAGATATGATCCCTCCCCGCATGGAACTAAAGACAAAAATAGTATTTGTATACTATTGAAAATGCTGCTCCGCGCTTTTCATAATTTATACGACTTGGGTGTTTATTATGCTTTCTTTAGTTTAGGGATGGCCATCCCTAAATCATTCTTTCCATTGAAAAAGTCTTTCATTCGTCACTGATTGTAGAAATTCGTGCGTACACAGCGAATTTTGTTTATTAAAAGAACGTTTAGCCATAATGTTTTGATAATGGCTAATGTTCTTTAATTATAATTTTATAATATTGATTTGACAATAGTTAATGAAGATGATTAAAAGATGACCACGATAATAATATGGACCTCGAGAACAAAATCAAAATATCATCATGACATGACCACAAACATAAAATGATTCTTGATTGAAAAGATTTCAACAAAAGCACTTAAGAAACATAACTTTCTGAGCATGTAATTTCTTGTATTCGGATATTTCTGTAAAGCATCAACACGCTTGTCTCTTATTGTAATCCGTAAAACTAAGATTCTTATATGTTATATCAACAACTAATGACGCTTATTTCAATATTACATAAACCGTTAGAGGAAACACACAGTATTTATAAAATACAAAAACAGTCAGAGAGCGGTTTGAAGTAATTAATTACCATTTTTGTGTTCACTGTTACAATATGAATAATGCAGTTTTAATTAGAAGTAAACTTTATATTTTCTTTGAACGCAATTCGTGAATTCTTTATGTGTCTGTACGGTAACAGTTCAAATCAGTATGTTTCCCTACGGTAAATACGGTAAAAGTTTTACGTTGCAGTAGAGTAACAACTAAGATCCGTATATTTATGAACAACAACAGTTTTGCAATAGGCAATAAAACTATACTTTACCTGAAAGTCTTCGCATTTAAAAACAAAATAAAATACAAGAAAATAAATCTTATCCAATTAATAGTCTGAAATACGATCGGTTGTATGCATGTCTGATATGATTAATATGAAATACAATCGGTTGTATGCATGTCTGATATGATTAGTATGAAATACGATCGGTTGTATGCATGTCTGATATGATTAGTATGAAATACGATCGGTTGTATGCATGTCTGATATGATTAGTATGAAATACGATCGGTTGTGTGCATGTCTGATATGAATAGTATGAAATACGATCGGTTGTGTGCATGTCTGATATGAATAGTATGAAATACGATCGGTTGTGTGCATGTCTGATATGAATAGTCTGAAATACGATCGGTTGTGTGCATGTCTGATATGAATAGTCTGAAATACGATCGGTTGTGTGCATGTCTGATATGAATAGTCTGAAATACGATCGGTTGTGTGCATGTCTGATATAAATAGTATGAAATACGATCGGTTGTGTGCATGTCTGATATGAATAGTATGAAATACGATCGGTTGTGTGCATGTCTGATATGATTAGTATGAAATACGATCGGTTGTGTGCATGTCTGATATGAATAGTATGAAATACGATCGGTTGTGTGCATGTCAGATGCAAATGTGACCATACTCCTACAATTCCAATATCAGCAACCCAAAAGAATCACATCATAGTCATTAAGATTATAAGGAAAACTGATACAAATGTTTCAGATGAATCTAATTTTACTGCAAACGACGCATTACAAGAAATAACTGTGTCTTCATGTATGTATAGTGAATGAATTAAGAATGCACGTAACTACTAACCTGAGTAAGCATTTTCGTTACAAACCTCTACAATACCCTTCAACTTTACAATTTTACACTAACACAGGAAAAGAAACAAAACATATCTGAAAAGAACAAAAACCCCAGACTTGATCACATTGTTAATAACGATATATACTTACTACAGAAATGGTCCACTCTCATAAAATTGTTAGGACACGATACGATTCCCGACACTTCTGTTCCATTTGTTTGTAGAACGTATGTAGTCCCTGTGAGAAACACTGTAAAATTTCCAGTAATCGCTGCTTCCACTAACATGCGATAAGCCCTATCCAACTCCTGAAGCATCAGGTCGGAATCTCCTAAAATGAACGTATTGCATAAGTGATGTTTCTACTCCAATTGTTATGTCCTGTTTCTTTATTCATTACAGCTTACGAGTAATAACTCTCACTTAAGCAAAGTGCTAAATGCTAAAGCGTTATTTAACAAAAACTCAATGCTTACATGACTTTATACTGAAATCAGCCAATTAATGTCGCAGATGGAGAGAAAACGATGACCAAAGATATATGTTTAAAAAAATAACAAGTTGTGGAAAACAGATGATAAAATAATAGTCAAAATGTAATATTATATTTTGCTTTTTTAATTTGGGTAGAGAGAATGGGAACATCGACAATTAAAAACTACTCGAACTGTGAAGACACTTGAAAAACACAAATACATCTGTTTATTACCACACGTTTTTCTTTTGTTTTGTTTTTGTATGTTTTGTTTGGTTTGTTTGGCTTTTTGTCTTTCTTTTTCTCTTTTCCCTTTGCTATTATTATTATTATTATTATTATTATTATTGAGGGTAGTTGTAAATTATATAGACCCAGACGACATTTCGCAGAGTAAAAGCAGGCAAGCTGTAATAAACAAAATGCTTGAGTTTAATAGTTACTTTTCCAGACGCAATATGGTATATGGACCACATTTGCTGTCAGTGTTATCAGGCGCCCAGAACAACCTATAACTAACTCGGGAAGAAGAAGCTGCCAAGCGTATAGCGAAAATGTCTTGGACGGCCCTAAAAAGTCGGTGGAATACCAAAAGTGAAACTTAATAAAGCGTAAGTGCAGAGCGTGCTTGCGGCCCATAGACCAGTTAAGATGGGAATTAACGATATGCATTACTGCTCAGCTTGCCCGAGATAGCCCACGGGGCGCAAATCCGTGACCTTTTTCTCTCTGGACGAAAAGGTTCTTTCTCATTTTGGAGCTCTCGCAATCCATTTTCTAAGGAGGCCAATTTAACAGTTTTGAAGTATCTGAGACATCAACAAACTTTGCATTGCCTCCACCGGCACGACACACAGTTTTATTCACTCCAAGCAATGACTGGTGCGCTTTCTTCATTGTAAACCCTATCCGTTTGGGGTACATCGTACATTTCGGCGACTAAGGACATCATGTCGACACAAGACGCGTTGTGCATTGTGCACACCATATTAGCTGCCATACTCGGCTTAATGTCTTTGTCATTAATGTTATATAGCGTCTGCCCAATGCCTCAACTGGAAATAGCACCCACCAACTTGTTTTAGCGGTCTTCGTATGGTGCACGGGGTGAGATAGCACAATCAGCAGCTGCAAATCTTTGGTGCACTGGCTAGTATGATAATCGGATCTATGAAGCTAATATTGCTTTCGCTGGAAAACATATATATGTCCACCGCTTGACACTAATAATGGTGTCGCTCGTAAATTGCAATGCGCACGTTTTACGAGGTCTTTGTTGGCATTACTATATATTGTATGATTATGAGTCCATAACGCACGGCGATGCTAAGAGCAAATTGTTTCTTAGCAGACCATGAGCTCTTTCTTAGAGCAAGATATTTGCATAGAGCATTGTAAATGATGCGACTGTGTTTACGTTCTTTTTCCATGCCTTTCTTTTCTATACATGTGTCTTCCTAGAAAACTTAATTTCTACATAGTAATTGCATTACGCGGCTCATCATCAAATATTGGCTGTTCTCAACATTTGTTTTTGACCATATCCCAAATGTGGAGGTTATTTAAAACGTAACAATATTCACTCAGCTTCGTATGTCGCACAGGTGTGTATGTCGTTCTATTTCGTTATCGAACCATTCTTCTCCCCATGCAGACTTCACTTATACAAATGAACTGTTATAAGAATAATGACGTATTATGCTTATTAACGCTGTTAAAGTTACATTTCAATAGTAGACGGCACTGCGTGCATGCTCAGGAATACAATTTTGAAATTGTGCAATATTAGAAATATAGAATCGACTTTCTTAAATAACAACCGCCGCAATTTCTGCATTAATTTAGTAGGATTTGTTGACGTCAGATCGTTTATTCTTTTGGCATATGTTGAAATCTCTAAGATATGCTTGACACTTAATATTAACTGTATTATTCAACTTCATTTGACTTTAAAACAATTTGAAATCCCTTCTAATTATTTAAAAGACTCTATTGGAAATAATTATTTCACAACAAAAAATAATTCGTATTTGCATCTACATTAAAATCAAACGTAATTGTACAGTATTACTAATGGATCACGCCAGAACCCATATTAACTATTCATTTAGTGACAGCATGCCTTTGAGTAACCCCAAACTATTAGTCTTTCATTCGGGATTTGCTGGGAGCCAAAACCTAAATGCAATTTAGAACATTTACTTACCAGGAAATATTTTTACAGATGATACAGTTTACAAGTAATCTAATATGAGAGGTTGAATAAACATACTCATTTTATTTATAATAAAAAAACTGCTGTTCTGGTGATTTTTAATATTGATTCTAAATATACTCGCATGTCGATATAGGATTTGAAAATGAAACGAGTGATCCAGATCTGGTACATCCACACAAATGATATACACGAGCTAAATAATTGACTGATTATAAATCGTTGATGTCGATGGTTGCTGAAATGTTTAAAACAAATTCATTCGTTTCAAGTAAAATAGAATAGCATAAAAGCTAGAAAAATTACCTCTTGCTGGACTCGTTGTTAAAGTTAAGGTGAAGCCAACTGTGTTTCTTCCAGCTGATCTCCTCTTTCTTCTTTCTTTGTTACAATTCAGAATCGTTGCATCCTTGGAAGTACATAAACCAAGCATGACACACCCGGTGCCATTTATAACTTGCCATGTTTTCTCCCGTACGCTCTTTATTACAACCTCCGCCTCCATTGATTCACATGTGAGTTCTTCGTATCAGTACCTTAATGTAAATCCCACCTCCTCCGCAGGCTGAATCTCTAAATAATATACACAAAATAAATTATCTTTTAGTAAATCTGTAGGCATTTATATTTCATATACAATTCATTGTTAAACTGTACCTGATTAGTGTAGTCATGATTCTAATATTGCTTCAATTAGAATATTTATAAAAAAAGTTGCTTCCATCTTATGAAAGTATATCTTATTTCCGAATAATGTCTAGAAACTGGAATCGAACATTATAATGTAGTACAAATACAGGCATTAATACAGAGCTGAATTGATGCTGATTCTGGAAGCTGATAGATACGTCCAGCCAGTAAATAACATGATGTTGCTCGAACTTGTAAGAATATTTGCATCTGTTCATTTTTCGAATGTTACTAGACTGGTACAAAACAACATTTTAGTGTTATCTATGAATGATTTCAATAGTCTCTCTCTCACTCTCTCTCTCTCTCTCTCTCTCTCTCTCTCTCTCTCTCTCTCTCTCTCTCTCTCTCTCTCGCCCTGTGCACGTTTGTATGTAAATAAATAAATATATATATATATATATATATATATATATATATATATATATATATATATATATATATATATATATATATATATATATATATGTGTGTGTGTGTGTGTGTGTGTGTGTGTGTGTGTGTGTCTGATATTTCAGATATATATTTGTAATACAAGATATAGAAGGGTTTCAAAGTAACATGCAACAATGTTTGGATATTAGTAATTTCTTTTATATAGTATATTTTTCCTGCGAACTTGCGGCTTGCATACATACATACATACATACATACATACATACATACATACATACATACATACATACAAACATACATACATAAATTCTCCCTTGTTCTTATATTCTGTATTTGATTAAATAACTATGTCTGTCAGACTTTCAAGAGTTATTTGACGCTACAGTTAATGTGTTTTGATTATGGCTATGGCTATTTGGTTTCAAGGGTAGAGTTTCTTATTATTTAGAAACATATACTCAGTTTCAATGCCAAGAGATAAATCTCAAGAACGTCAGCAGTGGAGTTTACTTGTAAGCTTCATGTCTTCATATTGTTGCCAGTTAACAACAAACAAAATAAAGATCTCTTATTAATTAACACCTGTGCATTTTGGCAATCGTCTGTTGGGATTGTCTACTGTCTGAAAGTTCCATTCATGAGCTGTGTCTTCCCCACAAACATAGAAGTCAAGTGGTTCGATATCAAACTGGTATCCCTTTTCACACTGCACAGAACAGTTGATATTCTTAGTATCGTTGTTACAGCTGATGGTTCCATTCGCTGGAGGAGATATCTCCGGGCATACTATAATTAATGGTACAAAAGCATTTGATAATTTACTTTTAAATAAGAAAATAACAGTTTCATTCAATCGTCGAATTAATTTTGATTTCAATTTACAATCTGACAGCAAGATACGTTACGGATATGCTGAAGGCTTTTTTATATTTCCGCTGCTTCTGGATTTAATATAGATGCCGCATGTTGATTAATTCATTTGATTTCCCGTATTAAAATATATCACTAAAATAAATAATAACATTATGTAGAAGGCTTCATCGTCTTGCTGCTCCCGACTGGATTTAATATCGATTCGGAATATTAGGTACGTATACGTACTATAAAACCTCATTCGAGATACCATATAAGGAAAGTTAGCTTAGGACTGGACATTATAGGAAACAAACACTATCATTCCTTCTAGCGACAAAAATACCAGTAATTTGAAAACTATTTCGGTGTTTAGATAATGATAATGCCTTACACACACACACACACACACACACACACACACCTATATATATATAATTTAAGTTCGTCAACATTAATATATATGTTGAAGGTGTACTATGTTTACAATTGATCTTCGAAGTTTTTATTGTTGGATTAATGACATTATAATTGTGTTAACGTCTCGTTATGATCAGAACTGTCTGCCTTTAATATTTTACCACAAAGATAACCTTTTCTTCGTTAGAAAATTGAGTAAGTTTTATTATTCATGTATAACTTTGAATGTATATTTCAGCAGTTTTCATTGTGTATTTCTTTTATATGATTTCCTACAAAATAATTCTTATCTGCTTAATTGCTAAATATCTGTTACATACCAATGTTGTTGATACTTATACACAGAATAACGATGGCCATATTTATTTATTAAAAAGCAGTCAAAAAGTAAAGCATCAATACCCCTGTTAGTGCCAGATGTCATTTATGCAATCTCATCCGAATAATACTGAAGTTTGAATGGAATTAGTCCTAAACATCGTTAGCTTCCATTACAACCAAATAATATTGACTTTTGATCACATTCATGGCCGAGTAAATTTTCCTCGAATTCCGAAACCCGGACATTCTCACACGTGAACGAATAAATCCAATCTTGATCGACGAGATCCATGTTTAAATTGTATTTTGACGTGTTACAGTTATGATATATTGGATATAAAATGGCATAAAACTTATGTTCAGTTTAATTTTTGGAGAGACCGTGATGTAAGTTGAGTGTTCCGCCAATACATTTATCCTGTTAAAACATAAAATACGCTATTTAAAATGTAAAGGATACAGTACTGTGTGCACTGTAAGTATGTACCTCGACATGTTGTTTCGTTACAAGGCTCGGCTTCCAGGCCTTCTCCAAAACAGCTTAGACCACCATTATCAGGCGTGGGTCTATCACACAGACGAGTTCTTGTTCGTACGCCTTGGTCACATGTCACACTACAATCTGACCAGTTACTCCAGGCTCCCCATTGACCGTCAACTTGAATAATACGTATGAAACAAACCAATAGCAGGATTAGTAAAACGAAGAAAGAAACAATAATAAACAAGCAAACGACGAAACAGACAAAAAACAATTAGACACATACGAGGTAGTTTATGTTTATGCATAAAAAAGTTGTTAATTAGGAGAAGGCGTGGTCTTTATTACTGTCGTTTCATTTTCATACTATTATATGATTCGGTCGTTTAAAACGAATTCCTTTCATAGCATAAAAAGTATGTTAAGATCAAAAGTATTACGTATTATATACGATACCATACGTTATATAATTCAACCAATTTGCTTAAATTATTAATAACAATTAAGAGAACGACTTAACTATGCTCAAATTGTGACACAAGCTATTTATATCACTGTGAAACACAACATAGTGAACGGGAGTAAGCCTAGAATTCATTAAGTGGTCATAAGCATGGATTTCATAGGTGTCGTAGACAATTTAAAAAGTTTGACAAAAGGAAGATGTTATCTTGTCAATACACTTCGGCCAGATTTACCCTAAGATCCTTGATACAACATTAACATATCTGGTTGTTATACAGCTAAACGAGACTAGTATAAAAGGACCTTGGATGACACAGTTTTACAAATGCAGTAAGAACATTTCCTGCCTTTGAATATTCATTACAACAAAGACCTCCCCGTCACCCCATATATATATATATATATATATATATATATATATATATATATATATATATATATATATATATATATATATATATATATATATATATATATATAATTTCTTAATAAGCGAAAACTTTTCTAAAGAATTATAATAGGGAAAAGGTATTAATTCTGTCGTACCCATTTTGATTTCACAAAATCTTCCAGTGTAAGATGGTGGGCAAAGGCATGTGTAACCATCCGTTCCATCCACACAGGTAGATTGGTTCATACAAACATTCACATTACAATCATCAATGTTAACGTCACAACGAATGCCGGTGAAACCTTTGTAACACATGCAAGTGAAGGAATGCAGACTGTCTTGACAGCTGCCATGCATACACGGGCTACTGGAACATTCATCGGTATCTGCAACAATCGAACCTTCAATTATTTATCTGCATTTATATGCAATAGTTTTACAAATGGACTTTACAATATTGGTCGAATAATGCAATGATGACTCATTTGGATTCTGTTGTTTTATGTTTTCTTCTAATGTTTGGTGCAGCATTTAATTAAGTTATTTATGAATGCATTACACAGCATATTTATTTTTTAATTTTTCAAAAAACACAAAACAAACATTTTACAAACGAAGACAGTTACGTGTGGCAAAATAATTATTACAGGCGTATTAAATAGCTCACGAAAATATATAGGTCATGCTAAAAACTAGGTCACGTGGTCTAGTATGAACGAAAAATCACTGTATTAATCAGGTTTAAGGATGTCCTTTACAGCATATACACTAGTCAATGGAATGAAAGAGTACCATTCGTATTCTAAAAGAACTAAATATGGATTGTTCAAAGCAATAGCGTTTTTAACTCGTTATTCATACCATCACAAAAGCTTGGTATTTGCATATAGGCTCCGGATAGGTCGGCTTCTTCGAACAAATACCACGGAATTAGATCACCAACACTTTCACTAAAGCACTTGTTCCTTCTCTGCTTTGCATGGGTACTGCTCCAAACATTCAGCTGTGAAATGCTTCCGGTAAAATCATCATCTGAAACATTTGCCATCACTTTCAGTGAGTCTATACACGGAGTATATTTTTATAGAGCAATTACGATGAAATGAGATAACAGAAGCGGTAAAGCATAATACATGTGTAATAGAAATAGTCGCTCGCGGAAAATAAGAATTGTTTACCTACAAAATATGTGTTTGCCCTAGTTAGCGAAAGTATTTGTTCGTAAATATGGATGGGGTGGTGTAGTTATATATATATATATATATATATATATATATATATATATATATATATATATATATATATATATTGTGCACTTTCGTATGTATGTATGTATGTATGTATGTATGTATGTATGTATGTATGTATGTATGTATGTATGTATGTATGTACTTCTTTACATAGTGTTTAAATAGGCGTTTTGTCTTTTATTCTCCTCTTTGGGGCCATTGCACCCGTTCTCGCCTCTGCGCCCGTGACAATGTAGCTTACACGCGAGCGCTGCTTATTGTTCAATTTTAATTTTGTACATGAGGGTTTAGTTAGGCCCACATGGATCAGCCAGTCATGAGAAGTGGTAATGTCTCGTCAGGATGGAAGGGTCCCAAAGGGTTTTCAAAAAAAGAGACAAAACTCAGCATTTTACACTCTTTTGCTGTGATGGTGGAAACGAAATACCGTAGAGTACACATATTCAAACAGATGGTAGTAACCAATAAAAGCATATTGATAAGCAGTTTTATGTGTGAAACTTATTTAGATTTCTCTGTCTCTAAATGCAAGTTATTCCTTATTTGAGCTCGTAACTGTCTTTGATTTTCCATTTCGTCTAACACAATTTTAAACTCAGCTGCTCTGATTATTAAATCCTCGAATGTGACTGCAACAAATTTACTAATCGTGTTGAGACGGCTTGGGTTGGCGGCAATCAATTCGAAACAGTCGCATTGAAAATAATTTCCTAGAATCAGCAGATGCACCTAGTACTACCGATGGAGCCCCTACAATGATACCGATTGGTGAACCTACAATGGTTAATGTTTTTGTTATTCTAGTCAGATCAAGACCAACAGTTGCTGGTGAGAAAATGTCGTTAACGGATAAACGCGCATTTGTATTTTTCGATCAGTACTGTTCTTTTAGTACTTTCATTTCGTTACTGTTTTACTTCTTCTATTATAATTTGATCTCGGTGAGGCTGAGAGGCTGTCATATTGCCTATATTAATAATGCAGATGCGTATTTTAATTGCACAACAGTCAGACTTTGCCCGGACTCAACATCATGCACAGGTACAGTACGAACACTCACTTCTATCTAATTAACCGTTTTTATTATTGCAATTGTTATACAATTGTAGAAAACGTCTGCCTCCTGAATACTTGAATCTTCGTCGATTCTGCCTGATGGTGGTTTGTTACCCTTGTCATTCAACAACACATCGATTACGCCAAAACCTTTATCATCTAACGATCGTCTTTGCCCTATAACCGTTGCTCAAACCAGTTCGTCCTTGTTAAAAAAACAACAATCGAGATCTTTCTGTTCACAAATGAGTCAATGTTGGTTTAAAATATTAGCCGGTGAACGTAACGCGGGTTTTAAAAAATAAATCCCTGAGAGGTTCTGCATCTGCAGTTAAACCTTCGGGATGTGCATTTGCAATGTTCCTCAGCTCACCAAGAGTTAGTTGTTGTACATCAGGGTGATTCTAAATAGCGGTTTCTACTTTAATCTTAACACACTTATGTGACAGTAGTTCATGTGTGTGTTTGAGAACGCCACTTTGACGCAGATATACATCAACAAGTGTAAAAAAAATTGTTCTCGACGTCAACATCTGCTGCCAGCTGATCCAACACCACGCCTACACGTTCAAAACCACGTCAATGAAGTCTGATTCAATTACTTCTATACAATTACATAAATCTAATCTTAAACACAAACACCAATCACAGTTAATAACCCATTAATATAAACGTTGTGTGCTCAAATTGAAATTGTGCTCCGATGACTATGGATTTGTACAACGCAACTGTTTAAAATTATAAACGTCCGGCCTTGTAACAAATGTGGAAAATAATCAATATCAAGACGCTTCTTGTTATACACATTCCTAAGCGACACCACGTACTTTTATGTTCCATTCAAATAAACGAGTATGATCCTGACCTTTAAGATGTGACTTTCATGTCTTTCAAAACGATTTTTAATAAGAGAAATTTTAAAAAATCTTCCATTTGTTACGGTTGGTTGACGTTTCAATTAGTTTTTCCCTTCTTTTTGATAAATTTTGTTTAACAAAACATACAATTCCTATAAGTTACTATACGTGATGGAGAGACATCTTAGTGATTTTTTATATCCAAGTATTTTGTTGTAATCTTAGTATATGTTAATCAAAGCGTGCGTGCACTGGCATAATTAAATGGTTGTTTACCATATTTGGCTAAATACTTAGCAGCTTCAACAAGTTCATACGAGGCAAATACAGACTTGTAGAGGTTTTTACCATCTATGTGATACAGTGAGTGCCAGGTCCTGCTGATGAATCCAGTTTGACGATGCGAATTCCACGTGTGCATGGCACCATCTTGCATAAAATACCTCAAAAATGTTTATTGATTTCGCCATCGCGATTAATCCAAGACTGCAATCCACAATTTTCCCTGGGGTATTCATCGAATTGTGCCTCGTAAATGAAGATCTATTCCTTTGTATACGACCACCAGCCACTTTTTTTAAAGTCAAATTTACAGCCATTTGACGCTCCAGCTTTTGCAACCGCTGAAGCCGCTGCTGACAACAGTGCGGAAAAGCTGCTAGGTTATTCCACAGGTATTTTGCATTTGTGCCACCTTGGACTTGGATAATTTTAATATCACTGAGGTCTTTTTGTGTTTGATTGCATTCAAGTGCGTGAGCTGTGTTTGGGTAATCCACACGGAGACATTTTCCGTTAACTTTGCAACAGAAAGTTTAAGCGTGACCCCAGATTGCTTTTTATTGCGTGGTTTTTTTTCGCAAGTTGATTTTCAGTAGTCTGATGTTTACTTCATGATAGTACATTGTTATTCAAATAAGTAATAGGTTTAAGTATAAATATGAGAAAATTCTAATATTTTTCAACAGGTTCATTAATGACACTCAATTGGCCACATATATAACTATCACCACCAGTGTCTACATGTGCTCGAAAATATATATCATCGTTGGACTGTCCAACAACTCCAAGTGTTCCAGTGAACAGTAATAAATTGGGATAAACTTCCAAACATTACATTGGGAAATCTGCTAAGCAGCATTGTTAATGATTTTATTTACTGAAGGCGACAATAATTTGGTCGACTGTAACTGAATCAGTCTTTGATGATGGTACTCGTGGCACTAATAGCCGTAATTATGTCTCGAATTGACTCAAATGATTGTGGTCCATGTGGATTTAATCCGTCTACTGTGACATTGTATTTTCATCTACGACTCGCATTGTAACTCTTATAGTAAAGGGGAGGTTTTAGTAAAGGGGAGGGGAGCAGCTCGTGAGAATAAGGCTGTGAAGGCATTTGGTGCGCCCATAGATGGCCCTCGAGCAACGTCACCGAGCCAAATCTGTAATATGTCATGTACACAGGTATCTTTGCGTCAACTACGTAAATTAGTTTTACACGTCCACGCACGACTATCATTGTCAATCTGATCATCAATATCAGATCGATCTCTACTGTACTGCTGTAATGCAACGTTTGATTTAACATAGATCGACAACGTGGCCGTCTTGATCAATAAAGTAAAAACAAATATGTGTAAGCCGATTATTATGATATGCAGGATACTCAGGTTCTTCAGGTGTACTCAATATACAAGTGGCCTTGTTCCACGGTTGGTGAAAACCCAAATAGTATGCAATTCGTCTTGGACCTGAGGGTTTAGTTAGGCCCACATAACTTGGACCTGCCTTCATAACTACCACTGATGACATCACAGGTTAGACTGACTTACGTTGCTGAGGTAATTCTGCGAATGTCAGGCACAATACAATATCCTTTTCACTCAAAATGTGCATATTGTCTGGAAGATGTGCATATTGTCTGGAAGATTTGCATATTGTCCGGAAGATCTTTTAGCTAACTAAGCAGTGTTCTCAACGACGATTATCCATTGTTAACTAGAAATTGTAAAGATTCAATGGCAATAACTGAGCTGAGTGTGGTCTCATGTTCTGGAATATAAAAATTGCAGTCATTGACAGTCGAATCGTTGATTGAAGTAATATCGTTCTAGCCTTATGGAGGTTCAATACTAACTCTTTGGGCTGAATTTACAACCACCTCACATCGCAGTATACAATTTACAGAACACGCGTGGGGAAGGGGGAGTCACATCCTCCTTCTAAGTTGTTTCAGAACTCATCATCAGCGAAACAACCTCTTTCATCGTATTCATCACTAATATCTTGAACAAGTTCATGTATAATGCACTGGTTGTAATTGTTTTTAACAAATCTGATAACGCTTCGTCTTCCTCACTTTCACCTTATGTAAATCCATCACAAGCTTCTTTAAACTGATTCCATCGATTAACTGTAGCTTTTTCCCATAGAAACTCCTTGAAAACCATTTTAGGTCATCCAACATTTACGTATTTGTCATGTGTCTTTGATGGCATTTGTATTATGTAGTATTTCCAGTTTGAATGTCTGCTAGCATCAATCACACATATGATTTTCAAAAATCGCTCGGCAATATACTTCATTAAAACACTGAACGATGAAGTTGGAAACTGACTTGTCGGGAGATAGCATGTTTGATATTTTGGTATGTGCTCCCTAACGCCTTCTGCAAATTATTGTACGCCTTCGATGTCATCATCAATCATTGGTGAAAAACAAGTCATAGTGTCTGCATTTGCTTATTATGGCATTTTTAAATTTCCTTGGTATGGTTTCCTATATTTTGGTTGTAATGGTTTTTCTTTTAATACAACAGCGCGTTCGACACTTGTTTGTGGGCTTAATGAGCTAGCTGTGCAAATGTGTGTTCATATTTTTACCTTTTTACGGCCTTCGTCACATTTTGAACTAATTATTGCTGTTCTTATTTTATATGTTTGTGGTTTGGTTGTTAATTCGATGCATCCAAACCAGCTTAATATTTATCCCCACGACTGCATGTTCCAGTTAAATGGTGAAACAACAATACGGGTCCGATGTAATCTTCCCAAACATGTCATGATCTTCATTGTGCAGATGAGCGTATCATCGAATCAATCAGATTACATCAGTGATTCGTTCCGAAATCCTGAAAAAAATGTTTGCACGAGATGGACATGATTTTAAAGCATCTAATCGTTTACATGACAAGAATGTTTTATTTGCATTAAGATAGTGGTTTCATCAATGTTGGAAAGAAGTCGACGGTAGAGGACAAAGTCGTCTTGGTGTTGCGACCTCTTCTCAACGCATGTTCCTTTTAAAGATCATTAACAAGATCATAGCACGGTTGATCACGAGTCGATGGCGCAATCATGTGTAACCTATGCCATGTTAACCATTTTAAAACACATACTGAAGCAACAGTTCAGAACGACGTGATCGTAGAGGACCAAGGATTAGTGCACGAAATGAGTTTAGGAACACGGTTTTGTCGCCATGATTACACGGTTTAAGTGTTGCTTGTGCGATATTATTGATAACAGAACTGCGACGTTTCTTTTAGGTGACGCCACTCAATAATTGTCTGCCGTATAACATGATTAGGCCCTCATATTGTGTGCTATGTCGGTGATGTCCTTGCGAGGGAACCACTGAGAATCCAAGGTGTAGCAGTTTTAAATTATACTTCGTCACGCTTAGTTTGCATAACTAGATGCGAACAAAGAACAATGTCTGCTTTAACACCAGGTTGACCAAAGTTGTGTTTAAGGTGCAATCACAGTTATGAGCACAAATAAGAAATAACGCGGATTTACAGAAGGAGAAAACCTTATAATATGTATACAGACAAATGTTTATGGATCAAAGAGCACATGCGCACAGTGTTTACATTGATCGCTATCTAATGTTTGTCTGAATATTTACACTCGTCGATATTTCGTTTATACAATCACAGCATTATAGTGTAAAGGATGGGTTTAACGTTTTCGAAAATCATTTGAGCACTTCCATCTAGACGAGAATCTGCCTCCCATGACTGACAAAGTTAAAAGTGAAAAAGTCAACACCTGCATGTGGGCTAAATTGTCATGGTTTAGAGGTGGAGACGGGTAGAGTAGCTACAAAGGGGACATAAAAGGCAAATATCTCACACATTATTCTTTATAACAAAAACAATACGGTATTTATTTGCTTTTTAAACTTTAGGTACTTACTGCCAAGTAGTACTGTGTCAAAACGAATTGTTTCAATACAACTATACTGAGTCAGCGATAATTCGTTGTCTATGTACAATGTCGTACTGCAATTATCCTTCAGCAAAGTAACGTAATGCCATCGTTTATCCATTATAGAAATTGTACTGGTAAAGAATTTCCTGAAAAATGAACAAACTATTGACGTGTATTAGCTTGTTATGATGTTCAAGATGAATACTAGTAGTGACTAATAATACGATAAAAATAAAAGCAGTAATAAAGGCTGATTGCGGATAACAATGAGAAATCCCATGCTAACTATGTTCATAGGCTTAACATGGAAATGAGTTGATAGCGCGAAAGGCGTGATGGGCAGAGGGCTTCTAAGGCAAGAGGGATGTTAGAGCAAAATTAATTACTGGCCAAAATGGGTCATGGGGCAATAAAGTGTATGGGGCAGACGAATTCATGGGTAAAAGGACTTTATGGTTTAAACAGTAATATGCAAGACTTTTAAGTTCAAGTTGTAACAATTAACTAACACAAACACACACACACACACACACACACACTCACACACACACGTACTTTAGTGGACGGTAGACTAGTCTGGAGACGACTGTCTTAAGAGAGACGGAGACAAAATGAGACATATAGAGATACAGAGTGGGGAGGTAGAAGACAGAAACGTAGGGAGCAACGTCTGGTTCTGTCATTTTAAGTTATTATTACGGATACGAAATCAACGCGTTTACCATGATTTTCCGAAGGCAATGATACATACTTTGTTAGACATTGCATTGCCAATTGTTTTCATTATACTGTAGCATTTGCTGTATATGCCAAATTGAAGGAATACATGTGTTTGCAGCACAGGCCTCGAGAACAACATAAATTCATGTTATATTGTGGAATAGAGTGGGTCAAACAGTGCAAATCGCGTCATTGTTGCAGAGCTGGGTGTTTGTGTATTTTACTTTTTCTTTCAGATAAAATGGTAGGTCGAATGACGGATTTTTCCGTGAAACATTGCATGTATTGGTCCTACAAAGAGAGAGCATAATTGGATTGATTTTACGCAAGTCATTCTTATAATAAAAGTCACAATATTGGTTCGCGCTTTGAAATGGGCACAACAAACGTTCTCACTTAGACATGTTTGACAAAACCTTACATAGGTACAGAGAGAGAGAGAGAGAGAGAGAGAGAGAGAGAGATAGATAGACTACTCTATGTCGTGTTCACTTTTATCGCTAAATTCTTTTTTGTCAATATATCGATGTAAGTTCTTACAACAATGTAAATCCAAACATTCCGTCATGTATTTGCAATAAGACTGACACGAAATGGAGTAATGTAACGTTCAGTATTTAATGTGACAAGACAAATGATACACTACACAAATGAGGATTGCACAGGATTGCAAATTCACACTGTCTGTCCTGCAATGGTCAAACGCTAGAGTGTACGCAATGTTTTGCCACTCTACCTCAGAACAAAACAGTGCGTCACTCGTTATAAGCAATTTCATTAGCGACACATATTTCCTGAACGCGTTAGCATTGAATAGACTTCAGTGTCTCCTTTACACAGTGGCAAGATCGGACGTGTTTTTATGTGCCTAACCAATATGCACTTTACAGGAACATATAGCTAACCCACTAATAATCGTATCAATGAAGATCCATGGAAAATATGTCAGTTTTTTCCAACCTATTGAATTTGGAGGTTTTGTATTTGAAAATGATAAAAGTCGGATAGAAATTTTCCCCTTGACACATATAAAGTGTAGAGTCTGTGCAATTTTCAAAACTAAAGACACATAGTTTTTCATTGCTTGCAGACATTTCGGCCTTAGCAAATGCTAAGTAGAGCAAGTCATTGTCACAAGACGAGATAGAGAGGGACCTATATAGAGTGAACTAACTTGTTTAAAGTATAGCTGAATCAGCAATCAATATGAAACGCTCGCGCAATTTCACTGAGAAAGACGAAGAAAGAGGCCACGATGTGTCATAACGCCTCGAAAAACGAGAAGAAGTGGTGGCTCACTAAAATCCATGATGACATGAGCCAAGCTCAATCAACGCATTCTACGTCTACCCCAATGCCAACAGATGATACCTTTAGGGAATGTCAACCAGTACTTCCGGAAAGTAACTTCATTCCAGATGCAACAAACTTCCAGAAAATTAGAAGCAATGTACTACACATACAATGTGAAATTTAAGAGTTCAAGTCCGAAAGGCCGCTGCAGAAGGCACAACGTTTCATCAACGTTTGCGGAGATATAAATCAGCGTTATGTAGCTTCTAAGGTATGCGTTCTCTAAGAAAAAGAACGATTTCATTGCTGCTCTTCTTGTCAGCGAACGTTTGTAAGTCCTACCTGCTACAAACTCCAGCTGAAACGTTCTTGCCAGTTATTACGATTGTGTTCTTCCTGTGCACAACTCGTGCGCACCAACAACCCCATAACGGATTATTGTCAAGGGGACAAACTATGCTGTATGTCTGCACCAAATCGTCAACTTTGAACATAAATTATACATCCAAATTACAAACGTGATCAGACAATGAAAAGAAGACAAAGATAAAAGTGGACTTCATCTTTCATGGTTTCGAATATATGCATTAGTCTGGTATTCACATTCCTAAGAGAAGTGTATCCAATAACTTTTGTATTGTCTCCTCTTTAAAACGTATCCAGGAGGAAGTGACCAAATGATCTGATTGGCCATGCCATTGAGTTGAATGTCTAAAACGTTTGGAATGACATAAATGTCCAAAGGGTATCTTCAACATTTAATTCAGTACTCAAGCCAATCAACACAAAGTTCTGCCACCATTTTCCCAACGCTGAGTATTACACCCGACAATGTGAACACCGAGAAACGAGAAACCTTATGCGCATGATACAACTCTCACGCTTCAAATACTTGAACTACCATCGAAAATGTCAAACTATTTTTGATCAGATGAAAACATTTTACTTTGGACAATTATTCATGGAACACAGAGAGATTGAATTTTTGAAGCATGCATGTATCATCGACAAAACGTGCTCCTTAGTGTAACGCAACCTATTCGTGTCCGAGAGCACACTGGTCATCATACTCCCTCAAACATCCCATTTCATCAAAGGTCTTTACTCTGCCAAACCTCTGCATTGGTTACATTTCACTTGGTCATCAAGGACGACAAATAGATCCAACATGCAGAAACTGAGAAGGTACAATTTGGGATTTAAAAGATGCCCCAGATCTTCAATAAAGTTGGATGCTATTTTACAGTTGCCCTGATGTTAATCTCAACGGCACGTAAAAAATAATTTTATATAACACCAAGGACGAATTGGACGAGAGTACTTACCAATGACTCCTAAGCTTAGAACAACGATGATACTCAGAAATAGAAAGAGTTGAGCACAACTGTGACCGACATTACAAAAACGTTCCCAAGTTTAGACGCATTGTGTTAATCTACTACTTGGTGGCCATTGAACCTTTAAATCTCAGCAACAGTATATTTGGAAGACAAACGAATGAAACACGCTTGCTCTACGACGTGGACGAATCTCAAGCATGAAGAAAGGCAAATAATGGACTGTGTGCTCGCTGTATCCGAACGCGCTTTGACAGGAACATAGTTCTGGGTGAAATTGTTTCATTCTTTGAATATGGATATCTCTTGTCAAATGTCTACGCAATTTACCATTTTCCGAACACAGATATTTACCAAAACTACGATGCCTGTCAGAAAGGCATTTTCTTGGGATACGTGAGCGCTTTCGAAACTCAAACAGGACCTCAGCGGCTATCATTCCTGGTGTCAAACTAGCATAGACCGACGAAAATTCTAAGAAGAGTGCCGTTCATAGAAAAGCATCACTACAGACTACGTAAAAGGGACGGAAGGATGGCTCCTGAGTAGAAAAAACATTTTGGCTCGCCTAGAAAAACCTATAAATGCGCCGAACGTTGCTAGCCAAGGCATTTTTTCCTTTTCCAGGCCAAGATAAAGACAAGACAGAAAAAGACATGGACACCCCATCGGAGCACATAAACAAGTTGCGCGAAACACTTTGAAAAGAAGAACAGCTAAAGAATGAGACGTCTTTGGTTACTAATAGAAAATGATTCACCCAGATTCAAAGTCAGACCAGGACCTGTTTAACATGCCACTCACCATGACATGACCATTCAAGAATCCCAATAGGTATAATTTCATCGCATTTCGACTTTGGCGACCTAAGCTCATATCGAAATTGAAATAACCTTTAAACCGAATATATCATCGACATTAATAGCAGTTACTTGTACTTGAATGTTAAAGTTCTCAAAACGGACGTCACCGCTACAGCCAGCAATGCCATAGTAGCACTTTCCTGCATTCTTTACTCAGGAAAATGGATGCTAACTTAAGAATTTGGTAACCATCTTCAAGGCTACTCCCAATTTTCCGAGCGTATCTAAAACAATATCTTGAAGTATAAAATAAAATATAAGAGGCCACGAAAACCCATCTGGACGTTTCCGATGCCTGTAAACCTGACGCGTCGGAGAAGTTTAACTACACAGCCGTGACTAAAGATGGCAATGATCACAGAAAGGATGTTATGACCGTCAAAATAAACTTCACTAGGGGAGCAATTTCAAACTGTGCTATGCTGTGTGGCCTTTCTACTCCGAACCATGGAAACAGAAAGGAACATTTCCACCCTATAAATACCGCTCAACATCCTATGAAACTTCAGTTTGCAGAAGATCTAAGCAGCACGATGAATGTCACCTCATTGAATACGAATACAGAATATGACGATATTTCGGAAATCAACAGCTTGACAGAACTTATTTTGGACTATTAGATAAACGATGGAATATGAGCAATCACGGGAAATGGGTGACGAGGATTTTTGTAAGCTAGAACAAGATTAAAGAAAACGAGACAGTCATGAAGTCGATATTGCCATAACAAGAGGAACATTTAGTCTCATGTTTGTTAAACACATAACTGAATAAATTACAGATCTGACCCATGAACACTGCTATGGATGCCCAAACGATGATCATTGACATATTTAATACGACAAATGTTTGATGATGAGTCAGAAAGAAAAGTTAGAATTGTACCTAGTTGACACTTGGGATATCTTAGACAGATTGTTCAAAAATTGGTTTCAAGAATTACATGAAGATCCCGACACACCATTGAGTTGCTTGGAGGTCAAATGCATCGAAACTGTCTTAAGACAGCATAAGGATACAATGTACGGTGAAATAGTTTTCTTGACACATTTTCAAAACGTCAGACGAAAGAGTAAACGGCTTTATTTAAACGGTGTATGTTGTTTATTGACCCATTGACACTGTACGAATATATGCTATTTCACGATTCTATCACTGGGTTATGTTATTAATTGCCAACAATGAAAAAGGGGATTATTTTCAATCGAGTGTTTTCATGACATTAATAAAACTGTGTGTCTACCTATCTAGCACACCGTCGATAACTCGTCAATCTGTAAAGATGTTTAATAATATTTGTAAGCTGAATGAGGCTAGCGTATATTTACACCGTAACTAGTAACTGGAAAACTTGAGGGTGCTAAAAGTGACACAAGACCTAATAGAAAAGGTTTTACGCCAAGAAACACAGACGGATAGAGAAACGTGAAAAGAGAAGTATAGACAACAGAAACAGAAGCGATAGCATCGACAGCAACATCATTAGATAAAGGCTTTGTAGATTGTAGAGTGGACACAAGTGAGTTCTTCCTCTTCAAAATAAGGTCTTATTCAGAGGAAACATCTGTAGTGAAAAGGGCCGTCTGTCCTCACATAAAGAGAGTAATTGCCAAAAACTAAAACCTTTTCAGGGTTACGGAGATCTCTAGAAATAAAAAATCTCCCATTCGCCAAACTTTTTTTTTCGTATTGTTTGTGTGAGTGTGTCGTCTTTTTTAACCCCTCAAAAATTCCCTTCCTTTCTCTAGTGTGTGTAATATGTAAGGGTATAGTAGTATGACTTTCTTGTGTGCCAGTGAGTGTTGTTGTATGTGTATAGTATGCTTGGCATATGTGTTTGTTTGTTTGTCTTTATTGTTAAAACGTTTTCCACTTCTCCCGTATATGGGTGTTTGGATTATTGTGTGGTTTCGTAATAGTTCTTTTGTATGTAAAAACGTTGGGAGAATTTAGATTAGGTATATGTGATCTCATTTGGATATGGTCTAGTATGTAATGTATTTTGTGTATTGAATGTTTTCCGTCACATTCGTGTTTTAGGCATATAGAGTGAGGTTCTTCCAATTATTCATCATCAGAGAAGAAAGGCAGCAAGTGAACTTAGCTAGACTGAATAGTTACAGGAAGTAGCAGATGCTATGGTCGACTTATGAGAAGTCAATGTCTGAATTTAAAAATTACAAATAACAGCTTCAACAAATACAAAACCACACAAAACCTCAACGTCTTAAACTGTATAATCATCAAATAAACTAGCTTAAATATTTATTTCTTGCAATAAAATGTGCGGATAAGATCTTTTGATATAATCAAAGTTAATTATAATCTCAAGGTATGGCAATGACCTAATAAAGAATAACAAATAAAGTTGTAATATATGCAACATATATCAAACCAAAACTTATTCTCTGTGCAAAGTCTTATGGGTTTGACTTATCAACGTATATGTGACATATATGTCTATATGAACCGAATGCGCATATATATCCTTATCAAGCATAAAATTAATATATGCTGATGATAAAATATATATTTGTTTAATATAAGAATTATTCACTACTCACCCAGCAAAAGATACCTTTAATTTCTTCTCAAGTTCCAGCGATAATATTTCCAAAGGCCCATCAGTCAGGCGAACTATTTTGCCAGAACTATTACGATCTATTTGTATCCACAAAACGAGGGTAAATGTAGCTGCGGCCACTGAATTATTCAGTTTGAGAATGCAATGCTTGGCATGTCCGGCAGGAAATGCAATGTCATAGTCTGTAATGTAAAATATGCGTGTACTCGTGGTCAACATGTTAGACTATTATAGAAAAGAATTTCATTAGGAAATCGCGTTGAGCATTTACGTAATTGTGTAGTTGAAAATATTCTTAATCCAAAAGAAGCAAGACAATAACATTGAATACTTCTTCAAAATATATGTTACCTAACTCTTTATGTAAAACTTTAAATAAAATCTTGATTTAGAGAAATGCATACATGTTGTCTCTTTTTGTAATTGGATCTATTTATATTATTATAACGGGTATGTTAGGTCATTTATGGGGGTGTCTAAAATCTAGATTACCTTTCTGCATGCTAAAATATACTTACTTAGCATTATTTGTTTGTAACCAAATCGACATAATACATAATAACCCATTCACATTTCAACACATATTATTTATTTATTTGAAGATATGTATACGGCCATCAATTATTCCTTTATATTATGTAAGTATAATACTGGCATTTTAAAGTATTTAAAGGGAAATGTAGCGTACAACATTTTAAACATTTGACTGTTAAAAAAGAAGCGAACTCTTAAATAAGGGTGTTGATTGACCGCAAGAACAAGTTCCATTTACAAATGAAACTATTTATGTGTTGCTTTAAATCTATGACTTTGGCGTATTAGAGATACCATACCGATACCACTGATGCGTTCAATACACATGCATAAATCGCACTGTCATGCTTTTTAAAGGCTGCAGATAATTTACCATCTCACCATGACCGGTCTGTGATTATATTTCATATTCCTGTCCATACACTCTCTCGATATATAAAAACCCCACAAAAGGCGATAAAGATCTGCTACTTTAAATCTAATTTAGTAGCTCTAATACATCAGAAGTTTTTTATCTACGTTATAACACTAACTACATATCACCTGATGTAATTTAGTTCGTGCCCTGTTAAAAATATGACATGCAGTATGTTAGAAAACCCGTTTAATACGTTTCTAAGAAAAGCCTCTTTTTTATATTAAAATATTGTATGGATCCACAGTTCTCGTTTGTTTCAATACATTTTAATAAAATAAAATGACTCTTCGTGATTTTTCTTTCATGCCATTCGATATTGAGCATGGAACGATGACTATACTAATTAAAGAAAGTTACTAGAATAATAGATTAGATAATTTGTATTCTAATGGCATTTAAACCAAGGCACTGTATAGAATTGAATACAATTGTAATAAAGGAATTAATATGTTGTACACATTTATATTCTTTATAAATATATACCTGTATATGTGCGTGTGTTTGTGTGTCATCATCAAAAGCAACTTCCAAATATCAATCGTTATCTGACTTTTTGTTAAATGTATATATTAAACAATAAACCATTCCTTTGTTATAAAATCTGCAAGAAATATCCTAACCACAGCATATTATTATTATCACATACGATACTAAAGGTCTTCACCAAAACACCATTATTCTCATTCTTCAACGTTACGCCATACCGTATGCACGCATATATACGTTTCTCAACCCTCTTGAAATGCCCCCAGAAAGATGGATAAAAATGCTAACAGTAATAAGCAGTGGGCATATCTGAGAAGGACCCAGGTCATATAATAGTTTCAATTCTCGATGTATAACGGTGTTGGAGATGGTATCTTATATTACACTATCCACAGACGGAAGCAATAATTCACGATATAATCAAACAATCTCAGCCTTTTATTTAAAAGAAAGTGGGAAGAACGAGAATATAATGCGAAGACGATGTTGAGGCAAACTGTGAAGGGTGGTCATAGTCTGGCAATACATTATTTAACAACTGAACGGAAGTTTGTGGACTATAATGATTTATGTTGGTATGCTGGTGTGCATAAGTTTAGTTTACTATATCTTACAGTTTCGAACAAACACAAATCCAAGATATCACCTTTGCACATTTCCGACGATAAGGCGCCCAAGGAAAATGTAGTTTGTGATCCGGGACACCTGTTACACTGGATTTGTCCATATGATGTTTGATATGTTCCTGCTTCACAGAGAGAGCATGGGGAGACGCCGTCCGATGACCATTGGCCAGGTTCACAAGCACCTTAAGGTTAATACGACAAGAATTTCAGATTTGTTTCATGTTGGGAGAAAAGAAGTATCGGTTATATTAGAGTTAAAACAGTTCTCTATCATGTACTTTAGGATGAGCAAAAAATTTCTATCTGCATATTTAATTGCCTTACATCTGTGCAAATGCAAACTTGAAAACCCCTTAGCTGTTTGCACTTCACAAAATGCGAACTTTCTCAAGATAATGCTATCAATATATGGTATAGAGGGGACTTTCTTTCAAAACTGGAATGCATTGAATTTCTTGACATTATCTATGTTGTTGTTAATTAACTAAAGCTTAAAAAGCACCCGTTTTTACCTTTCATCAATGCATATTGTTTTTAACTTGTATAACATATCTACATACATACCTACATACATACACACACACGCACGCACGCACGCACGCACGCACGCACACACACACACACACACACACACACACACACACACACACATACATACATACATACATACATACATACATACATACATACATACATACATGGATTTAAATCAATAATTGAACATGATTATTACAAATCTTACTTTCACATGAAGCTTCCGAAATAGCTCCAGTTGATCTAGTAATTGTGAATTCTGGACACCTTATGCACATCAATTGTCCTGATAAATCTTGATACCATCCTTTTTCACAGTTCACACATGTCATATTTGCAGTATGGTAGAAGGTTCCAGCTGAGCAGTTCACTTGTAATAAAATCCAAATTAACTGACTTCAGTAAGATAAAAATGTAGTAAAGTAAAAATCTGAGTTGGTTTCATCAAATACTATTTTGCAATTTCAAGATAAATTTGAATTCAGTACATATGCCAGGTTGATCAAATACTATTTTGCAATTTCAAGATACATTTGAATTCAGTACATATGGCAGGTTTCTTTATTCAGATTAAATTATACAATATGTTAAAATACTTTTCTAATTTATACACTTAATGCCCATTTCGTGGCACTTGGTAGTCCTTCAACTGGACAAATTGGAAAATGCATACGCAGGACCGAGTAAGTCAGTTCGACGTACTTATGGAATCTGAGTGAAAATGTGACACATTCTAATATTGTCAATCTATCGAACTAACTGTTGAAGTATTTAAAATAAGTAACGAATATATAATAAGCGAACTGCGTGAAAGAAACTTTTAATGTGTTTAAGTTAATGAAATGTATGCATTTGCTATTCCAATGGCAATTATTAACAACCTACCACATGTATACATATCAGGAACTGGTGTACTTCCTACAGGGCATAAAATCACCATCGTTTTATTGTAAACACCACCAAAGGTAAGGTCCAAACCATACATTAGTGATGAGACGTTTTTGTTAGTCAGTGTCTCTTCCAAATGCTGAAACATGGTAGCTATTTTCTTATAGTCAGTTTGATATGTTTCCTCTGATAAACCTGTTAATTGAATCGTAACAACAACCTCAAGCTGGTTTCGTGCGTGGCCATCGCGTCTTGTTCTTGGTAAATTGAGTTCGCCACAGCGTACCTAAGTGCAAGAAATTAATTTCAAACTAAACACACTGTGAACATAAATTATCTATGAGACCCTAAAAGAAAGGACATAAAATAATCATACACAAGGGATATAAATGTTCGCCGCAAATCCTCTTTTAAATTTCCATGGAACAAACGTGATGATGAACAGTGAGTAATTAGTCACGAGCTTTCTTTTTCATTAAAAATCTTGTTACTCAGTTATGTTATAAATTTGTATACAAATATGCAGCTCCTGTGATACGATGACACTTTACTGCACTACGCAAAGAAAGAAATTAACAAATCATGATTCTTCATTTAATAAACATAGATCTTGTAATTATTAAACGTATGCTGGGATGACGCGCTACTGTTTAGGTCGCGTTGTATTTTGTTCCTCCAAAAATTCAACAAGCAAATTTACGATTGCATCTGAAACCGTACCTCGGTATTCTGTACGTTGCATTGTGTAGAACCCCTACATACACTAGAAGACCATGTATCATTCTGAACCAAGTTCTGGAAGTTCTGTCTAATAGCTTCCTGAGTTGCTGCATCAGAACAATTCCCGTTAAAGTAATAAAGAAGGAATGATTTTGCAATTGGTGTTCCACCACGTATTTCCCCTGAAACAAAATGTAGATTTTTATGATTTTATAAATTTTACGCAACACAATGTCGTCTATGTTTGGACTCAGTATTTAAAATCGTGAAATAGCTTGGATCAGGTTATCAGTCAGACAAACTTCTAACTCTAACATTGGATTTTTTAAGGAATGTGAATTTAGCTTTCAATTTGCCACAGATAAAATATCAACATGTCAACAGAGTTACCAACAGACTATGAATAAAATTGAATTAATGCTTTATACTTCTTCTTCTCAATAAATATTTTCTTTCAAAGCCTAAAATACTTATTCAGTTCAGACATTGTGTTCTACTAAATGTTATCGGAAAATATTATGCATCATATTGATCAAATTACAAGTATGCATTGCATTATAAATATTCTTTTACTTTGAGACCAATGTTCCTGTTTTGTTGATTTTACCACTGTGAGTCCCCTGCTATTCCTATCATGCATAATACAGCCCTTTGTATTATTGATCTCATTCCCCATCCCATATCAAGACCAATCCAGGGCCTGATCTAGCGTCACCGCTAATGATGTATGGAATTTGTATTTCTAACGTACGGTGCAAAGCAGGAGTAACCTTCTCCTTGTATACTTTCCCGTTTAGCGCATGCAAGAAACATGCACCGTATCGTAACTAAATTACCTCCTAACTGCTAAACTCTCTCTTTCTCTCTCTCTCTCTCTCTCTCTCTCTCTCTCTCTCTCTCTCTCTCATCTGAATTATATTGCAAAACTCTATGCGAGCGGAGATAACTACGCAGTTTCAGTTGCATATATACCATAAGATTGACTACGGTATAGGACATTTTTCTTTGGACGTCAAATAGTCGACTCCTCCACTTTCCTTGCACTGACATAAATAACATCTAATGAACGAACTAATTGGAATCATGACATGTACTTTGTGCGTATTTTTTCCCAATCAGCGTGAGAGTCGGGTTATCTAAAACAGGCTTTGATGCAAGGAATGCATGGAGAAAGGAACAAACAAATCCATATTTACACTCGAGATAAACAAACGTTAGATGGCATATAAAGATGTATATTATCTTATTATTATGAGAAGAATATGAATGTGTGAATAGCTCCATTTCCTGACAGATTATTTTAGATAAAACATGGCAGTACTTAAGCTTAATTAAATGATAATTAACCGAAATTATTGTCAAAGGATTAGGCAAAGCAAAATGAGCACTTTATTTTCCAAAGAGCGTGCGTTTTGATATTAACAATTTTATTCTGATAGGACAATGGCGCATTAATATTTTTTTTGAATCTACAAATTATACAAGAAATCGTGAGATAGTAAAAAAAATTAAATTTAAATTTAGTATAAAATAAATCATTTTAATTTCTTTTTTTGATAGGGGAAATTCAAATCTTTAAAATACTAGTTCCAATATATAAAAAACGCCTCAAATCCGTTTACTTTAAGATATGTTGTAATGATACTGGTCTTTTTAAAGAAAGGATGGGGGGGGGGGTATTCACATGTGATCTACACGAAAATATTACTATTTAACTATAAAAGGAATGAGTTTGGAAAGTTATAATAATTTTTCTTTCTTTTCATTATGTACAATGAATTAACTCAGTCGACAGAGTAAAAGAACAATACACCTGAGGTAAATTCGAATCATAACTAAATTCATGTCTCTTGATTTCATTATTTTTGTTTTTGTACAGCGTTTGTCTCAACAGATATACGTTATAAAAATAGTACTACAAATGGTACAGTGTACATATTTTTATTGTCTCAGAATGGAATATTTCTGCATCTGAATCACATATCTACAAATGATTTCTGACTCGTGTAGCCAAAGCTATATCAAATACATCAATGCCAGTACAGTATCATGTACATCATGTGACCAGTGTGAAGCTATATATCTACGATGAATTATCAAAATACCTGGACTTTTACTGTTTCTTAAACTTTTTTTACATCGATTTTGAAGAAATAATATCACACTTCTTCTAGTACACCACTGAAGTGTTTGTTCTTTGATGACTGCACTTACTGATCTAAATTAACAGCAAACAAACATTTTAACAAGTCAATACGTCCGTTAACACTCAGTGAATTCATTGATTATCTTCCACTAGGAAAACGTGGGAGAGAAATTCAAAGTGAAAGAAATACTCTACACGAATTAAAGACATTTATTGTCCACGTAAGTTTTACATCATCGGGTGTTAGCTTTTCGAGAATAAGATCAGAGTTTGTTCTGAAATAATAAACAAGACAATACAACAATGAACCAAATATTTTTTATGATTACTTAATTAATTAAACCGTTAGGGAGAATAAATAAAACAGCGTACACTGACATTCCGCATCAATACGTTTAGGTAGCCATACACCGGAATCTGAACAAACGAATAGCTTCCGCCAATCCTTATCAAGCATGGTTGTCTTGTTCATACACTGGAACTGACAGTAGCTTCCACCACGCCATACATCACACACCACGGCTCCATTTTTAGGTGGTTTAAGATGTTCACATTTTGTCCCGGCTACAAAAAGATTACAAAGTGTCCAATTAACCAAATCGCTACACTTAATGCAGCCCTCTTCGTCCGCAACATTGTGTCCTTAACAAGTAATAATTGTTTTTTGTCATTTGTTGTTCTGTAGTGTAGTCATATTATTATTTATCGTGTAAAGCGCTTAGAGCTTCGTAAGATTAGGCGCTATACAAAGTCCTCATTATTATTATTATTATTATTATTATTATTATTATATATATATAATATGAAATCGGATATGAAAGGGTCCAGGCTCTTCTATCAAGTTGCGTTTAACCATTATACTTTACTATCCAATCAAAGACAGTGTTGTGTATTTTTGTTTCTAAAGAACTGACCAACCGAGAGACAAAAATTGTTACTCCCTTATAAATCCTTGCTGTGGACATTTTGTCAATCTTCCAATTTTGTGTTGTACACCTGTATTTCTTCATTGTCCAATCCAGTATTTTACTTTTGCATCTTCTGGAATGATAAAAGTTTTTTTTTTAAATGGAAACGACAAATAAAATTCAAATTGAAATGCATATAACTCACATCACCTTTACATGCTGGTTGTGTCTTATCAAAAGTCCATAACCCGAACAGCTTCCCAGGTTCGTGTTTGCATTCGGCAAAACGTGATCCAAACAGAATCTTTTCATGATCGCAGTCGAATGAACATAACGATCCAGACTTATATCCCTGTGGACAACTGATGGTCATATAAGGTGTGGGATACAATTTCTGGCACCTTATTTCTGAAAGATAAGGATACTTGTGTCAACGTAGAGGTTTTACCTTAACAGTATCTCCTAAATCATCACACATAGTTTCCAATTGACGAGTACTTACGGTATGTAATATTTTTCCTTTATTCCATAAAACTAATATGTATGCCCTGACAAATATATTTATGTACACATATCGAACTAGCAAGCATATTTTATTCATACCCTATATTCATACCCTATATTCAAGAACTCGGATTTGATGACAATTCAGATAGAATTTTACTTTGAATCTCTGAACGTATATATGTCTCATCTCTAATCTGCTATAGTCATGAACTCGGATTTGATGACGATTCAGATAGATTTATAGTTTGCATCGCGGAATGTGTATATGTTCCATCCCTAACATCTGCTAAAGCTTGATTTTCCTCATTGTTTTCCAGAGAGAAAGGACTTACAAGAAGTAGTAGATAAACTGTATCAAACAGAATGCACATTGCCTCATCTTAGTTGTGTTTGAGTTGAATGATTGTGAACAGTTATGGTCATCTTGTAATAAAAACGTACATACAACTACAAATATAACCATCCCATATATAAATAAAAGGAAATCCATAATGACTTCAGGAACGTTTCTAATTATAACATAATGTGTTAGAATTGCCTTAAAATGCATTTGTTACCAATACCTATTGTCATAAAGTCAAACTTCTCCTATTTCACCGTTTCCGTGGAAACGTATCATGTGCATATGAATACAAGTTTTCATTATAATAACGCTTTCATAAATTACCTTTTACAACAACCTTAAATATGCATGGCCTAGCTAGATTCCCGTTCCGGTCTTCAGCCCTGTATTCAATTTCATGTGTTCCTATGACAAATGGAGTCCCCGGTTCACTCCCCCGTACCAGTCTCGTTACCACGGGCAATCTGCTGTTATCTCTGGTGTCTGGTACCTCCCATGTAACCTGCGCAGCGTCTCTGTCTGCACCCTCTATTATAACACTAGGGCATGTGTTGAATATTGGGGGTTCGACATCTATAGTTATATATATATATATATATATATATATATATATATATATATATATATATATATATATATATATATATATATATATATATATATATATATATGATAACAACAAAGAGGAAACAAACCTAAACTGTTTTGCACATGAATGACGGGGAAATCTAGAAAGCGTACATACTGACAGAGCTCGTGAAGTACATGTAAATACTTTACTATCAGTAGAAGCATGTGCTGATTATGATGGAGTATATTTTAAATTCTTATGAGTTGGTACCTGCGGCATATTGACAGAGGGTTAAGAATCTATAGAAGAGCAAAAAACTACTTCTATATTGAAGCTGCATGGGAACACATGTGACTATATGATAGGTGGTGCGCTTCTAAAAAAGCTGATACAAATTATGGCAAACTTAGACAACTCGTATTAGTTTAAGAATTCACAAACTACTTCTAGAGTCAAGTAAAAATGTAAGTGAATCAACAAAATATAGATACTTTCGAAACGGGTGCTGGTACATACGACGATAATTCTTTGGTTCACAACTTTTATTGTTCAATAAGTCTTCTTCTTAGCATATGATTGATATGAAACCATTACAGCATCAAGCAAGTACGTACAAATTTCAATCTGGTACAGTCTGATAAGAATCGTAACGTCAGATAAGACTAACCAAGAAGAATTATCTCTTCCTACGTGCACTTGTTGCAAATATTGGGGCATGCTATTTATGATTGCATTAAGCTACAAATTGAGCAATATAATAAAGACAGAGCAGTTCTAAATGAGCAAGGTCATAGTCACGAACAGGAAGCAATACCTTTGTTGGGTCAAACAGACCCAAGTCTGTTTCTGTTGTGAGGAACTATGAACCGTTCATGTCAAAAGGTTATACGTTACTTATTGGTGATTTGGATTTTATTTTTATAACATATTATGAGATACAAGAACTTCTTAGAGTATTTTATTATCTAATACTTTGCCTATGTCTGGGAAGTCTTCTTCATCTGAATGTGTTCTTGTTCAAGGAATAGATTGCGGTTTTATTCAACTTCCTCTAAATGAATAGTAATTTGTCATCAGATATCATTTCTTGGCCACTGATAGTCATCGTGCTGTGAATTATTTGCCCACTGAAAGCGTTCATCCACTGTTATTCGATAATTTAGCTGGATTTAAGGTTGTGGTTAATCCACATGTAAATGACAATACGTTCTGGTTCGTCCTATTGAAAATGAAATCCCTGATTTCTACCCTGTTTATGCAGTTACTAGAGCTTGTTCATTTGGCTGACATATATTGATTAGGCGTTTAATGAGGTCACTGTTGCTCTTGTTACTGATCAATCAAAAGGTATTGATCATGTTGATCCTCTTGTAACTACTCCTCCTCTTATTTCTAATCAGGGTGGCAAACTGCAATCTCTTGGCGTTGAAAAAGAACAAAACGATATGGAGATGTCTTGTTGGTTTCAGAAGGGAAAATTACATTTTGATTGAATCTACAGTTTTCGTGATTCCCGTAAGTTTTTATACATTAAATGCTTAATAGGTGAGTGAATGAATATTTCACAAAGCATGCCTCTACTCAACAAACTCAGTTTGTTCGAAACTGTAAGATATAGTAAACTAAACTTATGCACACCAGCATACCAACATAAATCATTATAGTCCACAAACTTCCATTCAGTTGTTAAATAATGTATTGCCAGACTATGACCACTCTTCACAGTTTGCCTCAACATCGTCTTCGCATTATATTCTCGTTCTTCCCACTTTCTTTTAAATAAAAGGCTGAGATTGTTTGATTATATCGTGAATTATTGCTTCCGTCTATGGATAGTGTAATATAAGATACTATCTCCAACACCGTTATACATCGAGAATTGAAACTATTATATGACCTGGGTCCTTCTCAGATATGCCCACTGCTTATTACTGTTAGCATTTTTATCCAACGAATGAACACAAGAATCAAGAATTGTTTAATTCTTGCACTTGTTGTTTTGTATGCTTGTATCTGTTTAATGACGGTCAACGTAACTGTATATGTATCATTCCGAAAGCCACTACATCGGCAGATTGTGTACATGTATCCTCATATTCGTTTTATAAAGTAACTCCCATGTCTTTATAAAGTAACTCCCGTGTCTTGAACTGTTTAAGGCACTGACAATATTGCACTATCAACTGACACAAATAAGCAAAACAGAAAAACTTATTGCTAAACACTGTTTCTTATTCTCCTTTAAATAACAATATATCGGCCAAATTACGTGGACTGCATTAAACACGCTTTCTTAAAAATCAATCAAACAAACTAAACGACCAGTACGGGTTACCTAATTCCAGTGCAGCAATGAATATTCTTGAAAATTAAATGATATTGATCGATAAATATATACTTTTCAGTTTTCTATTTTCTCTACTGTTATTTGAGAAGGAACACTATCTGATACGTTCGGTGAATGTAATTAATCTTATGGACTTTTATATAGAACTAGAATGATAATACTTGTGTCAGAAGACTCGTGTACCCCTTTTCAAGTAACTAAGTTTTATTTTTATAAATAAAAGTCATGCCTAAGATAAAGCGTGCTAGTTGGTTTCCACGGCATCATATTTATTTAGACATTAAAATCCTAATGCTTCTACAGAGATCAATAAAGTTTTCATATGAGAAAAAGTAGCCTTGCCTTACCAAAATAAATTGGCTGATTGATTTGTCTAGAAATTTTCATTTAATTAATTAATTAACATTTTATGTAGTGAAGTAACAATTAAATCGATTAATTAGCTTCCTTGAAAAGTTGGTGTTTTTCATCGATTTCCTTACCTTGGCATTCGGGCTCTCCATGTTTCTTCCAAGTACGATTGATGGTACAAATTAATGCACGTGCTGTGTTGTTTGGCATGTCGTATCCGGTCTCACAACTGTATGCACATACGCTGCGATAGTAGTTCTCCTGAGTACATGAAAGAGTTGCCTTTGGAATCAATGGAAGCTTCGGGCACGTCCAGGCTGAAATATAGTAATTTAAATTTGATACAATGCGAGATTGGCGATAGAAGACACGTTGTATGGTACAGGTCATAGCTGGAGTGCCTCCAATAGCTAGATGCACGTGACAGGACATAGACAAATAGTCTTTATCTTGTAATAAGATTTGTAATAAATATATTTATATGTATGCATCTCGAATTTACTCAAAATGTACTTTCTTAGTTCTGCAAACCCGGATAACATAATCTGCAAAATCTGATCCTTACCGAAACTGTACTGCATTTTCGAGTATTTTTCCAGCTGAGATCTGTTCTTCTTACTGCACAAGTCGACGGGTTGTACTATGTGCGCATTAATATCGTTATTGTGCATTGATGCATTTACTATTGTGTATTTTTTTTTAATACAGCTTATGTTAAATTACGTTGTTTCCCTAGTGATTTTGAGATAAGTATGCCTTAGGTTGAGTATATAATAATAATGTTACTATATTTGTATGAGAAAATACGAATTCCTTTTCTCAGATGAATACTTTACTCAAAACAAAAAGGTCGTGCAGTATTAATGCTAAACAAACCTCGCTCATATTTTACCACACAAATGCAGTAACCATATACATATAGTGCATGGATGTTGAATATTGAATGGTGTGCATAGAGTTCAAGACAGTCAAAATATTATATAGACCCCAATAAACCAAAATGTAATTAATGTATTACCCCATTATTTTCTCTAAACATTTAACTTTTAGTGTGCGTACCAAATCTCTTAACTGACATTACTGATTCGAGAAGAATGAATTTGTCTGGTTCCCTACTTAGTATGCTCCTTGCGTTGCACCCTGCTTTTACTAAGTCAGGCGAGCGCCGACGCCATATTGTCACGTGATAACTCAAATGGCCTCACATGGAAAGATCTAGTTGATCTAACCGTGGTACATTTATTCTTTAAATATTCTCTTTCTTAATCATACAAAGTGAACTTTACTAATACTTTTGATTTGAAATATAGCAGTCGTTATATTGTGTTTAAGTTTAATCACCAATTCGTCATATAATTATTTTTACAAATATGTTTACTAGTAGGCGAAGAGGAAGGAAAAGGGTTCACACAAAGGTATTTTGATAATATTGCACATTTTACACAGCGTCATCTCAAAGATTTCTTCTCAATCGATTCCTTGATAACTTCTACGTCAACATTGACATGAGGTGATTGATGTACGACAGCCTAAATATCAACCCTCTTGTAAGAGGGGATGAGGGTACCGATTGCTTTGCAAATATTGCACTCTTCACACCATGTCATCTGATATATTTTTCTTGCAATAAACTCCTGGATTCATGTAACATTGATATATCATTGTACATGACACACACACACACACGCACTCTCTCTCTCTCTCTCTCTCTCTCTCTCTCTCTCTCTCTCTCTCTCTCTCTCTCTCTCTCCTATATATATATATATATATATATATATATATATATATATATATATATATATATATATATATATATATATATAAAGAGTGAGAGGTTGAAAGAAAAATCTCATATGAGAGAGAGAGAGAGAGAGAGAGAGAGAGAGAGAGAGAGAGAGATGAAACTGGTCCTGATGGTAAAGTTGAAATGTACAATACAATATTATTGTTCGTTTGTCTACTGTCTGATATTTAAGGTCAACTTGTAATATTATGGACAACATAAATAGAAGAATTCGTCCACCAAATATATGAGACAGTAAACACACAATGATCATGTATATTCATTAGGTCTAGATTGGCTGGAAGGATTTTTGCACTTACGTTGACAAGTCGGTTGCCTGTATGACCAGGAACGAGTCTTCAAACAGGCTATCTCCCTTGGACCATCCAACTCAAATCCGTCGTAGCATCCAAACTTGCAAATAGATCCCAAAACAAAGGGATTCTGTGGATGGCATAAATAGTATCCGTTTGTAACGGCAGAAGGGCCTGGGCAGTAGATAACTGAAAAACAAAATCGATTGAAAAGACAGCACGGGCTACGACTTGAGTCCAACATGATCGAATGATGAACTACCAGCACATCGTTATCAGAGGGCTGTAGGTCTAGGAAAGGCTGCAAAGTAACATCGGATCAAATTTGTTTATTTTCTTTGGGTGTCCGTTATGTAGAACTAGAATTTCCATTGATGCCTAGAGTATTAATTACCTAATACGCTTCACAGTTACTGAAAGGGGCACAGATGACGCCAGGCTAGCATCCCATTGGAAGACCTTTTTTGTACAGCGGAAATTGTTATAGTATTTCGCCTTCACCTTAGTGTAACGGGCAAAACTTATGGGAGTAGGCTGGACAAGGCGGCAGATGGATGAGCAGCGGACATAAAAACTGTTCTCTGTAGAGGCGTAAGGGCACCAAAACATGGCATGCCCAGAGGCTGATCGAACCTATGGAACACCACTTCAACCCAGTATTCAACGCTAGTCTGAAGGGAAACCCTGAAACCACGTTATTTCTGTCACACACAACAGAACCATAACAAAGCACAGAAATTTAGTAAAAACATTCCTTGCTGCTTAAAAGGATCATATTTCCATGATTAATTAAGAAAAAAGTGACTGCACAAATTTGGAAACATTATCTTAACCTTAAGTTCAAGGTTGTATGATTTACTTCAGAATTAAGAGCCAGTACTCATGCTAGTACGGATCTATGATATCTCTGTCATAAAATTCCTAAATACATTTTAACATCATTAACTTTCAAACGTGCTGGATATTCCGTCCATATTAGCGGATTGTTCACTCCTTATAGAGTCAAACGTCCCATATAAATCGTGTTCCTTACCTATGTGTTCAAGATGTTATTGATATCTTAGAGAGACTGTATGGCACCAAAGCAACAGGACTATTTAAAAGGTCACCAAAAATACACATACTAACAGTTCAAGTTACTGCCCATTCAATTGCTACATTGATAAATACAAGTACCATAATCTTTCAAACTAATCTGAAATTAGACAAATTGTCCGAGTCGTTAAGCAAGGTGATATAGACGGTCAGCAAAAATTATCGAACTATATGAATTTTATCTACTTTAAAAGTTTATAAACATATCGCCCTTTATCATCAACGAGTTTTGAAAAATATAATCAGGTTTCGGGAATATAAGCTTTCATACCAAACTCCCTCACAAAGCTGGTTGATACTTGGTTAGGACATGCAACAGACGATAAAAAAATCAAAAAATCAGAGTTGCTTGTTTAAATTTTTAGAAAATGGTTTGATTTAGTAGATCAAAACGTATTAACACAAAAAGGCATACAAAATCTGTGATAATGTCGGATTGCTTGGTTTAATTTTTACTCCAGATGAATGCAACATTGCGTTTATGTGGCCAAAGTTACATCTTCTTCCAAATATATCATAGGTGGAGTCATTCAAGGCTATATTCTTGGCCATTTGCTATTTCTTCTTTCCATTGTTTATGTATCACTTCAACATAAAGTCACTGAACCAAATCTTTTAGCGGATGATAAAACGTATGTACAATGAGTAATGCAATCCCTTCTATTGAATATAATGTGCAACAGGATGCTGAAGCTTGTTTCTTTGAAGAGAAACCATCAAAATAAAATGAAACATAGGAAAACCTAAGTGCATAAAAATTAGATCAAGGCAAAGAATAAATAAATTAGAGAATACCAATACATTTGCTCCAGGAACTAAATTTAATAAAATAGAAAACCTAAACCTTTTCTGTGTAGTTATTGACAGGCATATATTTTGGACAATCACATAAAGCTCATGCATTTTGCAAAATCCTGCAAAAGTCTTTGTTTTTGTCAATATACATGTTTTACAAAATGTATACATACTGCCTTTTTTATGATTGATGCACCATCTGATGCATTGCAGTGCTGCTAATCTTAATTAAATAATTAAATATGATGCATTGCAGTGCTGCTAATCTTAATTAGATAATTAAATATGATGCATTGCAGTGCTGATAATCTTAATTAGATAATTAAATATGATGCATTGCAGTGCTGATAATCTTAATTAGATAATTAAACCCCCAAAACGAACCACTAGAATTATGACAATCAAAGACTTTACATCGTTATGCTTAATCCTTAATGTACAGTGGTTACCATTCAACTATAAAGTAACGTACTTTAAAACTATTATAAATATTTTCATAACATGGCATCGTAATCTCCCATGATCGTTTTAATTCGGCTTCAAATATCCATTCAGACAATCTTCGGTTGATTTCGTACTCAAATCTTCATTTTCCAAAACTAATTGTTTGTTTTAATATGACATGTGTACGCATGTATGAGTATGTATATGTTATGATTATACGTGTATCAAACACTGTCTTTAGAATGTTTTGTGCATATTTTTTGGGGGATTTATAACATTAATATTCTGTTATTTGAGGACTACATCTAAGATTGGTCTGTTCAGAATCAAGTATAGTATCTTTAAAACAATATTATTGTTATTATTATTATTATTATTATTATTATTATTATTGTATAGGTCTGACTCAGTATACTTTCTATATAAGACAGGATAAGGTCAAAAGATCTCCAACTACAGAATAATTGATGAGAAATGTTTCAACGAAAGACTAAACTTCGTAGGTCTGTCTATTCATATGCGTTTTTCGGACTTACGGATTCCGAAAAAGAATGTATATAGCTGACCATATTCTCTATTACTAAGGACTTATTAGATGTTTCGTGCATCCATGTCCGAATGTAGACGGATGAGACTAATTTTTTAGTCCAATAGCTTTTTTAACCTCATATTTAACCGATTAAACTTGGACTTGGAATATTACATAATCATTTTGTTTCGAATGAGTCAAATCATAGTAGCTAAATTAGAGCATCCGCAGAGTTATAGAAAAATGTAGTCTTTTAATGTAGTTTTTGTGTACAGCTATTTCTGTTTGCACGTGTTTCGCTTTCACGATTATTAAAATCATACTACAAAATCGATCATAAAAAATACA
Source organism: Unio pictorum (assembly GCA_030141615.1). Classification (NCBI taxonomy): domain Eukaryota; kingdom Metazoa; phylum Mollusca; class Bivalvia; order Unionida; family Unionidae; genus Unio; species Unio pictorum. Next base: position 1,789,861 of record JARLTB010000060.1, read on the forward strand.
TATATCATTCGTATGTCTTATATACAAAGAGCACATGTATTTCAACCAATATCTATTTCAAGTATATGCATGTAATACTTTACATATTCCATACCAAATAAATACTATTTTCAAACTATTTACCATCAACAACGATCCTGAAAGAGACTTTTGCCAGATTTCCGGAACGATCCTTAGCTGTATATGTGATAAGCGTTACTCCGTTTCCAAAGTTAGTCCGAGGCGCTTGTCCGTGACGTTCCACTCTGCAAAAAAACAATTTTTTTTTAAATATAAAGAAGTTACATTTTTACAAGAATTTACATTTTTTTTAAACATATAGAAACGAATGCATATGTTAAAATTCAGACGTCCATCTTTATTAATAACCGTTATATGACTATCTCTAAAATCTTTCGGAAAACTTTGATTTTGAAATTTGACTTCAACTTAGTCCCGGGTGTTATTTCATATTTGCGAAATAATTCGTGTAACCTACATGCTTTCTCAAAGTCAATTAACGTGGAGAACTTTTACTACAATCCTACTCAGGAACGGTTAGACTCCTTGAAAATGGATAAATTGGTCCTTCTGGCCAGAACAAAATAAGACTTCTTTTAACTAAGTACGAAACAAAAGGGGACCCGAGTGACCGAGTGGTCTAAAGCGCTCTCCGTTACGGATCACTGCCATGTCACCTCTCTCTGCGTGGGTTCGAATCTGAGATTCGGCTAATGTAGTTATGTGAGAAAGCTTGACAGTAGCTTCTCGTGGGTCGGTGGTTTTTCGGTAGCCAAAAGGCTTATTCAAGGCCCTTAATATTAGTAAGAGAGACATAGTAACGGCCAACGGATGATACAATTGCGTGGCAGAAATTATAAGAGCAGCTAAAGTAGACAGTTTTTGTAGATTTTTTTTCTTCTTCTCCAAATATTAGATTGGTTGTTATCCGTTTGCGAGGGTGGCGGTATGATGCAGAAATTAAATAGTTTGTAAATTTGATCTGAATGTCCCAGTTCTCGATACACTATGAAATTGTATCAGGTGTTGATTACGGGAACGTGTGTTTTTGTTATCTATTTTAACGTAGCTTTAACAATTTTTCAGTCATATCTCTACGACGTCTGCAGTGAGGCAGTTTATAGTGATGTCTAGCACTTGAGAATCATGGCGCAGACATGTAGCATGATGTCCCCACCCAGTCCCATTATCCTGACACCAAGCCGACCAGTCCTAACACTAACCACTTAATGCTGAGCGCCAAGCGAAGCAACTGTTAGTACCATTTTTGTAAGTCTTTGTATGACTCGCCCGGGGATCGACCCAACAACCTCCCGCTTCCGCCACTGACACTTTATCCGCTAAGCCACCGGAGCAGATATGTATTGTATATATGATGTACTATATTCATGTCTAACAATTCCTAAATCCCTTCAAAGAGGGGTTCACTTCATCTATCTATCTATCTATCTATCTATCTATCTATCTATCTATCTATCTATCTATCTATCTCTGTCTGTTTGTCTATCTATCTATCTATCTATCTATCTATCTATCTATCTTATCTATCTATCTTATCTATCTATTTGCCTATACATCTATACGACATTCTTGTACACACCTGACAACTCCATCCCTTTCGTCATTAGCTGTTGGCTCAGCCCAGTCCGCAAAGGCATGTAACTGTCCAGGAATTCCTGTCAGATATTGATCCGCAGGACAAGGATATATACTGGGAGGCGTTTGATCTTGAAAAATGTGGAACGAAAATTAATTATGATAAAAACGTTTGTGAACCCATTCTATCTACCCATCTCTGTAACTGAAAATCTTCCAATACGATGCCGTAGCATTAAAAACATTTATTTATATTAATTTTTGAAACAAGGGGAAATACAAAATATTATTACTTTGTATATAATATTGTATTCATAATTGATTTTATGAAGCAAAATAAAATTAAGTAATTTTTCTAGCTTGCTTATCACTGAACTTATGTAAATGTAGTAAATCAATGCTCCTATTGGAAGAAATCTAAAGCTACGGTGTAAACTTTTTAGTCGTTTGGCAGGAATCTAATATATGAAAGATACGGGATTAGAAAGTAACCTGTCTCCATCGGAAGTACTTTTATCTTTCAAAGAACGATATGCTAATAATGCTATTCCAAACATAATTAAACAATTTAGCCGTAGATATCTTCATAGATAATCTTACCTTGGGGCGGTGAACTACTGCCTTTAGCAAAGCACAGAAAGGCACATACAACAGCTCCAATAATGAACCAAAGAAATCTTTTCTCCCGGTGGTGTGGCGTCTTGTTACTCAAAGCTTGTGTCAAATCCAGATCTAATATAATCAAGGAAAATAAGTAGCAAATAAACATTACTGCAGCCTCGTAATCATTTTTTATTAAACAAAAAGAGAAATTAAATAAAAATTAAAAATTAAAATAGTTTATAAAATAAATATATAAAATAAATATTAATAATTTTACTCTTATGAGCAGTAGTATTGTTCAAAACGTTGGCGGTATTCGAACAACAATTCCAGTATATCAATAGATCAATGAAACTTCAAGAAAGTTAGTTAAATCAAATGTAATCTCCCTTTGCAGCTTTAACTGAACATAGTAAATTCAAACGAGTTGTCTCCCATAGGACAAATAAATACAAAAAATTCACTACATGTGATGCATCTAGCTAGGCCTATTTACAATAAACTTCTGCCCTTCAATTGTTTTTCAGCCAATTATAAATTAGGTTTGTTTCGAAATGCGTTACCAGCTGGATGATAGTGAAATCTAAAAATCAATTCCAGACGTAAGTAATTTACAAAATTCATTAACCTGAGTGATCACACAAAATGAATATAATATTTCTTGGTAATTATTGATACATATTTTGTGCAATGACGTTCTCCACTTGGCAACATTATTCAGGCACCAAACTATAAAATCTTTTCAAAATCAATTAATTTATTCACTATATAATATCCAAAATTGAATTAAAGTGTAATCACGTTGAAATACTTTGTGAATACAGGACCAGGTCAGATCACTCCTAATTCGTTTAACTGTATGCATATGGTAACCAGGAATATGTATATCTAGCTGTATATCTGTCTAAATGTATGTATGTATGTATGTATGTATGTATGTATGTATGTATGTATGTATGTGTGTGTGTGTGTGTGTGTGTGTGTGTGTGTGTGTGTGTGTATGTACGTACGCACGTATGTTTCGAAATATATTGATCTTGCCACACAAACAAATGTGAGCATGTTGTCTAGATATCCAGCTCAGACGTGTTTAATTCATGGGGTTAAAGTTCCTATAGTTTCAGTTCGGGAGAAATTACTATTGAGATATGTTTTTTGTTCTCCGTGAGAGGAAACACGCTACATATCTCGAGCTATTCCAATATCTTAAGAGAGAACAAAGGCGTGATGGTGCAATTTATGCCAGAATGTTGTCGGTTATTTGTTCTGTGTCGCTATCACGATTAATTAAACAGTAGTATCAATAATTATCATGATAGGCATACACCTAAAATGATGACTGCAATTACGAGTGATTCTTAACAAATTTCCAATCGCTGCATACTAAGGATTAAGAAATAAGTTTACAAAGTTGACTTCATTATTTAAATACCCAATTATTGTTACTAATTTACCCGAAATTGTTGACTTTCGCCATATTCCTTCGAAACAATCCCAGGCAACAATCGGTTCTGTGGGATGGACACATTTTGTATTGACTGGAACTAAATCTGATTCCACATCGAAAATGAGAGGTTCGCTGTTACGCAGGCAATGAAATTCCTCGCTTACGTTACGATGCGGCAAATCGCTAACAGAACATACCTGAAAAATTCAGACATAGAATGTATCAGCAAGTTAAACACCTTATAAAATCAATCAAATTCTTTCTGGCTGTTTTATGGAAATAAGCTCTTTATAACAATTTGTTTCTTTTACGCTCCGTCCGTTACAAACAAAATGTTCTATGGTATACCGAGAAATTATGGCTTTGTTTAACGAGGAGCACAATTAGAGATAATACGGCATTGTGTATGTTACAACACGGTTCGATTGATTGACTAAGAACGAAAAAAACCGGGAAAAAAATTAATCAATAGAGAACACGTCTTTAAATTAGAATTGCCTTAATTGTACTTATTTAGCAACTGATTGACCTACTGTATTCATTTCATTTGTCAGGAATGGTCTTACTGCATCTAAGCCAATTTGTGTATATTTTAAGACAATATTGGGCTTGCTCGTTGCTTTCATTTTTGTTTGGTCTCTCTGTACTTCCATATACATGTATATATTCAGTTTTATACTTGATGATATTTATGCAAATGCTACTATACAGAAAGAGATATAGCAGATATTGCAAAACCATTATTTATAATCTAGAAATAAATGTCTTTAAATAACTTTAGTTGCCTTTATCTGACTAGCTGTTAACTTCGGCAATATCGGATTAGATTTTCTATTACAATGTATCTTTCTCATCACTTTGAAAATAACTTCCTAACGTTCGATGTTTTTTTAAAAAATTAAAACGCTCTTTGGGCGCTGGCTTGCAAAATTCATCAAAAACTTTCTAGCCAGGATCGATCTGACGTTTGTTTTGTTTTCAGTCGTATTTAATTAAATTTGTAAACGAAAAGAATATAACATACATCGAAAAATACTCACCTTAGATTCACCATTAACATAACAAATGTTCAAAACGAGCAGAGAGAGTAGTACTTCCCTGAGCATGGCTAAGCTACGCAGAGTGCCCGATATGGATAATAGGCGTTCGTGTGTTTGGCGTGAGCCTATATAATCAAGGGAAAGCGTTATTCAGCACAATTTCATTATCTTGAAGGCGGAAGTCATTTCCATGCTGTTTACATTCGCAAGAGTTTAAAGTATGCTAACCTGCATGTGCGATGGATTAGGAAGAATTAACTTCATTGAATTCTAAAAGCCCCAATCCATCCATTCACCCATCCATCCTTTCATTATGTCAGCTGTTCATTTATCAACTATAACCTATATCCGCATTCCTTAATGTTTGAAGCAGACAAATCTGCCGACGTTCAGTAAACTCAATCTGAGAAAAATCTCCTACATATAACAAATCTTGATGCATAAATTCATGTAATTTATTATTGCTATTGTAGTTAACATTAGATTTAATATTATTATTATTATTATTATTATTATTATTATTATTATTATTTTATATTATTATTATTTATTATTATTATTGTTTATTATTATTATTATTATTATTATTATTATTATTATTATTATTATTATTATTATTTAAATTATTATTGCTATTAGTATTGATATTTATTATTGTTTATTTAATATGATCATTATTATTATTATTATTAGTAGTAGTATTATTATTATTAATGGTGGTGGTAGTAGTATTAGTAGTACTATCTCTCTAATCCACATCCTGAATTACATGCATATTTTGGGGTGCTTTTCTCCTCATGGAATGGGCCACTTTGTCTTCTTTTTCGTAGTGGTAACAGTAGTAGTAGTATTGTTGTTCTTGTTGTTCCTATTCATGTTGATGTTGTTGTTGTTGCTATTGTCGCCGTTGTTATTGTTGTTATCTAAAGTTGATTTTTTTCCATTAAAGTTTCAGCAACACAGTCCTAGGTCATTTGTAGTCATATACAGCTGGTACGTAGGAAGCATACATATAGTCTGACCGAATAGTAAGTTTTATACAAACTCAGTCATTTTTTGAAGATATTAGGATCAGAAAATAGTGTGTGTGTGTGTGTGTGTGTGTGTGTGTGTGCAAAGATTTTTCAGTCATATCGATACGATGTCTGCAGTATGGACGTTTATAGTGATGTCTAGCTCTAGGGCATCATGCCGCAGACATGTAGGATGATGTCCCACCCAGTCACATTATCCTGACACCAGGCCTACCTGTACTAACACTAAACTCTTAATGCTGAGCGCCAAGCGAGATTACTGTTAGTACCATTTGAATAAGTCTTTGATATGGCGTGACCGGCGTTCTAACCCGCGACCTTCCACACCTGAGGTGGACATTCTAACCACTATGGACGGAGCGATCGGATCCAAAAATACAGAACTGCATTAACTACATTAATTTCATCATCACATAGATAGGAACTTGCACATGAAGGATGGAATATGTCAAAAAAAAGACTGAGAAAATGGGAAACGTAAATTGTGTTAAATACTCTACGACTAACATCATTTTCTCGTGGAATTTCCGTTATATTTGGAAAATAGAAAGAAGTATAGGCATGTGTTCTAATGCATGCAGCTTTTAATGCGTATCTTGTTGAAAGTTAAGCAACTATCTTCCTAACATTAATCAGTTTAGAAAAAATGCATAACTCGAATCATATGCATGTGAATATACTATGTTGACATATGGAATTATGTAATTGAATGCTACATACCAAGATAAAAGATTATACAGCGATAATGTATCTTGTACAGCTGGATTACATTTTGTATTTGCAATGTTTAATTCATAAATATTTACAATAATATTCTATATAAACTACACTTGAATATATATATATATATATATATATATATATATATATATATATATATATATATATATATATATATATATATATATATATATATATATATATATATCAAAGCACGTGTGGGGCTTTCTATCAGAATATCACATAATGTATCGATTAAATTCTTCGTCTGCTAAGTGAAATTTCTCAGAGTATAGCCATATTTACTGTTATATGAAGTTCAATCATAGAAATGCCAGAAGTAATAGTGGAGGAATTGTAATTAATAACAAAGAAAATAGCAGTAAGCTAATATATTGAAAAGTACTTGTTTATGGATTTGTAAATTAGATAAAACTGCTTGAAAGTTTCAAAATTATATCCGTATTTGTTTTCGCTATTTGCTATCAGAAGAATAAGCTTTTAAACAATTGATCAGTTTGCTGAAATACAAACTGGTGTACATAAATGTCCATCTTTAGTAATTTATATTGAACTCACTGCCTGGTTAAATGCAGAACGACTTCAAAAACTGATTATATTGTAAATACTCACACTATTTCTAAAGAAAACCATATTGACTTTGACACTGATAATGATTATACAATAGTTTCACTATACAAATGTTCAAATTTATCTGGTACTTGTTTGCTTGATTTGATAAATGCGACTGGATTGGGATACGTAATTGTAGAGACGATATTGAAACTCATTCTTTGGAGATTGTAATTCTCGCAACGTGAACGCTGATTACAATACAAAAATTAGGAATAAATATGATCAGCTGATGAATCAATCCAAGTTTTAGAAATAGACCAGGTTCCATTTGGCAGCTATATATACAACAGCTATTTGTGATCATGATTCGGGTAGGGGAGATAATTATGAGCGTTTATGGATATTTAAAAATGACCTTGCAAAACAATATTTTGAGAACTCTTATAGAGAAAAGGCGGTAGTGTTTATTTTTATACTGTGAATCGGTCTAAATCAAATAAAGTACGGGTTATCCAATATTTTAATACTTTGCACAGTTACGGCAAAGCCTTTCCAAATGTGGAAATGATTAATGAACATTATATATTGGGTTAAGGAACGAGCATTAAAGAACTAGACAAAGCAAACAACAGAGGATAAACTTAGCAAACAATACGAAATCTGAAACAGCATAAACAACATCAATGATTATCTTTTTAAATGAGTATGCCAGAAATGGAATGGAGACGCATAGACCATATATGTTTAAAATATTTAATGCTGTATGTGTGCGTGTGTGTTATGTGTGTAATTGTGATCTGTAACGTAGCTATAGCATTTTTTTATTTTCAGTCATATCGTTACGATGTATGTAGTAGTGACCATTTAAATAGTGATGTCTAGCACTTGTGCATCATCTCGCAAAAATATATCATGATTCCCCCCCTCCCCCGTCACATTATCCTGACACTAGTCCGACCATTCCAAACACTAACCTCCTTAATGCTGAGCTCAAAACGAAGCAGCTGTTAGTTCCATTTTATAAGTCTTTAGTATGACTCGGCCCAGGTAGGAACCGCGACCTTCCGCATCCGTTGCGGACATTCTAACCACTAGACCACCGGAGCGGTTCTATATAATACCATATTCGATCTCGGTGATTTTGCCACGGAATGATGGACGGCGCCTTTATACCTATATTTTAAAGTTTATATTAAGTTTTGTGATGCTTGTTATACAGTACATCATATAAGCAGTGCTCTACTAAGTCGCTTTTCATACTTATTTACCAGTATTTTAAATGTAATAATATTTAACAGAGTGGTAGAAGTGGAAAATTCACAACTATCGGATACACAATTTGGTTTCAAGAAAGGAGGATTAACCAATGATTCAGTGTGTTTTGTTTATTAATACAAATTTCAAACAAGATAACATATAACAATAGCTGTGTTGAGTTATTTGAAATAGTTCTGGAAACGTCATTGCAATCTTCGGAATATATCTTTATAGAGATAGATGTGTTGCATTTGTGTTTGCTTTTGTTTCATGACGATTTTATTTTTCTTGGTCAGAAAACAGTGGGAATATGCTATATCTACAGGATACGTTGTATGAATACTATAACAAATTGAAACCAAAATATTTATTATGGTCATTATAAAAGGTAGTCAATTCAGATAATACAAAATAAATAATACAGACGTAAAACAATGATTTGGTTGATCTTGTTTTTTCGAGCAATGTACAATTCTCTAATGCTTAGAAAACCTTGGCTTGTTTATCTAAACTAATTGGCTCCATTTATAACTAGAGAAAGCGTTTTTCTTCATGTGGCAGGCCCCACTATTCGAAAAAAGAAACGCCATTTTGATGACGTTGGCTGTTGATTTTTTTCTAATGCGATTCCATGATGAATCGGCGTGTTAGCAGTTTTGCTATCCAGTCATGTTTATTTCATCCTCGGTTGTTTTGTTGCTTTTTCTTGTCGCTTATGTTTAGTCGCCGGCATGCATGTATAGAGTCGTAGCTATTACACAAATGTATAAACAGACTTGTTAATGATATTCCCGAAAGCATTCATGCACAGATAATCGTGGGCGTAACATCATCGGTGGTCAAAATACTGAGGTGAATGGGCATCACAAATGCTTAGAACAACTCGTGAAAATGTACAAATATGATATAATGATGACCTGAAACACGGTCCAGTATGGTCACCTAAAGTCTGCACCCGTCAGGATCGACCAAATACTGCGCTGGTGTTAGATCAACAATGTTGGTTTGGGCTCGACCGATGATTGACTGTCGCTGAACAACGGGTGCTACACTGGTTTGACTTCCCATTTTATGTTGTATGTCATGCACAATTCAAATTTTGCATGTTTCTATTAGGTTTGAGAATCAAATGTGTGTGATGAAATTGGTAATGCAATAGATGTAAATATCATAAATGATCTTTATTCCGGTACGATTAGTTAAAATATGACCAGGCACAATTGCTCTTGCGTTGATGATTGAACACCTCAAACAGCAATTGATACTAGTCTTACAGTATCAAGAAGTCGTCGACGGTTCAAGAAGTCTCCATTATTTGTGACGTTTGCGGCATATTCATGAACATGGTCAATCACAACATTAAGTGACGCTATGATATAGAGATCAACCCCTTACCCTTGGCGTTGTTAAAAACAAATTGTCTCGCTGACCTCCATGGAATAAATGACGCCTTGTAATCTAATTTAAGCATTTTTGCACGCATTTTCCGGCATCTTCTGCAATGATGCTGATAAACTCATCACTGGAATTATTAATGATGGTCTAACAAACGAACAACATGGATGCTAACGCTCTGATTTGTGAAGATGATTTCTACACCATGTATAAATATCGATGAGACTGAGTTTTCGGATCGTTTGACGTAGATTGGTGAAGAGTCTCAAATGCGACGCACTAGATATTTTGATCCTGAACCTGTGATAGCTAGCAGTCATTGGACGCATTCAGAAAGTCACTGTCAAAGTTGATAAACCTCGCGCATAATGCAGCCACATATGGGTTCACATAGTCATTAGGAGCCGGCTGCATCCCCTTATTTGTTGGGAGTATTTATTTGATCGTGCAGTGTAAGTATGAAATCTCGACACGTATGTAAATCGTTGCAGCGATTTCAGCTTCTGATATGACGATATCTGATTCGTCACTTTGTTGTTTATACGCCACTGCAAATCCACGAGATGTTCGCCATTAATAAGCTTTGCATAGTTATTCACAGCCACAATTTTCTTGGACGGGCGATAATTGCACGTTTTGCGGGATAATTCACAAATGTCTCACTCCGGCAATAGCAACAAGAATTCACTAAGCACATCAATGATCGTTTCTTCTGTAACTTGCATTTGCTGTCTTCATCGACGCACCGATTCGTGGCCCTTTCGCCTAATCATCTGACCCATTCCATCTGACCCTGATTGACCACCTTGATAAATGAGTTAGGACATATTATATTCAACGAAAATGTGTAGCCGTAATAGATGGAAATCCGCACTGCCTCACAAACATTTCAACCAACTTCAGATTGTGGTGGCTGCCCGTCGTCAACAGTGGAGATTTACTGTCGCCACTATTGCCGTAAAATCTATTCATGATTTTTTAGACCACCAATTGTCTCGTGTCCATGTCGAGCTAGTAACCGTTTTAATCTTCCCGGCTTTAGCCTGATAACAAATAAATTTTGGACAGTGTCGGTTTTAAGTCCAGCCTGCACGCTGATATGGTGGGTTTCACCGACTCATCTGTATTTATATATGTCTACAAATATCATCGATGCTCTCTTTCATTGATTTATACCGCTCCATAACTGTTTTTTTCTCCCGCAAGTTGTGCACGAAACAATGCTTCCAGCACTTGAAGGTACAGCTCAAACTGATCACGGTCAGTATTATGCAAAAAGGTCTATCCAGACACTTGACGCCACGCAAATGAACATTAAATGCAGTGAATACGCGACCACGAATTGCAACGTCTAGATATAAGCAGATCCTTCATCTATTCATCGGCGAATATTTTCTCAGGCGAAAGATTATATCTGATAATCATTGACTAGTAGAGTGATGCATCATTCGATGCAGTTGACAGGCCTAAATTTCTCAAAATCGTTGAAGAGAGCGTCAAATTTGAATCGAACGTGCTCGGTAAAGGTAAGAAGAATTTCGCCAATCAAAAGCACGGATCAGGCAATATGCCGTTTACTAGAGAGACACTATATGCGCCTGGACAAATCGACTTTTTGGCGATAATACTTGACGAATGTACGGATCGGCATGTCTTCCTTGCCGGGACGATCAGTCATCGACAAGAATAATTTGAGAGACGACGATGATACCGTATCGACCTTTAGAAAAGGTCTCATGAAGCACGCATGCACCTCAGTTAGAAATCATTCAGGCACTTGTATAAGCTCACAATCATAATTATCATCGGCGGTGATTTTGAACCACTGTCCTCGTTGATAAGGGATGTAACAAGATGTAACGGATTCAAAAGGAAACACTAATGATGGTTGATACCAATAGGATGCATACTGATGAGTGACTCAATGAAAAAATAATTATGATTAATCCGTGAGTGTATAATATTAAAATATTGGACAAATTAGCACAATCCGAAGGAGCCTAATAATGTAACATAAATGTGAAAACTAGTAAATGACCTTACATAATACAAGGACGAAGGTTAATAATTCACAGTAATTTCACACGGTCAAAACGATGACGTGTTTTACTCAAATGGTAAAATTGATGTATTCACTCAAATGGTGAAAAATAATGCACTTTACTCAAACAGTAAAATGATGTTACAATGGGACAGATATCATACAATATAGCTTTACAGTCCTGAAACTGGGTATAACAAATTAGTCCACGGCTAGAAGATTACATGTATTGCGTTACACAAAATACGCAAGCGGTAGGTACAATATACATATATAACAAAAGGATTTATACAATTCGATGATAAAGGAAGACGTTGCGATCCACAGACATAATGCTGACTAGTTCATTGGCAGATTTTATCAAGAGCGGTCACTCAAATCCTCCGTCATTAAATCCAAGTTATGTCTGAATTTATAACGTTAATGCATAGACCAAACGCGCGGATGAGATTCTAGTTTGTATTGCATATGATTGTTGTCCATCGCGAGTCAGATGTGACTGGGAAATCAATGATGCAGATTTGTTTGAACGTATACTAAAGTGGATCAAGATCGATATTATAAATATAGTGTCGACATCAGCGATTGAGAGATTGCTCAAACCATCATCGGTGTATATTTTGGCATATCATGCCACGACCAAAGTTCGATCGCCGTTTTTGACATCGACATGCACAGAGCTAAGGCCATGTTTGTGCACAAACAGTGAATATTCACATTATCCAATGCCGAATTGATAGATAAAATCACTAATCTAATCGGTGTCAACGATCGACATAAATTCCTCTCTTGCGGATTTTCAATGATAATGGTACAGATCATCCGATAAAGTATTGTTGCCATTTTCAGTAATTACTGTTATGGCGCTTCGAAGCTTCTTTAGTGTATTTGTGCACTTACGCGCATATCGCTGATTGATGCTACAATAACCATGCAGAGGCTGAAGTTTTACAACCTCAATACGTCGAGCAAAACTCGCAGCATCTTCCGGAATGACAGAATAGCAGAATGTCTGTTTTCTTCACGACAGTCTTTTTCACATCGTACGCCGACCCGTACAATCGGAGTGCACAACTGGTATTGGTGTACTACTCAATGCAAAATATGTCGGCGTTATTGCGCTGCGTAAACGAAAATGGCTTGCGTTATTCTGCATGAATTTGCGTACGTACTACGTTCTGATATTGTCACAAATTAATTCTGATCGATGCGTCGATTATGATTATTTGATCATCGTTCATGCACAATGAAATACAGTCGATCATTCAATTTTGTTCTTGTAACTCATCTATTTCCCGTACACAAGTTCCCGAATACAAGTATCTGGGATACAAGTATCGTAACCTCTATGATTTAGTAAATAATGATCAACAAGGCATTACAATGATTATGGTTGCCACGTTATCGCTGAACAAATCATGTTTGTTTGGGGCGCCAACCTATGTTGTATTCACCAATCCATACTTGTTTTAGCGACTCATGTTCGTATGCTTGTTTGTTTCTTTCTCTGAGCCACGTTTGTCTGTTTTGCTGATCACTCATGTTTGACAAGACATTCAATATGTGTGTCAATGATTAATGTTGATTTGTTTCAGCGATTAATGCTGATTTGCTTCAGCGATCTATAATTAATTTGTTTTACCGATCAATGTTGTTGATAAGACAATCGATATTTGGCCAAATCGATGTTGGTTTTAGCAACAATATGGGGTTGGGAGATCAATCGATGTGGGTTGTACAAGACATATCGATGTTTGGTTTATTTCACCGATTAACGTCTGCGTGTCCGATCAATGTCTGTTTCGCCGCTCGAAGTGTGTTTGGCCAATTGTTTGCTTGTTTGATCAATCAATGTTTGCTTGTTTGTTTGGCCAATCACTGTTTGTTATATCAATTAATATTTGTTTGTTTGGTCAATCAGAGTTTGTTTGTTTATTCCATCATTGTTTGTTTGACTTGACAGTCGAAGATGGTTCACAAGATTATCAATCTTCGTTTTGATCCCTGGGATTTATGTTTCAATGTTTGTCTGTATGGGTCATTTATGTCCCAGATGTTCAATAGGTCAGATCAACATTATGGTCTCATCAAAACGCGGAGTATACATTAAAACCATGCCGCAGTAATTCGGATTCTTTTCGGCATATTTTTACGAATATAAATTTTGGCGTTCTCTGTCTCATCTAAAAACATCTAAAGTAATCCCAAACAAATTAATCGCATTGTGGGTTATTTTGTACAATGTCACTATTATTAGCTTGTTTATAGTGTAGCTAAATTCGTTGTTGCGCAGATATAATGCGATAACTGTCGCTTTACCGATGATGTAAGTGGTGTCGTCCCACTGATCAAGCGTCTCATATGACCCTGATTGTAACGCGGCAAAAAGGTTGTGGTGGACATTTGTCGGTCTGGATAATTTTCGTTAAACACTAATCCCAAATATTTTGCATTTAAATACCTCATATGCTTAATGAGAGTGGCATACAGCATTGCAAGTGCGTTGGCGGATTGTACCGTGGAAAAACGATTCTGATGGTCATCTTCAAATTATGTCCATATTTGAGTGTAATTTCATTTCGACGATGTCATATGAGAATTTTATCACAATTCATGAAGGCAGATTTTTTTAGTTTCTGAAACAATATGGCTGTAAATAAATTGAAGACATTTGGTCAATGCACCTGCAAATATGCCATCAGACACTTATCTATGGTAGTACCACATTCTCATTAGGAGCAATGGAGAGTCACAAATGCAGTTAAGACTACCCTTGACTTTATCCCGTACATATGATTTGCTCGGTTAAGTTATTACGATCTAATAATATTTTAGGAAGTGCCTATATATTTTAAATATTTTGATCCTAAAGGTGCAGATAAAGAGATATTTAGGCACAATATTCATTGGCAGAATGTCTCCACAAAAACGAAAATTTCAAAGACACGCTTTTTTTTCTGAACGAAATATTGGAAAAACAACGTTTTTACATGCATTTAAAGCAATTAAATAAATTTACAACAAAACTGACGTGTATATATATATTAAAGAAAATTGATTCAAAACTAACACAAAACGTTATCTTACGTTGCAATAACATATGTAATGATCGTACACTGTCTTTCAAATTGTATGAAAAACAAGTTTTATTAACTTCAAAACAAAAAGCCCTTCAGGTGTTGAGATAAATCTGTAGATATCCAAAGTAAAATATTTGCAGTGCAATGAATTCTGCGCATGCTGCGGAAAAAAACCATTGTTACACAAACTGCCTCCAGTCGTTATTGGTTTATATATGCCAACATCAGAAGATACTTTTGTTTTGAATTTGTCTTAGGTTTCCCATATACCAACACAATAATATATTGTTTGAAAATTGAAGTACATTTACTATATTGGAATGATAAATTAGTTAAGACCTTTTCTGCATTTGTAAATGTGGTATGAAATGAACGGTTTGGTAGGATCTAAAGGGCACAAACGACAAGGTTTTATAAGTTGTGTTAGTGACTGAGAAACATCTGTCATCAATTAATACACGTCGAGTCATTTTCATGCCAGACAAACAGTTCAAACGAGTATGAATTATAAAAGACGAAACAACGTTTATCATAGTCAAAATAAAAAAACGAAACGACTTTTTATCACAGTCAAAATAAAAGACGAAACGACTTTTTATCATAGTCAATAATAGTATCTAAAACTTTATTTACAAACAGTAGGGACTATAGTTTAAAAGATTTTCAAGTTTCAATAATAAAATGACTAATCATTTACTAAAATGGTTGATTCTTATAGCAGTACTCTTATATTAGAGACATGATACATCAACATTGTCTGGCAGGCAGTCAGTCGGATTGTCCTTGCACACAGCACTAAAGCTTGATGAATTCAACTTTTCAATAAAGTAGTTGGAAGCTAATTTAATTTGTGAAACATCTCTGCAGTCCTTAATACCAATGTCCACTGGGTTACCGAAGGTCAATCCGCTCTCTGAAAAATACCAAAATAAGAAAACATATTACACAGTTACTTTGTATCAGTATTTACCTTTGTAAGTTTAGTGATTCTCAAAACATACATATATTAATTAAGAAACTAAAGTAATTATTCTCACCTTGAACTGATTAAGTAATCTTACTTACGTAATTGACATCTTCATGACGTAATAATAAAAGCAGGTTGATCAATTAGTGAACTAACCCCTTTCAGCATTATTTACTTATCTTGATGTATTATTGGCCTTCTATAATTGCTGGGTCAGTCCTAATTAGGTTTTGTTTCTAGTCAGTACAATTTATTTTCTGCAAAACTTGCCCATCAAAGGTAGCTTAAACAGAAGATCGATTTATTTAAATTACGCAACCAGTTTTTCTAAGGAAACGTTAGGCAACTTCACAAGTGTAATGTATATTTAATTGATCAGTGAATGTATTCTAATCAAGCGTTTTCTTTACAAAAGGTCTTAAGTTATAACCAGGACTAGAAAGATGGCATTGGCGTGAACTCGAGTGTCATCAGTTCTTACCATTTTCGACACATTCGTTTGGGCCAGATTTTGGTAACCAGGTTCCGGACGCCCCACATGTGTACCACTCGACGGAATTAAACTCTGGTGGTAGGGAGAATCCGGACAAACAGGAAAACAGACACACATGATCGTAGTCTTTTTTCCATCCATTGCATATCAAAATGCCATTGATAGGAGCAACGAGGTCTTTGCATGGATTTGCTGAAACAGTATATTTGCTGCAATTAATAAGTTTTCAAAGGCGTGACAGTGCGGATCTGGTGATGATTAATTTATTGTAATTAAAAGTAATTATAATGTTTAACATCATAGCCTTTGTATAACTGAAAAGTGTATTTGAGTCGAAACAAACCAAATACAGGCAATATTAGACATACACATTGAAGTCATATTTCACATAAACTATAAAACCCTTTAACAGATTTGATATCTTTAAAACACCGTCATTGTTCTACAAATAAGACAGATATTTCAACTGTTACTGAAAGGCCTCTTCCTTAGAATTGTAAAAGTAGTCATGTTTTCTCCATAAATGTGGATAATCTAGTTAAGTTTGCTATAGCGTCTCCTCCTTTAAATTCATAAAATTTTCTGTGTAAACATAATAGCAAGAACATTACAAAAAGCTTACGTCTTATACTAATGTTGAAAACACAATTTGAGACCAGTCCATTACTGGGTTTTGTGGCGATATACTGAACAGTGAAGTCTCCCCACGGGAACTCATAACTGTTGTTGTCGTAGTTGGACTGTATAATTAGGGAAGTTCCCATGGGGTCTGCGAACGTGGGAGCTAGCCATGAGATCTCTCCGGTCAGGTTCGACACAAACTCAAATATGTTACCAGAACACCCTTTCACAACGGGCGGCTGAATGTCTGAAATAGTAAAACAAATTGCCGAATGTGAGAAGAGGAGGTATTGTGTCAGATTATAATATGCACAACAATGATTGCACAATCAACACAAAGATATTTCATTAAAACTAACGAAAGAAAGGGTGTCCGGATTTTCTTCTATATAGCCTATCTTTGTTTTAATAATTAGTGCCTATTTCATTTCGTGAGCAGACTTGGTGCGTGCATAAATATCGACAACAGAGACTCTACAAAGGTTAGATTACGAAAAAGAGAGACTTGAAATAATTTCGTGTTTAAGTTCGAATATGATTAGTATCGTTTATATGAACACCCTCGTTCATCTTATGTTTAGACTTAGATCTTAGTTAAAATGGCATACGAAGTTATAGAGAGGCGATGACTGGAATGGGGAATATATATATATATATATATATATATATATATATATATATATATATATATATATATATATATATATATATATATATATATATATATATATATATATTCGATATATAATATCCTTAAGCTGTATCATATCAGTAATGAGCATGAGAAGTTTTCCTTTAGGAAATATACAATATGTTGCCGTGGTGTTTTTTCGATTGTTACTTCATTCGTTTTGCTTTACTTACCTACTTCACAATTCTTCCCCGTCCATCCAGTGGTACAAATACATGTATAGAATCCTAGATTGTCAATACATCTGGCTCCATTGCGACAGGGTTCTTTTTCACAATGCTTCGAAACTGCCATGAAAACAATAAGAAGAATAGCAACATCAATATTACTTATCAACAGTCATCGCCACCATCATCATCGTTCGTATCTTCATCATTGCCATCATCATGTTAATGGTGTAAATTCAGACATGCGATTGTAAGGTAGTTTTAAAAGCGATAGCAACAATTACTGGAATAATATATTGATATGCAGTTGATTTATATACATTTAATAAGTTCATGATTGGATAATTCTCGTAGCATCCTTTACTATGTTATTCAGCTCAAATCTACAAATATATATCTAAAATAGATATGTGTATCTGAATTGTGTAACATACACATGCACGTAGGAGCCGCTCCTGTCCACGTCCCCATAAGTGTACATTGCCTACTTGAAGAGTCTGTCAGGTTGTACTTGTCATTACACACGTAACTGACCACCTTGTTATACGTATAATCAGTTCCCTTCACTAGTCCGTTACTGATGTTACCTGGGTATCCACACGTCACAACTGAAAATCAGAGGAATCTACATTTGATCCTGTTACAAAATATTGTTTTAAACACCTACATAAGCACTTTCTTAAATAAAATACGACAACATAATGGTTGTGTAACTGAAACTGCTTAAACATGTTCTTTTCTTTGTGGTACATTCAAGACAAGTACTCCATATTTTGTTATTTGCTCGTCGTGCTATCCGAAGAAGCGAATGTTAGCTGAACATTGTACATCTCACCATTTTAACCTAGACTTCCCTCAGATTGTCAAGGCTGGTGAACCTTGCTTAATTAAATATGTTGTTTTCTTTCCGACAATGAACAACTGATTGGTACTTGAAGATTTAACTGCTATTCAGCTGCTGTTGACACAGCTGAAATAACTGCGATAACTTTGTGACTTCATAATTTCAAAAGAATATTTTGCACCTATTTTAAATGGAAAATGCTTTATTTGAACCAACTACCTCTACTATGCAGTATATATACTTACCAGTATCACAACAGATTCCAAGATATCCGGCAACACATTTGCAGTATCCTGAAATTCTTTCATGTTGCATGAAAGATCCTCCATTGAAGCAAATAGTATTGCATATTTGGTAATCCCAGCCATCCTCATTCGCAGCACAGTCAGTAAATTCAGTACATCCTGGTTTGTTGTTAACCCACACCTTGCGAGAACGTTTAGCATAGCCTCCACCACATGTTTCTGTGCAGGAAGACCACGACTCCCACTCTAGCCAGTGACATCCGCAAAAATCCCACTTGTCGGATCTTTGTCCTTGAACAATGGTCAGGAAAAGAAGCAAAAGTTGCCCCAGTGGATACCTCGACATACTGTTCCCACTTACTCTTTCTCCTGAATGAAAATATAAATAGTGCGCAGATTTCCGGTGTCGTTGCTAAATATGTGCTATGTCTCAAATTTAAAACAATGGTCAAAGCTTATAACTGCATTCTTTCAATGTTTTATGCTTTTTATACTTCTTTCATTTAAGTGTGAATGTGTTTCTTTAGTGAGCCTGCTAATACGATAAATAGTCTGATAAACGAACGATATAGAATTAAATAATCGGAAATAATTTGATCTGATCTAAAGGTCCATTTTATATAATTGACTACACTAATCTTGGCATTAATGTGTAATATTATAAAAACAAACAAATTATTACACATGTTTGTACTACATATTTCATTAGAAGAGATTTTGAAACTTTTGTAATATTTCTTACTACGTATATAATAAGGATATGCAGATCAGTGATTGTCGAATGTTTCTTAACAGTGAGCATTAATGACTTTGGAGTTTTATGTAATCTTTAAGTGCGTGTTTGAGAGAAAAAGCAAAAAGAAAAACAAAAGTTGTATATACCTCACTTATCTAAGAAAGCATCAATTATAGTTAGAACATATAATCAGACTGTTATAGATACTGCAAAAGAGAAACAAAGCATCAGATTTATAAGGTCAAATCTAGTCGGACACTAAACCCAGTATATAATGCTATTGCATTACTCACCTTTTAGATAATTATGACAAATCTCCTGGACAATGGTTCTTTTTTCTCGCTGGAGGGTAGGCACACAATAGTTTTAGTTTGGTCTTCTTAGCTGAAAAAATATGCCCAATGGAATGAACGTCAACCGAACAAACATGTATTAAGGAAGTTTGAATCCGCAAACTAAGATAGCTTACCTTTATACCTGTTGAGACTATCAGGTTTAACCGTATATTCCCTATTTATCAAACGTGCGATTCGCATATGTACTGTATACAAGTATTTAGCAAAATAACTTTTGCAAGTAATATTAAATTACAATTTTATCACCGTTTGCAACATTATAAAGTTGAATCATTTCGAAGTCTCATTTTAAAAGAGAAGTTGCTGGCGACTAGACTTGTATCTCGTCTATTTATTGATGTAGTAACACAAAGGATTAAGATGATATGGTTTACAGTAAAAACAAAACAATGCTTTTAATTACTTAGAAAAAGTATTTATTGATATGCCAAAGTGTTTCGATACAAAATAATCAAGAACTTAAATTAGCCTGTTAAATTATAATCATTTCATTATACATACATTTCTTTAATATAGTCATGTGTCCTCATATAAAATGTCGAAACCAGGGATAAAGGCTTTCCTCTAATATCGGTTCATACATGTAACTTTTATAATCGTTTCTCTAAAGAAATACAATTGGTTTATAAATGTAACATAGTGTTAAATGCTTTTACATAGGGAATGAAATCTGTAGCACCCCGAATCAGTACTTTCGGCATTGTTCCATCCTATTTACGGGCATGGCTAAGTGTGTTAACCCTTCTGGTTCATGAGAGCCTGGCGCTAGCTCCAGTTACTCACGGTATGGGATCGATTCCAACCCTGTTCAAAAACAATTATAACTAGATAATTATATATATATATATATATATATATATATATATATATATATATATATATATATATATATATATATATATATATATATATAACGGAAGTTCTTTCAAAAATGTATGGCAGAAATGTATGGAGGACTACACTTGTAATGAAATTTGCAATCATACATATATTTCATTTCCGCAACTGTAATGCCATTTCCAATACATATAATGTACGATATCGTCCATGCTCCTTTAATGATTTTAATAAAAGTACAAGAAAAATAATTGCTTGGATTAATTGATTTTTAACGGCGCACCAGCACTTTTAGGCTATTTAGAGCCATACAATCGTTGTATTTATACACATTTAAAAATACTGAAAGGTTTAATTTCGACCAGCGATATGAAAAACCCAATAGTATAACATAAAATGGTAAGATGTTAGTAACATTATAGTATGAAGCTTCCCAACCAACGGGAGATGTAAATGGTGTTATGTTGACTAGTACAGATGAAAAGATGTTGAAAATAATGGGCGGTATTTACATTATATACAAATGCTCTAGGTGATGGCATACAAGTTATAGTTTAAAAAAAGATTTACTTGCTTCAAGAAATCTAAATTTAAACTCTGAATGTCAGAAGATATTTGCTACATAACCATAGTGGAACCGAAGTTCTCACGTTTTTCTATCCCTTTGACATGATATATTTACTAATTTTCTCTGGCATGTTTCTGATTTTCATTCACAACTTTTCACATAAAGAACAATAAAATATAAATGCCAAAAGGTTGTGATATTCAAGACTCAAGGTATTGATACAATTGAGTATTCAATACTCAAGGTTGCGATATTCAATACTCAAGTTTGTGATATTAAAGACTCAAGGTTGTGATATTCAAGACTCAATGTTGTGATATTCGATACTCAAGGTTGTAATATTCAAGACTCAAGGTTGTGATATTCAATCATCAAGGTATTGATATTCAATACTCAAGGTTGTGATATTCAATACTTAAGGTATTGATAGTCGAGACTCAAGGTTGTGATATTCAAGACTCAAGGTTGTGATATTCAAGACTCAATGTTGTGATATTCGATACTCAAGGTTGTAGTATTCAAGACTCAAGGTTGTGATATTCAATAATCAAGGTATTGCTATTCAAGACTCAAAGATGTGATATTCGATAATCAAGGTTGTAATATTCAAGACTCAAGGTTGTGATATTCAATACTCAAGGTATTGATATTCAAGACTCAAGGTTGTAATATTCAATACTCAAGGTATTGATATTCAAGACTCAAGGTTGTGATATTCAATACTCAAGGTATTGATATTCAAGACTCAAGGATGTGATATTCGATACTCAAGGTTGTAATATTCAAGACTCAAGGTTGTGATATTCAATAATCAAGGTATTGATAGTCGAGACTCAAGGTTGTGATATTCAATACTGAAGGTATTGATATTCAATACTCAAGTTTGTGATATTCAATACTCAAGGTTGTGATATTCAATACTCAAGGTATTGATATTCGATACTCATGAGAGGTTGCTTTAAGTTTGAAAAAAGAGGAACGTTTGCTGTTCACCTTATAGAATGGACTAGAGCGAGTGTCATGTGTGTCAGAGATATGGGTTGGAGTCCTCGTGTATCCGAGGTCATTGCACAATGGTGAATGCGGATACTTTATTAGTATTAACCACGTCTTCACTTCCCTATCT
This sequence comes from Unio pictorum, assembly GCA_030141615.1. NCBI lineage: Eukaryota > Metazoa > Mollusca > Bivalvia > Unionida > Unionidae > Unio > Unio pictorum. The sequence continues at coordinate 1,812,301 of JARLTB010000060.1, forward strand.
TTAGTTCTGTGTTTCCTTTATTTTAGCCGAAATCTCTTGCTTGAAGTGGAAGGGATGAAACTATACGTAAGAAGGATAAACAGAATCACACGAGAAACCATTACCATAGATACAGCGTACAATAAGAGTACAGCATCATGGACATATAGAAGCATAATAGGACCGTAATACAGAATTCAACACATTTTAAATAAAATCAAGAAGCATTTGTCCGTAATGTTTTGGGTAATATCCACACACAACCGTTTGTAACGGCCCGGAATCAAACGGTTCCCGAAGGTTTCATTCTATGTATGATTTTCATCTGGGGAAGAAACAACGTATATAAAGAAATAAAAATGGTAAAGATAAGCAAAGGTAATGCCAGGTTTTAATATCCGGTCAGAATAGAAAAGTTAACTAGCAGACAATTCAGTTTTGTATTAAATAAAAAGATTAGGATAACCTACATGCACAGTTCTTGTTGGGGAATAAAGCATATGTATAAAATTAACTAGTTTCCTATGCAGAAAATCAGCTTTTGGAATTTTTCAATGAGAGATAACGTATTGCTCTCTCGGCCTTAAATTTGGTCACTACAGTTATACAGGAATGTGTTAACAAAATGTAGCATATATAATGCATGTGTAATATCAGTCTTGTTGTAAGTGAAATGTTTAGCCTTTACAATATTAGCTAAATTCATTGTTAGAAAACGACATATCTTTATGTTGCACAAGTGAATATCATGTAAGAAGAATACCTTTTTAGAGATAAACGTATCACGTAAATGAACTTATGTCAAATGCCTGCCGAGGACTCCTCAAAGGATCTATACGCTTTATATTAAAGGATTAATGATTTGTTTCAAAGGCCTGTAAAACTGCAAATACGACACAATTCATCCCATCTGGTTAACAATGAAAGCGAAGACTATATCAGACCATACATATATTTACTCCTATTAGATTATGCATACGTTCATTCAGTAATTTAGATTATGCATACATTCACTCAGCATATTAGATTATGCATACATTCACTCAGTATATTAGATTATGCATACATTCACTCACTCAGCATATTCGATTATGCATACATTCGCTCACTCAGTATATCAGATTAAGCATACATTTACTCAGCATATTAGATTCTGCATACATTCACTCAGGATATTAGATTATGCATACATTCACTCACTCAGCATATTAGATTATCCATACATTCACTCAGTATATCAGATTAGCATACATTTTCTCAGCATATTAGATTCAGCATACATTCACTCAGCATATTAGATTATGCATACATTCACTCAGCATATTAGATTATGCATACATTCACTCAGCATATTAGATTATGCATACATTCACTCAGCATATTAGATTATGCATACATTCGCTCACTCAGTATATCAGATTAAGCATACATTTACTCAGCATATTAGATTCTGCATACATTTTCTCAGGATATTAGATTATGCATACCTTCACTTAGTATGTTAGATTATGCATACATTCACTCACTGAGCATATTAGATTATGCATACATTCACTCAGAATATTAGATCATGCAAACATTCACTCAGTATATTAGATTATGCATACATTCACTCAGCATATTAGATTAAGCATACATTCACTCAGTATATTAGATTTAGCACACATTCACTCAGTATATTAGATTATGCATACATTCACTCAGTATATTAGATTATGCATACATTAACTCAGCATATTAGATTATGCATACATTAACTCAGCATATTAGATCAAGCACACATTCACTCAATATATTAGATTGTGCATACATTAACTCAGCATATTAGATTATGCATACATTAACTCAACATATTAGATTGTGCATTTAATCACTCAGAATATTAGATTATGCATACATTCATTAAAGTATCTATATGAAATAGAATAATGTCGCTAGCTCAAACGCACCAAAGTGGAAATTATAATTTAAAGTATATGCTACTTTGTATAACTAAAAACAACATATAGTTTACTTAATTATTTAATGCAAATTGTTGAAAACATCATTTGCACTTACATCAGCAATTTACATACGGTTCATATATAAATGATCAAATTGTCGTCAGTCGATGAAATCAGGTAATAGCCGAAGCAAATCATAATTCTCAAATATTCTCGTATTCAAGAGATCGTTCTGAGATCGAAGTTGTCTTTACATGTAAACGAAACCCTTTTGTAAAAGTGTAATCACTTTGTTAAGAATTAAATCTTTTCTTAGAAACTAACCCCATATAATTTGGTATAGAAAAGATCTAATCGTTGCATTTCTTCCAAAATTAACTAATAGGCAGGCAGAAATAATCTGTATTAAAATCTGAACCAGAGGCACGCATGCATATATGTAATCTGATAATAGATTTTTTATCAAATGTATTCAAATAATGGTCAAACGCTATGCCCTTTACTACATATTCCGATCCCCAATCTCTCGCAGCACATCCCAACTTCAGACAGCGACACAGAGATCACAATGCAAACGTCTTCTAAAACATACGTCACAACTTATTCGAAATATAATTGGAATTAGAATGTACGGAACCTTGACATTTGACCCCATATCTAGTGGAGTGATGCACACTAATAATGACAGTATTCTTGCAGATACACCTTGACGCTAAAGCCTAATAATAATAATAATAATAATAATAATAATAATAGCAATAACAACATCAATAATAATAATAATTAATAAAGAGGAAGAAGGTGATGAATATATCCACGTTAATCTCCGCATATATTAATGGTGACTAAGTCGAGTTCATCAAAATTGATGTCCAAACGAATGTCCTTTGAGTGGTCAAACGTAATTGTTCTATTTTTCAATTCACATTATGTGTGTGTGTGTATGTGTGTTTGTGTGTGTGTGCGATAGAGAGAGAAAGAAAGGATAAGAGATAGAGTAAAAGTTGCTCAAGCAAAGTTAATTCTGAAGCCATGCACAATATCATCGAAAAAAAGATTTGTTGTTGCTTGTTTATTTTTGGGGTCGGATGAATAAAATATACACGTAGGGATATAAAACATTTTCAAACCTCTCGAAAAAGCAATTTTATTTAATTCCATTTTTGTTTCAAATGTTTTGATATGGTAGCAAACAGATTGATTATTATGTTTTCATGTTTCATGTTTTAGAACACTGCAAAAGTAGTGTGGAATTTAGTGACAAGGCAATGAGAGAAAAATGGATTGTTGAAGTACACACATGAGTAACCGACCCAGGCTGATCCGATGGTACGATTCGAACCCGTGCCAGTTCCAACTTGCATTGCATACCACATAGCTATTTTGTTTCCAGGGCATTTTCAAGATCTTTACCAAATTTTCAAGTACAATATGTTCACTTGAAATTTGCACGACATTTTTGCAAATAGCGGACATGAACGTTCTATACATGAGAATCTCCGGTAATGATTTCTGGATATTTTCCAATGAATGAAACTTTGTGGGGTCAACCTTGACAAGTAAACAGAATTAAAGACTACAAGCAAGTTTTGGGTTTGACATATATATCTATGACAGCGCTGTATTGTTAACGTGTATCCAAGCAACATAATGCTGAAAAGTGTTTTGTACTCACTCTATCGCGATAACGAGTAATCCATATTCTTTAAGGTACTTTATGATCCATCTCATACTGATTACGTACGTCATAATATTGATCAACCAGATCTCTCTGTCAAGCATTTCAATAGGGAACATATTGCAAACATTGACTAAGGAAGGTAAATACAAGCTTATAAGGGACCATTTATCATTAGTTCAGTTATAAATTCACCCAGTCCACGCAAGCCGTTTCTGCACTTGAACATTCTTTACTGGAGAAAAACCTGATAATATTTGGGATACAGTTGAAGTATGTAAATAGAAATGCTCTGTTACCAGGGTATAGTACATTGTCAACTATTTCATTATGCAATGTATACTATTTATATAAATTAAATTATGCAGAATTTTGTTCTTTATAGGGAATATGTTATATTACCGTTTGTGGAGACATAACTTACTAATAAACGTGTATGGCTATGAAAATGTAGCAAGAAAGCACAAAAACAATAGATCCCTTTCAAATTTCAGTACTTTGCAGTATTAAATCGAACATTTGCCTTATTCAATGCTTTATATTCCGTCCTAAGCTTGCCTTATCTTCCTTTTATATTCTTTGAAAAATGTGTGACCATACTGAGCTTCATAATAAATATATATTATGCAATTAAATGATGTTTTCAATTAGATGCATCAAAATATTGGTTACTACGAAGACAATATCTTTAACATACGGTCAATACTTTACTTGATTGATGGGTCCACAACACTAAGTAATTGTATTTCAAGATCAAACCGGAGCATTACAAGATTTTACTTTCCACTTAATAACTGAACCAATCATGTTCAGCTCTATATTTATTTCCCATGCTCTGCTCATGGTCTCCCCTAACTGCTCCATCAATGATCGAGCATGTTGACGACACATACTATCTTTTTTCATCTAAACCACTTATATTATTGTGAGATGTATGACTCAACTCAAACGTACATCGCCCCAGGATAATACTTTCATCTTCGGAAACGCCAGTCATGCACGCAGTGTTAGCAGCCTCAATGCTGCAACAAAGAGACCTGTAACAAGTATGATTCAATCGCAAAGTTTATAATACTTTACATAAAACAACTGCAGATTGGGATCATATTAAAGTTTCGCCCAAAATGGCAGTTAAGGTTTTAAGTAAGTAACATATTGTGATAGCATGAAGGATTAGTGTATGAAAGAGGACGAGTTGCTTGATCTTGTCGAACATATTATATCGGAAGAAAAAACATCTTTAAAGGCATACAACCTAAGTAAAAACGAATGAAATTATATATTTCTTTTTTCAGTTCGTGATTGCTTATTTAGTTGAACAATTGCGATTCAGGTTGTTACTGAGGCCGACTTCAGGCTAGTATCGGAAATTTTGTGATAAAATACGCGATTTTTCATTTTTGTCTGGCAGACAATAATTCGCTATTTGCCACGCCTATATTCATGTAACCTCTACGTTGACCTCTCCCGAAGATTAGGAATTTTAGCCATGCGCAAACACGTGTTTACAAAAATATTGGCGTTCGCAACTATATCGAATGCGAAGACTTACATTATGAAAGGAGGGGGGAAAAAAGCTCTCTCAGCAAATTATGGCAGAACCCGCATATGTATTGGTGACCAGCATGAACGATGGAATAAAAAGAAGTCCACTTTGAGCCTGAAAACTAATCCAGAGGTCGCCAAATTCTTGAAGGATAGGTGAGTCTCAATTTTGCAATGAACAGTCAAGATTTTATACCGCTATTTTATTTCTGTATTGTTAAATCTTTATCAAAACTCATAAGATATCATATTTTATATAAACTGGCATTATTCCATTTAGCTTGAAATAAAATGTCATAGCCCTGCAACAATATCGCTAAAAGTTTGAAACCCGCATGTACGCCATGACATATATATAAACTTCTGTTTTTGAGGCTACCAAATGGGGATTAATGATCATCTTCATTTTCGCACGCAACCATAAGACTTTATTTAGAGGCAAGTAGTCACTACTGTTTTTTGTAATAAAAATTATATATAATGTAAATGGTGATGGCTGTAAATTAAAGTAATGCAATACAGTTAAGTATATTTTATGCATACTATTATTTGTAAAGTATATATAATTATTGTGTCTAATGAAACATTTATTTTCCCTTGCTATATTAGTTATGAATGGCAGTGCAAGGAAAACGTCAGAAACAGAGAGGAATGTCACAGAAAACATGGCAAGAACTTCTACACCAGGGCCAACAATTCATAGGATACAAATTCCTGTAGTGTCTGATATAACCACATCAGAATCAGATATGGCATCTGTGCAAGTATTACTACATTTTATTAAATTCTATGTATATTTACTTGTTTACAAATATTTTGGTGGATACACATCTAAAAAGACTAAGGAATGTATGTATTACCTGGAAATGTATCATTCTATGTTAGTTTAATATTTTGCAGTTGGTAAAGATTGTATATTTTGTTAAAATATGGTTTGTTTTATTTTGAATATTTTATTTTGTAAATCGTTTATTGGCAAATGTCATTTTTTGTTATTGATATGTTCCTCATCATGCTGTTTGTATTTTAGTTAAATAGCCTCAAGGGAGAATAGTCTTTTACTAAATGAATCACCCCTTTAAATAAATTATTATTATTATTTCTTGAAGCATTATCATTCCCATCATAATGACCAAGATAAATGATAATGCTTTCTTTTTATACAAAACTAAAGATTTCCAAGTTCAACATTAGTATTTACACATTTTAAAATTTTATTTTAAGGGATTCGATCTTGTCTGAAGTTGAAAAACTTTAGGAGAAGGAAAGTGTAATGATGGAAAAGTCAAAAAGTTTTATCAACCCATTTGAGAAAGTATACTAACAAAAATAATTGAGATACATACATAAAAGGGGAATATTTGTGTTAAGTATACTAAAAAACAACCGTTATGATACATGCATGATATATGTAACTAAACTAAAAGTAATTGCATACTATATATATACATGTTTAGTATTGTATTGGTATTTGTGGATGGTATTTGTGTATGAAGCAGAAAGTTGCTCCAACAAAAGCTTTCTTTTCTGTATATGAACATACAAGTTAAAAATGTGTAATTGCAATATATCATAAATATAGTATTGATGCATAATTGAAAGAATGAAGATATACTGGTTATCATAGTAAGAAAATGAATGCATTGTATTATAAATACAAACCACACTAAGGCCATAGTTATGGTTTGTCCGTTTAGTATACATGGAGAGGGCAAGGGGGGTTTACCCAAATACATATGCTTGTGTATCGGTGTGAGTGGTCTACTGATAATGTATGTACACATATACCTCGATAGTAATTTGTCTAATATGTAACCTGCTTGACTGGGTTCAGTTGGTGTTTGAGTTTTAGTGGACAATAGACAAGCTTTTTAAAGTTGCCCAGCTTATTTCTTTTATGCAGCCAGACATTCAACATTGGTGGACTATCTGTTATATTAAATACATAATATTGTTAATCCTTGATCTTAACTGTGTGGATTAAATATAGGCTGTTCTACAGAATGAGGAGGGCAATCGCATGTACGCAGATGGGGTGTGTGTAAAAGAAAAGTATGCGTGTGTACAGGGAGAGAGGGGTCAAGCTTTGCCCGATTTTTGTGCACATGCCCATTGTTGAAATCAGATTTTGTTTCCGGATTTTTTACTTTTTTGCTTGCAATCTAATCCACACCGGTCGGAGCTATACACAGACATGTAAACATTTGCAAAAGTAAGATAAATTCGGGATTGGAAGTAAAAGGTTTCCAGGAGGAAAATGATGGGTCAGAAGAAGGAAAAACTCCAACTTTTACCCTTATGCAGATACCGAATGATGCTTCTAGCACACCTAGGCATATATCTGAGGAAAACAATCTTGGAAGCAAATGTATTTCAATGTATTCAAAATTAGCCCACAAACGCGTTCCCTACCCCCATTTCAGGTGACAAGGAAAAAAACATTATAGTGGTGGAATGAGTTGATTATTCTCTGCCTGTATAATGCCGCGGTACATTAACATTTTCATCATAACAGATTTATGGGGATTTATAAAATTTTAAATAGTTCTCTGCATATGAATCTATTTATTTAGTCATTTTACTTTGTTTCAGAAGTACAGCAGAACTGGAGAATTTCCAGAAGTTTGATTTTATTGTATGCCTCCAAAAGACATTCATATAAGCCATCAGCTTTCAGAGCTAAGAATCTGTTGGCAGCTCTTGATAATAACAATCATATTGACAGATGTGATTGTAAACACAGATGGAACAATAAGGTAATAAACTTCATTCTTGTTTGTTAACGTAATAATTCATTTTTGTTACAATAAAATATTAATTATTATAATATAAAAATATTAGTGCTTTAACTGAAAGTTGATAAACCATCTGTTTATGGTACAATTTAATCTTTTATAGAAGAACATTTTTAAAATAAATTTCATCAACCAATTTTGGTTAGAATTAGTCTAATTAATTAGAAAATTCTGTAAATAATCTAAACATTTTTATGATATATGGGTAAGATACAGGTTTGCTATATTGCCATTTTCATCTGTAGCAAAATTATTTGTTACATATAATTTTATGCAGGTTTTATTTGGAATTTTGAGAATTAAAAAACAATATAAAATGACCTTGTCAGTTGAAATGTTTGCATTTTAATGTCACATACCAAAGGTCATTCAACAAAAAAGTTAGAGATAGTCTGCAAACCCAAAGAAAGCTGATGAACAGTACCTGTCTATTCCGGAAATAATTATGAAAATATTGAAAATGAGGTTAGATGATAGAGTTGGCATGAACCAGCCAGTTGTTTTGGACATAAATGATTATAGGTGAATATCTGATGTACTTGCTCCAATACCACCACCACCTACAGAAGAGATTGTTACAAAGCAGAAATCTCATTTTAAGTTAAAATGATTGAGGCATTTTAGTCAGGTAACACCTATCGATATCCAATTGTTATGGAGAGACTATTCTAGTGATTGTATGGTAACAAATGATCCCTACCATGGACCCATATAGACTTTGACTAAGTCTTTCTTGAAGTGCCTACTATGAGCCAAAGTCCAGCATCTGTTGATTTCCAAGTATCAGTTTATTTTCAGACCGCTGTTGATTATGTTCTTAAAGCTTTTAAAAACATGCATTTGAACAAAAAGCTGTAAGACTTTTTCTAACTTTTCGTACCCATTGCGTCTATACTTGTCTTATATGTATGTTTAGATTGAGGTAAATGCAGTGTATCTGGCCATATGATGTATTAAAAAAACACAGCAGAAACTATAAATTGTAATTCATTTAATCTTATAGGAGTAACAAGATTAAAATCATGTAATTCCGTATCAGTATTTTTGCATAATCAAGTACCTTTTAATAATTTCAAGCATACTTTGAAGAAGAAAAAATGTACATTGGAGCAAATGACTTCGATCCATACTCTTCATCTTTATTTCATTGCTCCTGCTAAACATTACGGTACCTATCAATAGACAACACGCTGAAACATTAACTGATATGTAACTGAACTGTATTCTTTTTTCCAACAAAACCCATCAAAGAACATGTGTTGTGTCATGTGAGCGCATCTTAATTTAGCTACACACTTTTTAGATTTATTACAAACATCCAATATTAGGACTGCATATTTATGGTTTTATTATTTGCCTAAATACTGATAGCAACGATATGCATTGCTTAAAATAATTTTTGCACCTGTGAAGCAAAAATGAATTACATCAGAAAACAGCATTGAGATTAACAACATTGTTTCGAATTCCACAACATAGTATTGTTCCATATTTATGACTACATTATTAAATATTTAGGCTAAATCTTCTAACACAAAATATTTAGACTTTGTTTTAATTAAATTATATATTTTGCTGAATTTATTTGCCCAATTGTTTAAGAATACAATGTATTGAAGTGGTTTATCACAGGTGCACCAATGTCTTCCATTACAGGTTCACTTACAGTTTCAGACTGATTTTATAAGAACATAATGCTGTTAACTTCTGTTTTTTTATAATAAGAAACAAAGAAATTAGAAATGATCTTCACCGATTATATTTGTTAACAAATTACTATTTACATACTGGTGTTGACCGTTCCAGTGGCCTAGTGGTAAGAGCATCCACCGCAGATGCAAAAGGTTGTGGAGGCCTTGATCCCTGGCCAAGTCATATCAAAGACATAAAGATGGTATTAACAGCTGCCTCATTTGGTGCTCAGCATTAAGAGGTTAGTGTATCGTCGTCCTACTGACATGATAATGTAACTGGGTGGGATGTCATGCTACATGTCTGCGGCATGATGCCTCAGTGCTAGACTTCACTATAAACTGCAAACATCATATCTCTATGACTATAAAAATTGTTCAAGGTATGTTAAAAATCCAAATCACACACACGGTTACAATTTTGAAACAGAATTTGCTATATTTTCATCAGAGTACAGTAGACCCAGTTTCATGAACTCGAGAAGTGATATATTGCTGCAAACAGGGTTAATGGTCAGTTAACAATTAAAACACCCCTGTGAATGTTTAAGAGTTTGTTTGTCTGGGTAGGCTAATTGGTATCATCACTGCATAAATACATTTTGCCTTGGGTTACAACACTGGCAGAACTTAATGGGTTCATCAAGGAAGGTATAAAGTACAACCAGTCATTTTACATCTGAAAAATCATGAGGGCAAAGATTTTTCGCCTGGTAGCATGACCCCTGCATTCCTAAATTTGATATGTATATCTGAGCCGGTTTTGCACTGTACTTAGTACATTATATATACTGTTCAATATGTGTGTGTGTGTGTGTGTGTGTGTGTGTGTGTGTGTGTGTGAGTACCTAGCTACCCTAATTTTAAAAGAAATGCAATGGGAAACATACATGGGGGTGGGCTTAATTGCAATATTTGTTTCTCTGCAGAAGTTTGTTTCGATGATGTACTAAAGTTTGGCATTGAGTAAATGGTAATTGCTTATGTCAAAAGCATAGAAACCAAGCACAGGATACTAAAACATCAATGTAATTTCTATAGAACTGTCTAGTATTTTGGAATGGGATGTCTGTAATCAATCTTTTAAAGTAAAGGTACACTAGTTTCTCATACAAAAGTCTCTGGGAGACAAAGACGGGCTGGAGGGAATTGGACTACCAGTCCAGAGAAAGATCATACAGATGAGTAGGAACACAGGACAGGAGGAAAATATATTACACCAAGTCAGATGACAAAATAGGCCATAATTTGGTCGAGTTAAAGACGCGTAATAGGGTTTTAATTTGAATTTTATTTGAGAGATGATTGTAATTTAATGATATTAAATTGTTGTTTATTTGACTGTCACATTTTGTATATTCATTAATTTAACTGGCGGAACCACTAACTGGGGGTTCTGAGCATTGCATCTATCACTACTTCAATTCCTCACAAAAACAAGCCGGGAGAAGGGGGAGGTCTTTTGTAATAATTTAAATAATATTGCGAGCACCCCACCCAACCTAAATAACATGGAAAACCTCTATATATGCCATAATTATTCCTAGATGATATCCTTCAGTTATGTATGCCTGACTGTACTCTTGAATTCAAGTTATGTCTGTACATGCACATTTGTACTATACAAGTTTAGTATATTTCATAATATATAACAGTTAGTTTTACAATGTATGCAGTTGTGTACATTCCTCTAGCTATTCATATAAAGGTTATAATTATTTCTAAAGGAAATGAACGCATTTGAAAAAACTGAAAATTTGATGCTTTTAATTGGTGTCAAGTATATTTGATTTAGTTGTAATAAGATGGCTGATGATGCACCTATGTGATATAAGCATTCAAGGTTGCTTTTGATGAACTAGTATTTTAGTCTTAAAACCGTATTCTGTTTCCAGAGCCATTTTGTGTTACATGTAATTGAAATTAATGAGCAGTACCTGGATAGAATAGTATCCTAGTGTTGTAGTTCTGTTGATATTTACAAGCCACTCTGTTTTCATGAAACACTGCAACAAGTTTTGCTTTCTCAACTCAGTATGAATATGCGTTACTAAATTCATATTCACCAGTGTACTTTTGTTTTTTACATCCTTTGCATCCCAAGACAATGCTAGTCAACTTCAAATCATCCTATGTTTTTAATAAATAGTCTCCTCACAGTTGCTTTCAAAACATAGAAATACATATAATCATTCTTTAGTGGGTAGGTAGCTACAAAAAAAATGCATACTACAAAATAAATACTTTATGCAACTTAAAGTCAACATAAATTATATTATTTACACATCATATCATTGGATAGATCACCCATGTCTTCCTTGAGTAAAGCCTGGTACTGGCCAAACTTATTTATTCATTATATGCCATACACAACAACTTGGAATGACATGTCTGTAGCCAGTACTTAGGTATCCATAAAGTCCATGAAATAATCCTACTAGCAGTGGGCTTTTTTCCCCCGGTTGTAATCATTATCTTCCTCTGCTGCTAGATATAAACCAGACTGCAAAACACTCTACCCTACATGGTCAAATCTTCACACTGCACCTCCTCCCTGCCTTATATTCCAATAAAAGTCAAAATGGTTTGAAATAGGTATTAATTTTGCTTGGTATTCACAAATAGAACCACAGCATTGTATTTATAGTAAAGTTAATTGCACCTGAATGTGTGGAATTACTGTATTGATGTGACTGTTGATAGGACTCGTGCTACAAATTCAGTTCTTATAGCAAACCTACGCAAATACCATGATATTAAAAATTCAATAACTTAAAATCTCTGAGTGAACATGATCAAACCTATATTTATTAGTATAGATAAAACTTGGATGCCAGCATTTCTGGATCTGCATGCAGAGACAGAGTTATGTGAATGCGGGGCTTAGGGCTGACTATGACCGCGCTTGGCCAAGGTACAACTTGACAAACTCATAAGGACGACCTTAGGCTTGCGGCGCGGGGCCCTCTGAAGAGCGGGGCATGGGTCGGTCGCCTTAATACCATCCCTAAACGCTGTTCATGCCTGCATGTGTTTCAAACATGTGCTATCAATTCCGCACAAAGAGTCAGGTGCTAATTTTAGTAATACATGTTCCTAACTCAAGACTGTAAAAGGACTGAAATTCCATCAATAAAACAATGTTTATATTATTGTCGCTTACAGCTAGGATAAGCTTTGAAAAGATTTGTTAATAAAAATTAAGTTATATTAATAGCCAATCTTGGATTTACAAACCCATCAATACTCCATTTTATGTTCACCCATTTCCAGACTGGATCCCGTTTTCCACACAATTAGCACCGTTTGTTCTTTAAAAATGTTTCAAATTTTGCTTGGTATAAAATGCGTGTCAAACTCACGGTTCTGACTAGAATTGTTGCATTCTAAAAAGCCATATCCGTAATCGTGATAATTAAATACCTGTATTCTATTCTTTAGCCCACTCGTACCATTGATATTTATACAATTACTACATTTTTATATATGGGTTTGTTCAAATATTTGCACTTTCTACACATCTGGGAATGCATTGATTTTGTTTTCAGAACCCCACCAGCGACATGAACATGTCATTTTATATGATTTCGCATAAATATAATATTTCAGTACTTCCTATTCGACATGCCCTAGTTAGATTGGGCGTTTGACTTATTGCCTTATTGGCCCCTCTAACACATGTCACAATCTTTATCACCCATGCCATGGCAAGCAAGCTGTATGTTGTAGGTAACCTCGGACTTATTAGCATCAATAATACACCAGTGACGATAGTCCTGGGTGGTAGAGGGTTATAACGTGTATCACAGGCTAAAGGACAAAAATGACAAACCGACTAATACTATGTACAACACATTGAATGATTAGTACCCTTTAGAGACTGTGGATGGTATCTGCACACTTCAATCAGGTTGCTGGGCAGTTAATACTGGATTGATCAATACTTTCTTATAATATTTAAACATTGCTTTGCAAGTAAAACTGCGCCAATTGTATCCAAACGGCCGATCTTGCATGCGTTTAACTTTAAAAAGAGATAAGCTGTTTTGATTTCATCTGCACCGAAGAAAGAACAACTTTTGCTAATATCGAAATCATCATTGAATGTTTTGAAATATCCGGCTGGCTTGTAATTATTATATATGCTTACAATTGCACGAGGAGTAAATAGTATTAGCTAATATGTTTTATATTAACTCAAAACGGTAGATCCATCTCATGTCTTCCAAACACTTTCTTTCCGCTAAATAAGTCGATTTTAGTTCAACTCTGAACACAAGAGATTGCTATGACAAGTAACGCGCTGTATTCTCAGACACAATATCGTTAGTTCTAATCTAAGATTCTGACAAGTTTTCTTTTCTTTATAAATAAGGAGATTAACGAGTCTGCCTGGTAAAAGTGAAGGTCACATTTTACGAGTTTTAAGTCGATATATCAATTTATCAAAGAAGCACAAAATATGCTGTATGCGTTTTCAGAGATATATAAGAAGTACATTGATAAATTGATTAACTTGGGAGTGACGTTAGAAGCGGAACGGAATAAATAAAGGCAGGCCTTGGAGGAAATGAAGACAAAGAATGCAAATAAGTAGAGGAGAAACTAGAGTATCTATCGTGATCGTGATCGCTCATTGACGTGTCGGACCTTTTTGCTGATTTTAGCTCTTATGGTGAAGACATCCAAGAGCAATGAAACAGATGTTTTAGGGCTATTATATAAGCATTGAATTAGAACAGTCTTGCAGACTGTTATATAACGAGACAGAAGAAAATAAACGCTAATATAAGAGGAAATTAGATATGGCTGTTGCAGAAGACAAACAGCCTAAATAAAAGTAATGATGATATTTACAAGACTTTCGATAGTCTTAGGTACATATGTCAGTCTGACAAACTGGATGGTTATCTTTTATTCATTGACGGGTCATGTGATGCTTTTGACGCAGTCTCTTTCTGTTTGTTTGTTTGCGTGAATTTTAACGGCACACCAGCACTTTTAGGCTATTTATCTCCATACAATAGGTTAGATGTTCAAAAATAAGAAAGGTTTAACATCGACCAGCGATATAAAAAACCATAATAGTTAAATATAAAATGGTAAGATGTTGGTAGCAGGAAAATATGAAGCTTCCCAATCAACGGGAGATGTAAATGGTGTATGTTGATGATAAGATGTTGTAAATAAGAGGTGATATTTGCATTAGATAAAATATTCTAGGTGATGGCATACAAGTTATAGTTTAAAATAGAGATTTACTTACTTTTAGGAAATCTAAATTACAAGTGATTTGTATTGTATCAAAAAGTTCCTTCATGTCATGTACATTATAGTATTTAGCACGCGTAGGTTGCAGGTCGGAACACTCGGTCATAAAGTGTTTAACAGTGAATGGCTTATTGCAAGAAACGCACTCTGATGGATCTTCACCTTTTAGTATGTGGTAGTGGGTAATGTATGTATGACCGATTCTGATTCTTGCAATGACAACCTCCTCCCTACGGATAGTTCTGTAGGAAGGAGTCCATTCTCCCAGGGTTGGTTTGATGGCATGAAGTTTGTTATTGACTGCATCATCCCATGACGCCTGCCACTTCTGACGTAGGTACTTTTTGATACAAGGTTTAAAATCAGTAAACGGTAATTTAAAATCCGATGGTTCTTGGGATAGAGCCATCTTAGCAGCCCGGTCTGCATCTTCATTACTTCTAGGTAGCCAACGGTATTCTATATTGTAGGAGGTACAAAGCTCCGAGTGTTTGACGAGAATATCGACTAGTAATGGATTATCCAGTTTTCTATGGTGTAGCGACTGAAGTACTGACAGCGAGTCACAGAAAATAATGCTATTTAAAATGCGTTTTTGTTCAATAAATTTCAGAGCAAGGTCTATTGCTCTTATTTCCGCTGAAAATATGGATGCATCGTTTGGCAAGCGCACTTTGGTTATGTGCTTGCCACTAACGAAGGCTGCAGCAGCCTTGTCATCAACTTTTGATCCATCAGTAAAACATTTTGTGTAGTTTTTAGAATCGTTGAGGAGTTCATGATAAGAGTTCTGCAAAATGGCAGGATTTGTCTCAGATTTTTTCCCATTGTGCAACGTAAAAATCACTTTGGGTTGCTTAATGAGCCAAGGTGGTGTTTCCGAGACAAACGGGTTCTGAACTGTATGGAGATTAATTTTGATAGTGTCAAAGCTGGATGATATTCTGATGCCAAATGAAGGTATGGCATTTGGTTTGTTTTCGTATAAAGTTTTGTATTTTGGTTGAAAAACAGCCGTAAGAGCAGGGTTCAGAGGGTTTGATCTTAACCTAAGAGCGTACTGTGTAGAAAGCATTTCTCTGCGGTGCGATAACGGTGGTTCATTCGCTTCCGCGAGAAGGCTCTCGCATGGTGATGTCTTAAATGCTCCTAGAGCAAAGTCTTATTCCCTGATGATGAATTGGGTCAAGCATTTTCAAATACGACTTCCTAGCTGAACCATAAACAATGAATCCACAGTCTAGTATAGAACAGATAAGTGTTCTATGCAAATTGAGGAGGACTTTTTTATCAGCACCCCAGTCAGTGTGCGCAATTACTTTTAGTAAATTTAAAGCTTTTAAGCATTTAGCTTTTAAATTTTTGATGTGTGGTATAAAAGTCAGTTTTCTGTCGACGATAATACCCAAAAACTTTGTTTCCTCAACAACTGGGATAAGTGTCCCACCCAGCGTGAGTTTAGGGTCATCATGATGTCTTCGCAACTGACAGAAATGCATGTATACTGTTTTCGATTTAGAAAATTTGAAACCGTTATTACTGGTCCAATTGTGGATCTTACTGATATTTTGTTGAAGTTGCCTTTCAATTGTATGAATGTGCTTTGATCGATAACAAATTAAAAAATCGTCTACATATAAAGAGCAGTCCACACCGGGAGTTAAGCACTTGGTGATGCTATTGATTTTGATATTAAATAGCGTCACATATAAAATACTGCCCTAGGTCACACACATCTCTTGCTGGTGCATATCGGAGAGTGTAGAGCCCACTCGTACTTTGAATTCTCTGTCGGAGTAAAAGTTGGAGATGAAAGAGGGCAGACGGCCTTAGACCTATTTCTTGCAAGTCATTTAGTATCCCGTACATCCATGTTGCGTCATAGGCCTTTTCTAAATCAAAGACAACTGCTACCAAATGTTCCTTCTTGATAAATACATCGCGAATAAATGTTTCCAGTCTAACCAGATGATAGTTGGTACTACGACCAGAACGGAAGCCACTTTGGAAAGGAGAAATTAAATTGTTACTTTCCAAGTACCATACAAGCCGTGAATTAATCATTCGTTCCATTGTTTTGCATATGCAGCTTGGCAATGCAATGGGCCGATAGCTGTTAGGATCTTCGTTATCTTTGCCTGGTTTGGGAATCGTTATTACTATTGCTTCTTTCCAGCTCTTAGGTACATTACCAGCAATCCATAATTCATTAAAGATTTTAAGAGGTAATATCAGAGAAGATTATGGGAGGTGTTTCAAGAACTGGTAATGTACTTCATCAGGCCTAGTGGATGTATCATGGGCCTTGTCTAATGCCTCCCTAAGTTCCAATAAAGAAAACAGTTGGTTATAATTTTCAGTGTTGTTCCATGTAAATTTTAAACGTGACTTTTCTTTTTGAGATTTTAATCTTCTAAAGGCATCTGAATAATTAGATGATGATGAGTTTTTCGAAAAACTATCGGCAAGAATATTTGCTATGTCACGTTTCGAACTGAAATTGCAATTGTTTGTTTTTAGGTGTCGAATAGAATTGTGTTTACTCTTTCCATTTATTTTTAGAATAGTATCCCAAACTTGTTTCATTGACGAACGAGAGTTTAAAGAAGAATTATATTTTTTCCAGGATGCACGTTTACATTCTTTGATTGTGCGTCGAGTTTTAGCCCGGGCAATACGATATTTATTTAAATTTTCGGGCGTTGGACGGTTGTTGAATGTTTTTAATGCTTCTCGGCGTTGTCTAATGGCTTCTTTGCATTCCTTGGTTACCCAAGGTTTTTGCGATCTCTTACTGTTCGTTGAGGACTTGGGAATAGATTCATCTGCAATTGAAATTAGAACGGAGGTAAAATGCTGTATAGGATTAACAAGGTTGAATACTGTATCATTATTTAGTCTAGTTTTACATAGTGTTTCAAGCATAGCCCAGTCGGTCTTCTTTATATTCCATTGTTGAATTGCATCATCAATTTTAGTGTTATTTTCAAGAGTGATTGGGAAGTGATCACTGCTGTGAAGGTCATCAGCAACCTTCCATTCATAGTCCAAAAGCAGTGAGGGTGAGCAAATTGTCAAATCTATGCATGTGTATGTACCCGTTCCTGGGTGTAAATATGTTGGTGAATTAGTGTTATATAGACACAGATTGTGTCTAGAAATGAAATCTTCTACTTTATGGCCTCTGTCGTTTATGTGATTTGATCCTCATAAAATGTTATGGGCATTAAAATCCCCGAGTAAAACGAAGGGCGCAGAAAGTTGTTCAACAAGATTGTCTAATTCCTTTGTACTAGGTTGGTGTTTGGTGGTAAGTAAATGGAACAAAAAGTAATCACTCGATGTAGAGTGACACTTACAGCAATGGCTTGTAAATTTGTGTTTAAAGAAATGGCTGTGATGGGCTCTATTGTTCACAGCAATAGAGACTCCTCCTGAGGCCCTGTCAGCGTTTTGACACTACGCGTTAAACAAGGAAAAGTTTTTAAAACTAATTTTATATGTCTCTTTCAGGAATGTTTCCTGTAAACATATTACAGCAGGATCGTGTTCATTTAAAAGCTTTAAGTCCTCAACAATTCCATTGTATGATGGTGTTCTTCATTATAATGTTATGCTGGAGATTCTGGAGCTAGCTTAGACTATTCGCGAAGGAAGTATGTGTTTTTATTTGTCAGGAGGAAGTACGGGGGTATATTTATCTTTACTAGGTTTGGAGCTACTTTGAGTACATGGAGCAGTTTCTTCTGCATCCATGCTCTCAACGTCTCCAAACCTGTTGTACAGTTTAATGGGGTCATCTGACCCCCTTTTGCGGTTTATTTGTTTGTGCTTTGTGTTTTTGTTTTGATGATTTTGGTGGTGAATTGTTATTAAAAGTTGTCTGAGTTTATGATGTGCTTTTCTGTGGCTTATAATTAGGGATATTGGCACTTGTGGTTGAATCGGGCTGATCCGTCTGTGTTTGGGTGTCCTTCGTGCTTTTTGGATTGTTTTACGACTGTGGAAAAGGATGGGCCAGGAAGGGATGTCTTTGCCTGGACATGTTTTCTGGCCTCTAGGTAGGGAATGTTCGAGGTAAACTTTGCCCTCTGAATTTTCTTCTCCTGTTTCCATGTATCACAATCCTTGGAACTGGCGTGATGTTCCTTGCCACAGTTGACACATTGCTGAGTTGCTCTAGCTTCCTGATGAGAGTGGTCTCCGCATCGGCCACATACCTTGGCTCTGGAACATCGATCCTCGTGATGGCCGTACTTTTGACATTTATAGCATCGATGGGGGTTTGAAATGTAGATCTCGACCTTTACTTGTAAAAACCCAACCTTGACCACTTTGGGCACTGTCGGTTTATTATAGGTGATTACAAAGGTATTGGTGTCCTGCAGGGTGTTATTACGTTTAATACGTATTCTTCGCACTGCAGTGACACCTTCATGTTTCAACCCATCGATGATATCTGTGTCGGTGACTCCAGCCAAGTCACGACATCGCATTACGCCATTGGACTTATTCAGTGTAGTGTGAGCGAATGAGGTCACTGGAATATCAAAGAATGTTTTTAGTTACATGATATTGTCTGTTTGTCTCCTTCGCTCACGCTCTACAAGAAGACAACCCGATTTTAGTTTTTTCACACTTTTTGGTGTGCCAATCGATCCCGTAATGGTTTTCTCGATAATAAATGGAGACAACCCTGAAAGCGGTTTAGTATCATCCTTTGACTGAATAACCATGAAGCGTGGAAATGATTCCACGCCACATGCCACATGGTTTTTCATCCGAGTCAGACAGAGGTTTAGTACGTTTATTGTTGGGTATTTTTTGTTTTGTTTGCCATGGTTAATTATTAAAATTTCAGCACCCATGCTCCCCACCCGCCACGGAGCCCAACGACGGGACACGTTTCAAGTGCCAGGGATACATAGATGCCATACTCGTTAGATAAAATTACCTGGGATTGACCCATGAAGCTTCCTTCTAAGGTCGGTAAAATTACCTCCTTATTGACCCGTTGAGCCACCGCTATCTAGGAAGTCTTCTAAAACTTGGGAAAGTGAAAGCTAAAGGAAAAGAACGGTGGTATCAAGAGAGATACAAGAAAGAAAGAGAAGATACGTAAGTAAAAAAAAGACCTCCTAGGGCTCGGCGTGACCAGCCGATTTGTCGAGACCGGGCCCTTTTCGACCACCCGTCTAAGAGAGGTAGAGGCCAAAGAAGTGTGTTGCAAACTACCAGGATCCTTTCCTCCCCCGACACGGGACGCAACCGACGGCAAACAGGTTGCCTCTACTTAGTCGTCTTTTACGACACGTGGCGAGGCACGTCGGGACAATTCTACAACCCCGAACCCGCAGGGGGTGTTTGCCATGATTAAGAGTTTAAAATGTCAGCACCCATGCTCCCCACCCACCACGGAGCCCAACGAGAGGACACGTTTCAAGTGCCAGGGATACACAGATGCCATACTCGTTAGATACAATTACACTGGACAACAAATTTTTACAAAAGTCATGTTACTGAAATAAAATTAGTCAATTCTTATCAATTTTTATGTGCTGAACACGAATATGACAGTCAAATTGCAAAATTGGCTCTAGTTTTTTTGTAATCTGCAAGAAACTAATGTTTACATAACGAAATGCATTCCAATAGCTAGTAAAAGGTCAACTGTAATAGCCTACCTATAAAAAATCAAGTCATTGACTACATCTTAGGTTTCTTCACCTGTCTCTTGTACAGCTGTTCGGGAGCATCTCTGAGGAGTGTCCAGCAGTAGTCAGCCAGCATTGTAGTGGACCATTTTCCCTGGTATCTTTGTTCCATTGTTGCGATATCTTGATGAAAACGTTCACCGTGTTCATCACTAACAATACCACAGTTGCTAGGAAAGAAATCCAAATGGGAATGAAGGAAGTGAATCTTTAGAGACATATTGCAGCCAAGTTTCTTATACTTCATCAACATGTCTTCTACTAGTTCCTTATAGTTTTCTGCCCTAACATTTCCGAGGAAGTTTGTAGAAACTAGGCAAAAAGCATTCCATGCTTGTTTCGCGTCACCTTCCAGCAAGTTGTTGAACCGGTCATCTTTGAAAAGCTCTCGAATCTGAGGACCCACAAAAACTCCCTCTTTAATCTTTGCTTCACTGAGTCGAGGGAATTTTTCATGCAGGTATTGGAATGCTGGCAAAGTCCGGTCAATGGCTTTCACGAAGTTCTTCATCAAACCTAGTTTGATGTGAAGGGGTGGTAGCAAGATTTTCTGAGCCTCAACCAGAGCTGGGTGTTCGATATTCTTCTCTCCAATGGCTACATTCTGCCTGTGAGTCCATTCCTTCCTCATGTAGTGCATTTCCCTTGCTCGGCTATCCCACTCGCATAAGAAACACATGTATTTTGTATATCCTTGCTGCAGTCCCATTAAAAGGGCAACTACCTTCAAATCACCACAGAGGTGCCAGCTGTACTTGTTATACTCAATGGAATTCAGTAGCTGCCTTAAGTTATAGTATGTCTCTTTCATGTGGACAGCATACGCTACTGGAATAGATGGAAGAATGTTTCCATTGTGCAAAAGCACAGCCTTGAGACTCAGTTTCGAAGAGTCCACAAATAGTCTCCATTCTTGTGGGTCATGAGTGATTTTTAAAGCATTCATGAGGCCCTCAATATCGGAACAGAATATCAGATTACTTTCCTTTCTGAAGAAAGGCTCCAATTGCTGGTGGCGCTTTCGATATTCAGTAATTGTGACATCTTCTTCTAGAAGATTCCATTGTTGGAGTCTTGATTCTAGCAATTCTGCCTTGTTCTTTGATAAGTCCAAATCACGAATCAGGTCATTTAGTTCTTCCTGTGTTATTCTGTGTGGGGTTGATGATGCACCACAGTGAAAATCTGGATCACTGCATGCTGATGGACCAGGAGAAGAACAGGTCGACTCACCTTTGACTCACCTTTGTCTTCGTCAGATGAATCAAGAGAATATTCTGCTGGAGGTTCTGGAATAGGAAGTCCCTCACCATGTGGAACTGGTCTCAATGCAGACGGAATGTTTGGGTAGACTATTCTCGACTTCTTTCGCTTCGTTATTCCGCCGGAAAGAGGAGGAACCAAGCAGAAGTAACAGTCATTTAGGTGGTTAAAATAATAAGTTTTATGTAACAGTAGCTTGAACTGTCTCGCACAACGTCTAAAATATTTTAAATGCTGAACCTATCTGATTGGGCTTTATATAGTACACTGCTTACGTCAGCTTCAGCAGCCGCCTGGCATTAGTATAATAGGCCTACACATGTATAGTACACTGCTGACGTCAACTTACTTCAGCAGCCGCATGGCATTAGTATTGCATTGCATCAGAAAATGATGCAATCAACTGTGGATGATGTGAGCATGATGGTATTATGCAATGTTACATCATTATTCCGGATGTTGCTGCAGTCCTACTGGAGAAATTTACACAGTGAAACATAGAAAATGAGGTATATGAATATCTTCAAAACGAGAGCCAATAAAAAATTTTCACGGTTATATTCGTGTTCGGCACACCAAAATACTACAGATTAGGGCCTTTTCAAGTCAGTAATGATTTCACTGTTGACCAGTGTTACCTGCGATTGACCCATGAAGCTTCCTTCTAGGGTCAGTAAAATTACCTCCCGATTGACCCGTTGAGCCACCGCTATCTAGGAAGTCTTCTAAAACTTGGGAAAGTGAAAGATAAAGGAAAATAATGTAGAGAGATACAAGAAAGAAAGAGAAGATGAGTAAGTGAAAAAAGACCTCCTAGTGCTCGGCGTGACCAGCCGACTTGTCGAGACCGGGCCCATCTCGACCACCCGTCCAAGAGAAGTAGAGGACAAAGTAGTGTGTTGCAACTACCAGGATCCTTTCCTCCTCCGACACGGGACGCAACCCACGACAAACAGGTTGCCTCTACGTAGTCGCCTTTTATGACACGTGGCGAGGCACGTCGGGTCAATTCTACAACCCCGAACCCGCACGGGGGCTCCTTCTGGAAGAGACAAGATATGATTTACAACTTCGTATTACTACTGAGGACTGTGGGTGTTGAATAAATGACACTAGACTCTTATAACGAGACAAAACGTGCTCCCACACAAAATGCACTTGAATCTCACACAATCGAATAATTATCCGAATGGATAGACAACGAAGTACAAAAGTTAACAAAGAAACATTTACCAAATCTTACACTCACAAAGCAAGGACAAAGCCTTTGAGGACTGTGTGACCTTAAAGACCTTGCGGATCGGTTGGAAACACTAGCTGAATCAATGCACCGTAAGTCATCCATAAAGTCTGTGAATCACATCATAGATATAATACATACACTGATTCGTGAACTTGTTCAAGAAATCCATGATGTATAAGACGATCGAAGTTCGTACCCTAAAATGATGGGTTCTGAAACTCCGCGTCTTACGTTAAATCTGTTGCAATGCAACAGGTGGTTGTAAGCACCAGCGAAAGCGCCACTTCGATGATCGCAAGATCATCAATGAAACCAAACTGTAATGCGACATTTTCTGGACGTGTTACTCCTGATAAATCACGCACACTTGAGATCACACTGACGTTGCTGCAAGTGTATAACAATTGGCATTATATCCGATCATAATCGGTTAATGGCCAGCAGACACTGGCGTCACCTAAATAATATCGAACTCGGCAGATAATCCATCAATTCGACGAAGAATCACACTGGTGACCGGCAAGGACTCTAAAATTTATATACTTGTCAATTATCTCAGACTCGGTTCTGCCGTTGCAATAGAATCTTAATCGTATACGGCTAACATTAAACTTAAATCAGTAATATTAAGCTAAACCAAAGTTTAGTTGATTCACATACAAATCGTTGAAACATTTTCTTTAAAAGAAAACTTGGCAAACAATTGAAAAATGTATTAATCTTAGGGCATATCAATGATACGGTGGACACCTGTGTATGTTTTGCGATCAAACATATAGTTGTGAGATTGCACAATTCATGTCTTGTTTTTGTTTTTTATGGTTTAACGTCATTTCAGCACAAGATAGGCTATACATGGCGTCCAGTATTAATGGTGGAGGATGGGCCCGGAAAACCCCGGAAAGAACCACCGACCCACGAAAAGCTACTGGCAAGCTTTCTCACATACCCACATTGGCCGAATCAGAGACTCGAACCCACGCAGACAGAGGTGAGATGGCAGTGATCCGTAACGGACAGCTCCTTAGACCACTCGGGGCCCTTTCACGATAACCTTATTGAAGATACAAATGAAAAATTCCTGTATGCATTATTTTCGCAGAGTTCTATTTTATGCTAAAAAATACTACCTTCAATTATGGGCATGTGTTGTAAATTGCATAATAAATGCCGCTTTTGTCAACTTTATAATCCAAATAATATATGAGCGCAGTCTTCCTCCACGTAGCAATTTTAGCAAACTGTATATTATATACAAACTGTATATTATGTTTATAATCTGAAAATGGAGCAATGTGGCGCCGATACCTAAATTATAACTTTGACGAGTTTCGCAGTCCACGTAGCGTTAAGAATTTGTGTTGTCTCGCTGCTTGTATTTCCGTCTCCACTAGGCGTATATATAAATAATACTGCGGGGGGGGGGGCGGTCTATTGAGCTCAAATTATTAGATAGAAAGGTACTTTAAGCAATCTTATTCTTTTCTTTCTTAGACTGTATCCTTTAAAAATGTAATTTTGCCTTGTGTATGTTGTTCAAAGTTATGCAAAGGCGCCAGTGAAGATTTGTAAAAGTTACATATGCGGCGTTTATAATAAGTACCATTTTTATTGTATAGTTGCCTGCACATTGTCAATTTATCATATTAATGCGATAGCCAGTAGGAACATATATATATATACATATATATATATATTAGTGTTGCTTACAAACGAACTATAACAAAACGATTTAATTGTTTTCTATTCAGATACGTTATGAGGCATCTGTGGAAATTAAATACCCTATGCTACAGCGCATTTTGTGAAAGGTTTTCACACACATCCGAAAATACAGCATGCTATACACAGAGTAACGTCCAAAAAATAATTCAATTTAGTCTATTTTTCTTTAAGTGGTACCAATATTAACGTTATCAAAATTGACCCAGCAGTTAACTGCTTTTTTGAGGTAAACGTGTACTATCAAGTATGCATTGTGTCTCGAAATGTGTATACTTACTTCATTTTCTCCACAACTTTGGAAACAAAATTTCAACTTTAGTGCAAAACTTTACAGTAGTCAGGTTTTAAAAGGAAGATTATCAGACAGAACAACTTGTACGGTTTTAAGAAAGACAGTGTAAGCCAAGATATCCGTTCGACTTGTACTTTAGAAAAGCGCTCGACACCCACATGGTAAAACCAGGTTCGTTCTCCTTTGTGCTAACTTTCAAATGTGACAAATACTAGATAATAGCAGCGAAATTGGCTTTTGCTGTTCATTTGTTTTGTGTGTGGGTTTTCTTGTTTCATTTTGTTAGTTGCTTTAAAGACGCCTTTAGCACATTGTTGGCTATATCGAGCCAGCGATACCAGTCCAAATTAACCCGAGTGTGTCATTGGAAAAGACAGTTCCCGTTTCCGAGTCATCATATAACCTATAATATGTTAAAGGTGCCGTTCATAGGAACAACAGCAAACACAACCCCATCTTTCATACAAAGGTAATCCTTTAAACACCACGCTGTGCCTGTATCCAATAGAGGACATATACTTTTGATAAACGGTAAACATGAACCACATTATCTGTTTGTATGTACATGCAGTACACGTAATTCTTTCTGGATGCATTCCTATAATCTCACCAAATTTACTTTTAAGTAAACTACAAATCGAGGAAGTCAATTTAACGTTAAATTTATAACTATATTCCGGTTAAGACGTATATCGTGCACTCTAAATTTAACACTATATTCCGGTTAAAACATATAGGGTGTACTATTTTCACTTCTTATTATATAAATTGTTATGTGAAATGTTGGACAGTTCCACTAAACAAAGCGTTTTGAGATGCAGGTATAACATTATAAAGTATTGTGACCCTACGTATCAAAGATTAAATACACAAACAATACTTAAGGTAAAACCAGTATTTTCATTTTCATACCATATTTTGCGAGCACTTGTTTAAGGGTAGAAACGATGTGCCATGCGCAAAAATCTTCAGTTCGAGAGATTATTGCTTCGTGAACAAGAATGTGCTACTTCTGAAATTGATAAATAGCTTCACCACGATACCCGCTTTAAAACTAGACAGGTATAGATAACGTTTGAACAAGGAAGAGAAAATAAATCCACATGACTCAATTCTGTTTTGAATGTTTCAGTGACTTAGGTCTTGTGCAAGTGTCCTTGTACGTGTACGAGATCGAGCCTGCTTGCGTGTTTCCGCTAAATTAACGAAAACTATTACAAAACATATTTTATTTCCAGGAAGAAGTGGAGTAAGACTATTTTTACGGTGAATAAGAGATCTTCGAAGCTTAGGTTTCGCATTCAGTTTATATCAGCCATCAATACTAAACAAAGTTCCAAACACACATATTTTATGCTTTCAGCGACTGTCCTGTTCTTACATCGGATTTTAATACGGTTGTATGTTAGTCTCAGAGTTATATTTGATCATCATAAGTTGCAAGGGTTTGTTTATGGTCATCTTTTGAAAAGTTTAAGAACGTTTTATGCAGTTTTACACCAAACTATAAATCGAAATATATAGTTTTTAAATGAATGCAGTGAATAGCTTAATTTGACGCCATTTAAATAATTTCCATTCCAAAATATAAGAAATAATGTCTTGAAAACATAAAGTAGAACTGACAAAAGTTTACAGGTGGACGTGAATTTCTTGAACACATTATTGTTTGTTTGCTTCCCAATGCAGCGTGAAATGAAAAGAACAAATGCAATGATAAAGAGGTCAACAAAGATAGTTGCAGCCATGTCAGATATTATCCATCAAGTAAATAAAGAAATATATTAGAAAGAAGTCAAGAGGCAAATTTTTAACCAAGAATGTACTAATAATGTATTTCTGGGCATAACGTTAGTCTCCCTCACCCCTTACTACTTTGATGTCGCTGCTATGAACCCACGCAAAACAATATCCTAGGTTCCACGAGTAAAGAATGGATGAGATACAAAAATACCTTGTCTGTGTCTCTGCGTGTGAGTGTGCGTAAATATATATATATATATATATATATATATATATATATATATATATATATATATATATATATATATATTCATATGGCTCCAGTAGTACAAAATCTCATTGCATCCTAGAAGTGAGCTAAAATATAGCTTTAGCTTATTATTTAGATTTATGTCTGATATGAATGTCAAATAGTCTGAATAACAATTAAATTTTGTGTTTGACGTTCTTGTCTATTTATTAAAATGTATCATTGATGCATGAAATGCGATTTTGTAAAATAAACAGTTCAGCAAACCAGCTTGTATCCTGATAAACTTCAACATTTCATACCTAGAAATATAAATGTTAAGAAACCAACAATTATGTTATTTTGTAAAACCTTTTTTGTGCAGCCACCTCAATATATCGGTCAAACAGTTTTATTTTAGCGATAGATTGATAAGGAGCTATTCAATGAGGTTTTTCCCATACTGAAAGCAAGATTAAACTTGTTTCAAATGTCTCCGATTAAAATAAACGTATCAGATAGTGCCAAGCAGGGTGTTTGTCGACTTAATCTCCAGGTATATTTCAAAGCAGCTGGGTGAAAACTCGTGCTAAAAACAATATTCACTTCCTTGTGTATATCGAATCAATCGTGGCCCTTATTTTTATATAAAAGTTCACCAACTCAGGTAACACTGTAGTCGACGTCATAGATCGTGAGTATCGTTTATATTTTTTATATCTACATAAAGCTTTATGCACATTATAGTCTATAACTCTTTGGATATTATCATTTAATAATATTTTGACAAAAAAAGAGAATCGTTTCAGTTGAATACGTGTTAATATTCGATCTTTCTCTTTTTAATTGTTCTTTTAATCCTTCGACATTTTGTTTTGTGTGTGGTTTTTCTTATTTCTTTTTGGCTTTTGGGGGGGGGGTGAAATTTTATGTTAAGTGTATAAATCGAATATTATCATATGGCGATAGTACAATTTTGTGTGCGATAATTTAAATTTGAGACGAAATAGATGGCTTTTAAAATATTAGCTTGGATAAAATAAGCCATAATTCCATACCATTTTTAAATAATTGTTTTCAGATTACCCAATTCTTTCAAACCCCAAGTAATTGTTTTAATAATATAAGGTTTTGCACTGTCTTTATTTAATAGTTTAGAGCTGTTTTCATTTTTTAACACACGTGCAGTTGTATTATTCTGCAGTGGTTGAGTAAAGAAGATGCACGCTTTCATGAAGTAAAATAAATACTAATTATGATGGCGTAATTAGATCTTTTTAAACAAAAATACATTAAAAGCAGCAGAGCAGCAAATAAATCTAGCCTACTCATTCGTTCTTAATACAGTCCTAATTTTTAAATCACGAAAAAATATATTTTTACTCACAAGAGGAGGCTATAAGGTAATCTAGTTAATTTCATAATATGGATTGCAAGAGTTAAGATGATTGGAAGAGTACATGATAAAAATAACGATTCTACGGGTGAGATTTGATGACTAAATATGCAATTTGTATCACTTCGACTTATATCTCCATGTTACCATTCCTAAGCTTAAAAAACCTTTGTAAGTCTTGTTACGTGATTAAGCTTACCTGTATGTTAAATAAAAGATATGTAAAGATAAAACGTTATCTTTAGGAAATCATACATTTAGATACACATGTCAATAAACATGTCCATTCCCAAAATGCAAAATATTTGTTGCTGTTAGATTTGTACTAAATGAGAAGACGGCAGAAAGGGATTTCCATTAGATTTTACAATTTAATTTTTACAAGACAGTGTATATTTTAACAGTCATTATGACATTATGTTATAATGAAAGGATTTATAAATCACCGCTCTGCATACATGTGCTATTTAACTTCTGATTTACTGTCTTGCGCCCGCGTGTATGTTCTAGTTATCAACAGAGAATCAATAAGGGCATCCAAACGTTAAGTGTGCCACAAAAGATTCAGAACACAAATTGGTCTGATCAGCTTTTACTAAATGAAAACAAACCAGTTAGTGATGTCATGGTCGGCATTGGAACTCGAAAGAGGAACAACAACGTTGCCGTCAGGATTATATATATATAAACATATATATATATATATATATATATATATATATATATATATATATATATATATATATATATATATATATATATATATATATATATATATATATATATATATATATATATATTTGCAATCACGTCAGATTCCACTACTTAAACAATTTTTAATTCAAGAAGAACAAGAACCTGAAGCAGATTAACCACACGAGAAACAAGGGTCAAAATATCATGACCCGCGGATGAGCAAGAAACGTTCTAGCGATATACAATATCTTGAAAATCCATCGTAATTATAAACTTCTTTACATCTTTACCTCTTATTTCACAAATTCCCATCCTATATATATATATAATATATATATATATATATATATATATATATATATATATATATATATATATGCATGTATTTTTGATTACAGAAAACGTTGTTCAGTGATAAACACCAATTGTTGTGTCACGAACCACTCAGCATTGATGATGAACGCTTTGTACATTTTTCTTCTGCTGACTTTGGTCAAAGGTGCACAAACAGGAACAAGCCTTATACAAGACGCAGTAAGTAAACACGTACATATTTTCTTTACTAGGTTAATAAAAATATTCTTCTCCAGGTATTTTGCACACAGTTTGTACCTTATATATATATATATATATATATATATATATATATATATATATATATATATATATATATATATATATATATATATATATATATATATATAAAATTAATAATCACCTTGAGTAGAACGACATTTTAGCATTATGTATGGTACAACACCTCAGTCCATGTACAATACATTTTTGTACATACCATGAGAAATATCTATGCAATATTTATTAACTAATATATACTATTTATAACATCAAAAAGTATTAAGTCAATAATCCATTGTCACAGGCCAAAACGTCACGTAAAGAATTTCAAGTCATACTGATGAATGGCTACGTCTTCAAAAAAAGTGTTGAAAGTTATTGTTTATACTGTTATATGTCAATTTTAAAAAATCAAATTGAAATACAACATGATATTAATTACATATTGTATTAAGGACTATAAGTCAATAATAGTACACATTTTTTTAGATCAATGCGATTCATCTTCGTCAAACTCAAAAGCCACCCTGCGATCTTTCAAAGCTGCCGCCAGGATATCAGGTTATACACTGCACTGACCATCAACAGCCATGCGATATGAAATGCAATATTAGACGGACGAACGTGACAATGGATGCATGTTGCATCGATGGGATCTGGGATATTCCGAACTCCGGTACAGGTGAGAAGAATATATATATATATATATATATATATATATATATATATATATATATATATATATATATATATATATATATATATATATATATATATATATATATATATATACAAAATGTTTTGGCTATTCATTAATGATATTGTGATCTGTCCAAGGCCCACTTTCACGCATTTATAAACATCCCATCCTTGTATAATTTTGCTGTCGATTCTAGGCCTATAAAACATTAATCATGCGTGCGTATGACAATAACGATAAAAAAATTGTATTAATAATGCCCGTTTTCTAAATGAATTTAATATGGTACACAATTTCAGCGCACTACTTCTGCTTTCCGTTCCCCAATCCCCTCTCATATATAATGGACATAAATCTACAATGAGAGAGGAAAATAATATGTAAACCTAGAAATTGAACTTTCACTAAGAATAGGATTCCAGGTAACGGTGTGCGTACACCTTCCACGGGATTTTTCTACAGTGTTTATATACTCAATGATACAAAGTTGGAATAGAGTCGAATAGACTATACACATTACGAGGCACACATACTGTAATATATTTAATGCGTTTGATGTTGTTGTTGTTGTTGTTGTTGTTGTTGTTGTTGCTTGAACCTATTATAATGTTTTACAAATCTGCTATTATTAATTAAATATTAAAATGTCCAAAAGAGAGTGACAGACAGGCAGACAGCGACAGAGAGAAAACAATTTTATGGTCGGTAGCAATGGTAATTAAACAGAATAATGACTTAGATCACCTGTAAAAATATTAAGATATTTTAAGTACCTCTTGTTGTTTCGTCATTTCGCTTAATTTCTATTCCACGTTTATTTCTATGCGTCAGTACCTGAATGGCTGAATGTTCAGTGTTCAAAAAACGAACCATGTGTTTGTACTGATCTAGCGTTTCTTCAATTAAACCGTCTTTCATGGTAAAAATTGTTTATTATATTGATTTAATCACTATAAATAAAAATAGAAACTCAATAGAGAAGAAAAAAATGTATTAATTTTCAAAGTGGTTTTGATAAGCCACAAAAGACACAGAACTACATTTTCTAGCGGACACACTCGGCAGCGATGAGGAGATTTCATGCACTCTGTCAAGACACAGTTGCCTGAGTCAATATTAACTCCTTTCAAAGGGCAAATACATATATATACATGCATTCCGTCCATAAATAAATGAATCTATGACTTATTAGGAAGTTGGAGAAAATTGCAAAACAATAACGAAAATTATAATATACGAATTAAATAACGTTGACGTTTATAACAAGTAACTAGAATGAAGCGAGATTAATTTATTAAAATGCTGCTAGATATATAAATAGATTCATACATATATTTCTTATAATTTAAGTCGCTGTTCTGGCTGCCACGCAACAGTTTTTCGGATTGTCATCCGTTTTTTTTTTGTGAGTGCAGGCATTATTAGTCTTACATATGTGAAAAATCGATATCGCAAATAAATATTATACACACGTGCATACCATAAATATATATTAAATCAGCACACATATGTATACATACGTACATACAATCGACATTTCGTTAGTCAGGCAGGCATTCGATCAGCAGAATTATTTAAAACTATATTTCATCATATGTTGTGTAGGGTAACGTTTCTTTAATCATTTCAGCCGCTCTTCAATCTGGACATGTGAGACACAAGCGTTTCTGGTTTCTTGCCATTCTTCTTCCCGTTTTATTTGCGGGAATCTTTACTTGTATTATTCTGTGTGGAGGCTCGAAACAACAAGGTAAGCAATAGAACAAACCCTTCGCTACATGGCAGAATATTAGAGCATCTTATTTCATAATACTAGTACAAAAACATAATCCTCCAGCACAATTGTAATGGGACCAAAGGTCGAAATTGTACGAGGTTGTCTTGTTCTTTGTGCTCTGGACTGAACAATTTGGTGATAATAACTGAGTTGTGTAGGATTGCACTAGTCAAAAACAAAATAATATATAACTAATGATATGTTATTATGCCATTAAAATAATCTAGTTAATTCAATATGCGATGTCACAACTCAGACATTAAATTAATATGAACCTAAAACGGAATATATGAAAACTGAATAAACAAACATCAGATGCAAGCTACCTTAAAACATTGCAGCAGGAATGCAAAATATTCTCTGAGAAACGGCATACAAGCTGTGGGTATCGACAAGAATAATAAGAGAAACAAAAATAATGCAGATCTTATCATTCAGGCCTTCTGTTAACAACATAGATACGGCACATAGATTGCCCAGAAAATCAAAGCAGAAGCTGGACCAAACCCCATCATCGTGAAATTAAGAAACAGGTTTGTGAAAGACGCTGATGATAAAAACATTTGGAACCAGAGAAGACATTTGGGATGGAAAGGGACAATCATTGACCTGGGCCGTTAACTGGTCCGTGCAGAACAACACGTTTTAATTTTATGGAAAAAAAATTGTGCTTGAACAAGAACTAGGAGAGGACCGGGTGGGTGTTTATTACACCCCGTCGTCGCTTTATATGGCCCTGTTTGGAACCCAAAGACAAAGATGACATAGGATCTAGCTGATGAAGATATTCAGCTACTGGATACATTGTTGAAGCGTTCGAATAAGGATGTGGCCTGGTATTTTCATGGCAGGATTTAGGGTATAAATTAAGCTGTGTTGGAAATGGCAGAGTGTTGTTTGAAGTCTATGACAGAGAACGTATGAAAGAGAGACACATTTTAAAATTCACTTAGGTGTATGCACTACCTCATTTTGATACATTATACAGTCAACCTTAATACCGAATGCAAATATGGAAAATAATATAACAACAATTTTCGATTCAAAAGAAAAATAATATTTGGATAATAAAGAAAACGGAAAAGAAAAACTATTAAAGTCAGATTATGAAAATGACCATGCGATTCATGAATTTAAGTAAAGCTCAATAATATATGAGGAAAAGTACGCAACAAATATGCTAACCAAATTAAGTGGTTATTCTGGGATTGAGAACAAGTGGGAACGAAGAGTAGAGAAAATACTCTCATAGTGAAGAGATACGGAAATTTTAAAAGTAAAATCATAAACCTGAAACTTGAAGAGAAAATAATACATAAACATAGAATACGTTCTACGAAAATCGCGAATGCAATAACTAATCTATCCAATAAACCTATTTCATCCTATTAACCTAGGATGTAAAAACTCAATGAGGATAAAAAATATATCGGGCGAAAGTTTCTTATCACTGAAAACATTCAATATGGCGTTAAAAGGTTTGCACAGCAATAAGAGTCTGGGACCAAATTATTTGCGAGTTCTATAAAACTTTGTGGCACGACTTGAATGTATTTAACTTCAGTTTCTTACAAGGAAGACCAAGTGGTATAATAGCTTCATTCCCCAAATGGGACAAGGATTTAACTGACGTAGCCAGTTGGAGATCTGTCAGTTTACTTAATATAGACAATAATATGGCTAGCCAAGAAAAGTAATTTAAAAACGAATTCTCGCAAAGGCTATTCATGAGTTGGGTTTTCAAGAAAGAGACGTGTTTCATATAGAAAATATTAGCACTTGAAATAACTAAAACAATAGCCTGCGGTATTTTCCTTTAAGGAATTTAAGAAAGATTGGCCACCAAAGAAATTCATAATCAAAATAAAAATAGTTTCTAAAATATACTAGAACATCGGTGCTTTCACAATTACAGAAACAAATATAAAAATGACATAGGAGCAGCCACTCTGGGACCAAAACAAAATTATATACAAAAGACTAATGTTAGTATATCGGAAAACGTTAGAACACAGGATTAAACTACACAGGATATATAGATTCCTTCACGGAAAAAGATTCTTAAATTTCAGGGAACTCTTCAGGATTTTGCTAACCTAAATCTTTTAAAGTTACATATAGATAGACTGATAACGAAAAATAACACGAGATTTATCTATATATTTATCACAAATGAGGAAGAGAAAAAAGCATGCCTTAATGTTTCGTTTGGTCTTGGTTTATAAAGGGTGACATATATTCGATTATAACACCACCAAAAGATCACCTGTACATACATCAAAAACTATAATATTGACAAATATAAACGTTGGTTTAATAAATATCTTTTAAACATATGCACGCAATAGATAAATAAATTATAATAAATATTATATATCATTTATTATGCACAAATCATTAGACAAACTTATGAAACCGGTTATAATAAAAGAAAGACAAAGAGACGCTACATTTGACCAGGAAAATTATTAGTATAGTTCAACAAACCTGATATCATTTTACGTAATAATAAGCAACAAAAATACTTTAGTATGAAATGCATGAATATATTTATGTCCTGAAATTAAACAAATAGTTCAAAGATTATGAAATACAATAGATACTGCTCACACGAGATAAGAGCTGAAGAGGGCCTGAATATAAATGTTCAAAAACATTTTTGGATATTTGTATCCAAAAATTAATTTTGGTTATGTAGAATAATATTGAGCTAGAACATACTAGATATGTACTTCTCGTGGAACATGTTGTGACTTTAATAGTGTTATGCTATGCACGATACATTTTGGTATCGCACATGAATTAACGAATGAATTAAAAATATCGGTTTCTGATTGGGTGAAAACCAGTTGCTAATTATGAATATAAGAATCGACCCAACTCTCGGTTTGATCCTGCTCAGATAGATATATTATTATTAACACGAAAAGAAAGGAACTAGAAGCAGATCGCAAAGGAATGTCACATGGACGAAACGTTCTTTTGTTTCAATAATTGATTTCTAATAACAAAGTAGACAATGTACAAGTTTGGTGTATTTACTTGGGGGTGTTCTCCTAATTTTTAATTACATGTTTCTGGTTTATTCACTTAGGGGTGCAGCACACTCGAAAGCCACCTACCTTTGATACAGAAAAATGCGCTCCACCGGAAATCAAGACGGTATACGAAACAGACATAAACAAGAAGAAGCAAACAATTGACTGGAATAAGCCTACTGCGAAAGATGCTGATGGAAATGTAATAAGGTAGAGGGGCTGTGTGTGTGTTTATATATATATATATATATATATATATATATATATATATATATATATATATATATATATATATATATATATATATATATATATATATATATATATATATATGTGTGTGTGTGTGTGTGTGTGTGTGTGTGTGTGTTATTTCTATAGTGTGGTCTCCAATTTGTCTATGTTAAAACGCGATGCAAATTTCAGATAAAGAAACATTCGTTGTACGATTGTTACGTATATTTGATAGAAGTCATTTATATTTTTATTTTTGTTTGTTTGTTAGAGTTAAATTTGGCATTTTAAGTTTTAAGATTCGTTGATTGAAGGGGGGTGACCTCTACTTTACAGAGTAAACACCAGGTGTTGACCTCATTTCTGACCTGGTTTCAGAGTTGTAAACAATCTTTTAAAATGATTGATTGGTTCCAAGGACAAAATGAAGCTTTTATATAAACATCTTTCTATTTTAGTTGGGTCATAAGGTCTGTACGTGATTCTTTGAACGTAAATTTGTTCTGATAGTTTCTAGAAGAATCACGTGACCCTTCCTTGTTTACGTAAAAACAGCTATATAAATTATGTTTTGGAGCGAGCTATTCATTAGAAGTTTGGGCTTTTAGAATACTAAGTTGTGTGTGTTTTTTGAGTTATTTTTAATTACCGTGTACTGGAAATTGTGTCAATTCAAGAGGAATTATTTTGTTAGTTATCTGGAAAAGAAAATGTTCTCATAGATTTTCATTAACAAGAACTGACTTCATCAAGAGACATCGTCTTCCATATTGAATACTTCGCTGGAATTCGAACTTAGAATTATTTGGACATTTTTATTACCAGGACTTTTGCAATTTCTCTAGTGGATAATATTTTGAATTATTTTGGATTAATTTTGGAAATGATTCTTAAAACCGTAAGTTTATTTTTCTTTTCTGAAAATATTTGTACTCAATAAATTGTTTATTAAGTTTTACAAGTTTGTTATTTTCAATCCTTCTATGTTATTGTTTATTCGAGCCTAAGCACGTAACACGATATTCATTCATACAAAATGCCCTTAGAATTCTTGAGCGTCGGTATGGTTATTAAAATATACAAGCTTATATACTGGCAAATGTGATTACATTTTCTTCTATGTATTATTATTATTATTATTATTATTATTATTATTATTATTATTATTATTATTATTATTATTATTATAGCGATGTACGAATAGTAGCTGGCCTTGACACTGGCTCCGAATTTCCAGAGGGTGTACACTTCATCACATACTTGGCCCAGGATCAGGAAGGATACCAAGCATTTTGTTCCTTCAACTTTGCAGTTCAGGGTAGCTTTTGTATTGATTTATTTATTCATTAATGTGAAACTGTTTTCACTAATATATCATGCCATCAATGTTGGTTAATCGAAGAAGAAATTTGTAACTTCAAGGTTCCTGGTTAATTCAATATGTTAAAGACCAGGTTACCAAAGCAGCATAAGATTGCGTTGTTTTGTTTTCAACTGATTCACAGCAAAATATTTATAATTTCGAGTTCGATTTTTTTAATGGATTTTCACTTAGTTTATTGTCTTCCTGATTTGTATTCAATACTCGTTTTGCTGTAACACTATACATTTCACGCTATAGGAATGAATTTCTGTAGCTTTAATATCATTTATAATTCATAAGTGCTGCCTACTGTATAATTGAGTTTCTCTCCTAAGTTTGTTCTGATTATTTTAAATGTGTTAAATACAGGCTTCTTTGGTTTAAAAAACATATTTTTGTGACCCATTTAACGGGATGAAGATGGGATGGGATTGAATTTAGCGACAACTCTGACAACAATTTCTTATAATGTAAATAAACGATGAAAGAGCCTGACACCATACTAGTGCGCATAAAGTATAAAAAAGGGATTTAAATTATGACATGCACTGAGTTTCGATATAGAAATAATTTCGTCTCTAACTGGAAATAATCATGACATGTAACTTCAACGAGTGATTATAGAAGAATCAATGTATGGAACTTATTATAGACAATATGACGGGCATATGTCTATATTACCACCGATGATCAATGTTTAGAATTTCTACACAAATATTTGATTACATCACCAAGGATATCCAAGCCTATAATGTATTCAACAATATGAACAATGTGTCATTTTGTCACCAAGGATAATAAAATTATAGAATTTGTACCAAAATATGAATAATGGGTTTCATCCACAAGCAGGGTGTATGTATAATTGATCTTCACTAATATACTGATATTGAATAATAACGATTCCAAAAATCGATTAGAAATGACTCGTGACATCTAATTGCCGAGCACGACGTATTTCCCCTTCCGCGGCTCTCGTTGAATGTTCAAGAAACCAACACGAAAGGTTTGCAGTTCGCAGTCTGCCAAAGGATCCGTCGAGAGCCACATATTCCCTGCAGACCCGTTGGAATCAAAGCTTTCTAAATCAATGCTGTCCTCTAAGCTAACATCACCATCAAAAACAGCATGCAGGATGCACTGAATCCCACTGAGTTCAATTACAATGTATCTATTCACCGCAAAGCTTAAAATATTATTTCTGAACCGTGTAGTACACGAAACAGGATTAATTACCAATGCAATTGTATACATACTTATATAAAGCCAATTCATATGCACGTATACATATACGCGCACATGAACTGGATATTTTAAATATTCAATTATTTAATCACAAGATTAATATTATAATAATAACTTGAAAAATGATATGACTAAAGCTGAAAATTGCTTCTGCCAAGTAAACAGTTTCTTGGAAAACCTCGTTGTTATGTGATACAAACACGATAGTTTCTATATAAGTACCATACTTGTAGTTGAAATATGCACCTATATAATTTGAAGTAATCGTGTTTCTCCCTGCAATCACTTTGCTCCTGCACCTAATTTTTCAACTTTTGGGAAAACTTCGACTGTATGTGACCCGCTGCCTCTGTCATAGTATTCAAGAAACACCCAAAACTACTGTTTTCAGAAATAAAAAGAAAAATCAAGACCGTTATATACTGAATTCTTGTATGTGTTATTGTAAAAGGTTTAAAAAGAGTTATATAACATTATCCTTTCCATTTCAATTCAGTTCGCGTTTATTTTTAAGTTGGCTATTTGTTCAATTTGGTTTAAGCGTTATTCAATATTTGGCATCCCAAAATCTCCGGACGTGTTCGGCTACAGTCTGGAATTCTTATACAACATTAGAAATAGTATATCTCAATTGCATCTTATGCATCTATAATGTTTTATCTATACGTCAGATTGTTTTTGTATTTCTAGATATTATTCTCTAACGTGTTGCGTATGTGTGAGCTAACATATTTATGTACAAATACACAATTAGCAAAATTAGATAATTATTGGTGCAACTAAAATTTTAAATAATGTTATTGGTAATGTTATCTTATACTGCTAATTGTTTGATTTAGTAACTTGTTTGCTCTGTTATTTTACTTCCTCTTCTCTTCTTCATTTGTTTAAAATTCACAATCACTAAGTATTTTTACTAATATTTCTAAAGCGATTTTCTTTATGCCAAACAATTATCAATAGTGAAAGTTGAAACAATAATTTTAAGGTAAAACGTTTTTCTACTGTTTCCATCTAAAGCTATGATTGCAGGTATTTTGTTTTATCAATATCAAATTATATAAACATTTTACCAGACAGTCAGAACAAACTGGAGGCGGTAGTGGTGATGACGCGGCAGGTAGAATTGTCATAGACAAATTCCTTGAATTATTGGAAAATGGTATGACGAATATAACAAATTGTTCAAGTCGGCAAGAAGAAGCCACAACAACATTGTTTCGTATCATTAACAGTGTAACAAACAGGCCTTATGTTCAGCTGGACAAATTATTTATGTGACGTCTGCTTGTGTTATTGATCATGAAGCTGCAATAATGCACGACGAAATATGTCTTAGGTCGGGTATGATTTTATTAGTAAAGTTAATCTAGATATAGTTTATTGTATTGTAGATTTATACACCTTTACTGTTTTTCCTGTTGAACAATCACTTTCAATTCAGTCTTTGAACAAACATTAATTAGATCTGATTTCTGTAACTTAATTTATCTGGAATGAATATCGGTATTTCCTATTCAGTGTAAACAACTCATACAGGAAAGTAATAAACAGTATGATGAAAATGTTGTGTTAACATCCGAAATTAACAATGTGAATAATGCAGACGCATCTAAACGTTTATAGTATTCTAAAAATGTGGATGCAAATAGTATGTCCCAAATTCATAGTTATATCGCAAAATATTGTTTTAATACGATTTAATAACATGTATTTTAGCTGCACAAGTACTCAATGGACTTCTCATCTATGTTACAAGCAAAAGCATTTCCAATATAATGCGTAAAAATTATTAACTGACTTTTCAACATAATATGTATGCTACAGTTGTCCGCTGTGGCGATGCAGTTTGGCCAAGACACGGTTACATGAAATGCACTAGCAATGATCCAATTTATGGCACCAGATGTACCATTGAATGTGACGAAGGATTCGAAAGCAGTGGTGATTATACGACCGAGTGCACAAAGAGTGGAACTTGGACAAGTGACACAAGTCAGCCCTGTTCTAGTAAGATGCCTTGTTTCATAGTAATGGACTTTTGCCCGTATAACAGATTAGTTTTTTTTTCACTGGTCTTTGTCACTTCCTGATTTCAATCTTAACAGGGCAATTTATATATCTGAGACCCGAAAAGGAAACATGCGGTCAGGCGAAAAGAAACTAAACAAATGGAAATAACAGTTATCATCCAGCATGTCAGTATCTGTTTGTGGTAGCATTGTTAACCGCTTCAAAATCACTTACAACATTTTTACACATTAGAGCAGCTATTCTGGAAACGTTATGTTCAATGAACGCAATTTCAATGTAAAAAGTCACAACTATTTATGACAGCTGCAGTATGCCACATTAATTTACATTAAGCATGCTTCTATGATTATGACTAATTTTTTATCAAATGTGCAGACCATCAAAATGTTTAAACTTAGAGCTACCACGATAGTTAGTAGCCCGTTGGACTCCGAATCCACAGCTTGCGAATTCCCAAACCTATACAGGTCAGACAGACCTGGTTGAATGCTTCGGATTGTCTTTGGAAAAGTCACTTACTTCCATTTCCTTAGCACAACAAAACGAAATGATGCTTTAAATGTGCCTTTACAACCAACAAATTCAAATTTCTATTGATAAATACGTTAAAAGTGACCGTTTTTATGTTTGTTTTCACTACAGTACAGGAGTAAGTAGCAAATAGTTTGTCAGCTTGTTTCCATTTTGAAAATGGCGACGATATTTCGCAGAATAAAATTAAACGGCTACTGCGATACAAAAACTCCTCTTGGCTGGATACAATTTATATGGTCTAGAGTTTCATCGGGTATTGGAGTATACAACTTCATGAGATTATAGAACGCAAGTTATTAAATAAGGTTGGTTTTTTCAAATATATTGTTACAATTAAAATTATTTAATGAAATCTGATATTCGTCCTCGTTAATACAAAACCATCTACTCTTATGCAACTGAGTCAATATCAAGTTCATTTATTTGTTGGTATAGTTTTCATTTGCAAGGAGAACGAATTATTTTCATAAAACATCCATTTTAGACAGAACGAAACAAATATTGTTTCTAACGCTGTTTCTCATAAATTATTTA
The DNA here is from genome assembly GCA_030141615.1 of Unio pictorum. Taxonomy (NCBI): domain Eukaryota; kingdom Metazoa; phylum Mollusca; class Bivalvia; order Unionida; family Unionidae; genus Unio; species Unio pictorum. The sequence goes on from JARLTB010000060.1 coordinate 1,853,536, forward strand.
TCTACATCATTTTATTGTTGTTTTGGTAGTAATTATTTAATTATTTTCCGACATTTCTCACGACCTGTCCTAAATTTATTTTAATTTTGACGTTTGGAAACGGTATTCAAGTTTGTTTTTATACTATCCCGATCTGAATCAACCATAGTTCCTAATCAACATTTATTACATCGTTATTTTAATGCACCCCAATGAGATTAATGTGAGAACAGTGCGATGAAGGAAATATTCTTAATATTTGTTTAATCTAAAAACATGAAATATTTGTTCGATGTCCGTAATAATGTGCAGTTCATTACAGTAAATCAATGATCACCAAGTTACATGGATTGAAAATTAGAATTTTTTTGCTTACCATATGGATTTCGTTTGTTTGTCTTTATCTTTCATGACCTTCATTGCCATCGTACATGCCTTGGTAATATTCACCATTCAACGTCGCTACCATTTATTTTGTTACGTTGACCAAAATGAAATTTCATAGATTTTACCTTTGTGTTCGTTAATTTTCCATTTAGAGTACTTCAGTATTCATCCTAGTGACTCACCTATCATATAGAAAATAATTTTCTAATCACAAAAGTAATGATTACTACTAAAATTGTGTGTTCGTAAAACACATATCCTTGCGCTTCACGCTTTATACCCCATCACCCAAGTATAAGCATCGTGCAACATCACTGGTGGTAAAAGTTGGGCCAGGAGGCTAATGTTAGCTGCAAATGTGCATGTGTATTTTCGTGCCCTCTCTGCGTATTTGTGTGTATGTGTGTGGGGGGAGTATATATGTGTGTGCGAACACAAGCCTATCCAATAATGGCTGCCCTTAATTTCGGTCAAACGTAATAATTTTCGTTTACTGCAACACAAGTTCTATTAATTAGCGATTTCATCAACGTCTCTGATATATGCATTAGTGCGTAGGAGAAATACTACTATATTGGCAAATTGGCAAAGCAACTATTTAACATACACGATCACTCCAGAATCCTACGGCTGAAATCTAGGTATATAGAGGTTATTACACAGAGTAATAAATATACACCATTCAGAGAGGGTAATTTTATGACTGGATCCTACAAGAGAATGCTTGAAAATATGAAATGAACTTTAAAAAGAAAGAATTATATATATATATATATATATATATATATATATATATATATATATATATATATATATATATTGTGTCATGTACATTTAATTTATACTCTGTGATTGACTTTTGTCTAAAACTGAGAGTAAGATTTTGGGCCTACCTATTAGTGTCTTTATTTTTGCAAACAACATATTCCATTGCTAATTCTTGCCAATGAAATTAGATTAGTAGTAGTTTTGTTGTTATTGTTGTTGTTGTTGTTGTTGTTGTTGTAAAGTCTATTTATGATGACATTTGGCAGGGATATCTGACAGGACCACTTATCGTGGCCTTACATCTCAAAGACCTTCTCTAGTATTTTTGTTGTTCTGAAGCGTGTCGCATTTTGCAATAGCACTGACTTTGATGTTATTATAAGCGTCTTCAATTACTATTATTATTACTATCATTATTATTATTATTATTATTATTATTATTATTATTATTATTATTATTATTATTATTAAAGAAATAAAATGCCCGAAGCCAAACAATCCACAAAATGGAGAATACGCATGCTCTACTCCTGGAAATGAACAAGAGTACCAGTCTATTTGTTGGGCGGAGTGTAATGCCGGATACGGGTTGGAAAAAATGACGTATTCCCATTGCACGGCAAATAAAACATGGTCTGCTAACAGAATGCCTGTCTGTAAAGGTAATACTGTTTATTTAGGGAAAAAAACTAACAATTTAGCAGAAGATAAATGCATATTCCACAATAAAAGCAATATTAACGGTTATTTGCATCGATTGTTTGATCCGAGTTAAGTATAAACAGCAAAGAGTATTATTAATAGATATGGATTTGCTATCTGACCTTGTCTTTGTCTTGTCTCAACCTTAAAGAACATCGTTTCTAATTAATTTAGTACAGCTAAATTTAGTTTTTTTCATCAAAAGTAAATGCACATGTTTATGCTTGCATGATCTTAAACTAATACTATCAACTTTAGTAATATATTTCTTAATAAAGCTTCAAAAACTTAATGCAAATATACATTATAATTTATAACGTTTAAGTGAAGAATGAGAAAATAGTTCCTATTGAATTTGACTTAATCTGATGTTTAATATTGCATGATTCGTTTCAAAGATCACACTAAACATAATCTTTCCATCCATACTATATCCAATATTTAGTAGAATATTAAATTTTGACCACTATATAATGTGCTTTTTGAAACTGCGCTATAACTACAACTATTTTCTAAAATCGGATTCGGGAGTTCCGATAATTTAGTTGGCTGGGCGTCGGATTTTTAATCCAAGGATCGCAAGTTCGATACCAGCCAAGACCATCCCGGGTAGCTTGTCTCGTGAGTCCATGTTCTGAGTGATATAAGAAATACTATTTTAAAAGTGTCGTTAAAACTAACAAAAACTAAAATCAGATGCACATACTGAAGTAATGTGTTACATATTTTTTACCCATCTATAGACATAGAACCTCCGAAGATAGAATGTGCTGAGTCGTATCATCTTTTTTACGCCGATTCTGGCAATGTAAAGAAAAATGCTTTCTGGTTATTGCCGAAGGCTGTAGACACAGTTGACGGAAACAATACAACAATCGTCAAAATCTCAGGACCAGATGTGGGTTCAGACCTTCCCGTGAGTTTTACTACAGTTCAATATCGTGCAGTGGATAGCGCAGGAAACGAATCTCCAATTTGCACTACTGTTTTATATGTTCAAGGTAACAGGATATACAAGGTTATGCTGTGGATTTCAGTTATCAGAAGATAGTCATAATTTCTTTGCAGTCAAAAAGCCTCAACAACAGTTTTATTTATGAGGAGTACAATTTGCATAACAAAAGTTTTATTTTCAATTAAAGTTTTAAAGAGATAGTTTTACCTGAATAAACCTGAAATCAACTTTTTGAGTGAAGAATTACTTATACTTACAAAAACTAAAATATCATATTAACTTGTATTCGCTTCGATGATTTTAAATGGATGATTTCTTAAACCTTTGTCGGTAAGTATTCGTGTCAAATTTATTGCTTAACAGTCTCTCTAATTATATAAATATACCAGAATAAAAACATTCCCAAATACAAACAAATATATAGCATGCAGACATATGTAAAGGAAAGGAATAACGGTAGATGTCTTGTGATATTGATATATAGCTGTATATAGTAACGTTTCAATATACACCTATAAGCATGCGAAGAAACACCCTGAGGAGTATAAAATATATAAATGATGTTTAAAATTGTGTTCTGTTATTATATGTAACCAATCTTTTCTATTTCAGAAATCGTATGTCCACACCCATCACTCCAGATAATAGATGAAAACATCAGATTTTCCTGTCCAAACCTTAAACTTGGACAAAACTGCACGCTTTCTTGTCGCTTTAATATGCCTCTGCGTGGAGATTTTGAAATAACATGCTCTGCGGATGGAAGAGCCTCCGTAGGAAAATGGACCTGGTCCAATGAAATACAGCCGTATTGTGAAGGTTAGACACAGCAATCCACCCAACCAAAAAAAGAAAATAATATCTTTGCTGATAACTTCTCGACAAAACTCTGAATTGTAAATATCTTGAAAGTAACTGCACAAGTCGTATAAATACCTTCAAAATCGATTTTCAACCTTTTCATGATATGAGCTAAGAGCAGTTTACATTAACTGTCATGTCACTGTTACAATTATCGTTGTGGTCACTTTAAGGCTTTTATACGGTATTATATGAAAATGCATTTTGACAGTTCGTTTTGGGGCCTTTTATCATTCATTGCATCATTTTTTAATTTGTATAAATTAAACGTAAGCAAAAAATAAAGAATATTAATAAACACCGTCTCTATGGATCAGCTAAATATATTTGCTTTGTGACTGAATGTCTTCTGAATACATCTATTTTAAGTGGGAGCTAAACTTTCAGGAAATAATTGTGATAATTGAGACTTATTCATTTAAGTTTTCTATGTCGTTGTCAGGAAACATTTTTTCCTCATCACTATCGATTTTAGTTTATCAGAAAATTCAATTTATCATAGTAAATTGTGTAATTCTATTTTGAATTGGGTATTAAACTTTAATTTATCAACTAGCATTTCTTTTTTACTTATTTTTAAGAAAGTTTTATTTCCTCCGTAACATGTGAAATTCTTTCAGTGAGTCATTTCATCAATATTCGAAATAAAGAATCATTTTTTGCATTATAATTCTCCTTTATAACCTCTTGATGTAATTTGCGTCAGTTATTTTGGTTTTTTAGTCTCCTACGATAGTATCACTTCCCATGGTCTTAGATCGCAATAGCCTTTCGTAAAAAAAAAAAGCTGGTATTAGTGCTATTCCCAGGACCTTTAGATTGTTCCCTAACTTATTGGGCATATGCTTCTAGTGCTCCCAATTCTTTCTTTCAATAACAATTTATAAGGTTCTCTGGCCATACTGTCGTACTCAGTTATTGTTTTTTTGTTTAATGCGTGCAAGCTGCGATGCCAATTATTATTATTATTATTATTATTATTATTATTATTATTATTATTATTATAGATATTAAATGTCCTACGCTGACAGCACCTATCAACGGAGCCATGACCTGCGATAGTATATCTGCCAGACCCTTCTGTTCCCTGTCTTGCAATAAAGATTTCGACATACCATACAGATTTGACGGTCGTTACTTCTGTCTAGATTCCGGACGTTGGCATCCTAATAATGAAGTACCAAACTGCACTGGTAGGCAATTATATGGAATGTTAAATGTCATTGTTGCTTTACATACTGAAGATATAAAAGTAAAAAAAAGTCACATTTGTCTTATATTATCTCAATCGTTTTTGTAATAATAATTAAAAAATTAAAAATAATTTTTAAAAAAAACATTTTAAAAAATCCTTACTATTTTTATGTATTTTCTCTTGTTGCTTAAATATACACCAATGTTTTTGCCTTAATTTTGGCTGTATCTACCTATGTTTATTTTGCTGTACAGAATTTACTTACCTTCATTTTATTTTCGTTTCAGAGCCAAACCGTCCACATTTCTGGAATTTGCCAGCAACACTCGGCTATTTCTCGGGGTCATGTAATGAAGAAACAGTCATTCGTGAAATAAAGGAGAATTTCTTACAGATTACTGCAAAGTTACCACAGCAGTTCCATACCAACCTCACAACTGATAACATAAGAGTAACTTGTGGTGCAATACATCCACGCAGTAGGCGGACTGTCCTTGTAGACGTCTCTGACAAGTCGCTAAATTTACATGGTCATTGGCCTGTGGGAATTTCTTCTAACATCAGACATAAAAGACAGAGTAACAATACATACAAGATTGTTATACAATTTGATATTGTGGTGCCATGGAACCAAGGCGACATGAGTTTAGCAGATGCATACACATACCATGACAATCTGACCTTCACCTTTCGAGATAAGTTAATTGACCTAGTAAATGCAGGGGAGTTTGATTTGCCAGGTTACTCCAGACCGTCATATCATTTCGACGATTCCGGTATGTTTCATTGTGAAAATGGCGTTCTGGACAACAATGTCTGCAGTGAGTATACAAGGCTTTATGCCATTTTGTTCTTAACATATGATCTACTCTGTGAGATTTTACATAGCAAAGCTGATGCAATGTGTAATGAGACTATCTAGAATCTGAATAAAATGTAATTTCCATTTAATATTGGTATGAATATTAACGATGTAATCTTGTGGAAAAGTTTAACTGCATTATCTATTTGGATTCTTCACACGACCATCATTGCCATTTGTCGCTATCCACAGGTTATTAACTCCTGGTATATGATATTGTCACAGCCTCGCGTGGCGGAATCAATCCAGTTTGAGCTACACCCGAATTTGTATTTGAAACTTATGGTTACCACTTATGTATTTCCCTAAACGTGTATATAAAAGATTTAATTGTATATAATACTGATATTTTTTTGCAATTATGATGATCGTAGCTGATGATGTGATGATAACTAGATGGCTATAAAGACTAATGTAGAAATTAAATCATGAGGTACCGCTCCGGTGGCCTAGTGGTTAGAGCGTCCGCCGCGGAAGCGGGAGGTCGTGGGTTCGATCCCCGGTCGAGTCATACCAAAGACTTACAAAAATGGTACTAACAGCTGCCTCGCTTGACTTTCAGCATTAAGAGGTTAGTGTTAGGACTGATCGGCCTGGTGTCAGGATAATGTGACTGGGTGGGACATCATGCTACATGTCTGCGGCATGATGCCCCAGTGGTAGACATCACTATAAACTGCCTCACTGCAGACATCGTAGCGATATGACTGAAAAATTGTTAAAGCTACGTTAAAAATCCTAATCAAACAAACAAACAAACAAAAAATCATGAGGGAAAAAAGAAGAAGCAACGCATACAAACTAAATACGAAATTAAGTATTACAAAAGGTTTATTGAATCTGATTTAAAAATAAAAATATCAAATGTAGCATGTATACTTTGATGTGGTTTAACAGAAATATGCCGTGCCGGTGAACAGTATAATAAAGTCACTGAAACCTGCGAGGACTGCCCACTAAACAGATATCAGGATAGGGAAGGCACAATTCCATGTAAAGAGTGCCCCCCTCATCACGTGACTTTGGAGACTGGACGTAAACATGTAAATGAATGTACTGGTATGAGAACACACACTCACACACACATACCACACACTCATACACACACACACACACACACACACACACACACACACACACATATATATATATATATATATATATATATATATATATATATAGTTACGAGATACCATATATATATATATATATATATATATATATATATAGTTACGAGATACCATCAAGCGCATTATAAAATGACAAAGCATTTAAATTATTTTTTTAAAATCATATATAATGCTTCCATTTGATACTCAGCGGTACAACGTGTAACCTTATATATTGAACAGAGCCTTGGTGTTTATGTGCTGGCAGATTAATACAGCATATCTTATTAATAACAAATCGCATCTCTTGCAATTAATATAATTGGATAGTCATATTATATAGTAAGGGACGCAATACAACCTACGATCATTAACAGTAACAGATGCAATAGGACATTCATAGTGAACAAGTTAAGCAAAACCAATTACCAGCATTTACGAATATAAACTGCAAACATTATTCTACAGCATCGATTTGTGTATTTAATGTATTGACGTTTCAATTTTGTTTAGTTAATTTCGTTAAAACTCAGTTTATGGATCCATATGGGCGCAGAAACCAAATTGATCGGTTCTTAACTTTGTGCTACTGTATATGTACATATTTTGTTTCTTTGCATTTGTCATAAAATAAAATTTGTTAAGTTTTTGGTGTCTTTGTGTACGAGAGGTTTATATTGTAAATACATAGCAATAGATGAATGCATTAATATCTATCTATCTATCTTTCTATCTATCTATCTATCTATCTATCTATCTATCTATCTATCTATCTGATATATATATATATATATATATATATATATATATATATATATATATATATATATATATATATATATATATATATATATATATATCGCCAGCGGCGTCGCTAGGGTTGGTGTCACCCAGTGCGGTAAACTCATGGTGCCATGCCACCCCTCCAGACTTGCCCCACGGATTTCTTCTTCTTAAAATAAGTCTTAAAATAAGTCCACAGTATAAAAGTGGCACCCTGTGCCTGCTAGTCATGTATTTAACAATGATCGGTTATCCGCGTATGAAATCCGACTAGACCGAGCAGTGTGTGCTCTGTAAAATTTGCAATTTTTCATTTTGGTATCACCCCTCGGAGATGGTGTCACCCGGTGCGGTCCGCACCCCCGCATCCCCTAGCGACGCCATTGTATATCACGTTGCCTGGATACGCCTCTTATTCTCACCTTTCTGGCTTGTTTTTTATTTCCAACACAGAGCTTTGCCCAGCTGGTACATACTCTCAGACCTCAGTCGTTCCCTGTACAACATGCCCAATCGGAAGTTACCAGAGCTCCATCGGTCAGAAGACGTGCATCTCATGCCCTGAGGGAAAAATCACCAACTCATCGGGACGTACAACTGATGCAGATTGTTCAAGTCTGTTCAATTTTATTTGCACTTATATCTAGAAGGTTTTCTGATAGTTAGCTTAGTAGGTACATTGTGTGAAATTCTTTCCATTAAACTTAAATTTCTTTCCTTGGCCGTTAATGACTTTGAAATATTATAAATATGGGAAAACAAAATTATAAGAGACTCAACATGCAATTTGTAATACAAATTCATGAGAAAAAATAATCAGAAATACCTTGACAGTGGAGAATTTGACTGTCGCCAATGTCAATGATCTTTCTTTCTTTGCCACAGAATACGACATATATATCAACAGAGAACTTTCAAATCTTGAACTCAGGAATTTGGATGTTGATTCTTTCGACCTAACGCTTGCTTTGTGGCTTCGAGTCAGCACTACCAAAAATGGACCACCAAATATTTCTCTGTCTTCATATCATCCAAATCATGGAGAGTACTTCCTTATAACCATACAGGACGCTATCTCTGTCCGTATTCAGTAAGTATGCACTTATATATATATATATATATATATATATATATATATATATATATATATATATATATATATATATATATATATATATATATATATATATATATATATATATATATATATACCTCTTTGTGTGGTGGTGGTTGGATCCCAACATTTCAAGCACTTGAGCTTGTATGTATGTATGTATGTATGTATGTATGTATGTATGTATGTATGTATGTATGTATGTATGTATGTATGTATGTATGTATGTATGTATGTATTTTGTTCAAGACGTATTACTGCTTCGTTCCCTAAGTGGAACAATTTCGTTACTTTTAATTTATGTCCTTGATGCTCAAATTAGTTCCAATCTGCATTGATTTATATTCACACTAAACAGCTAATAATAATTTGAGCTAGTAAAATTGATAGGTGTAAAAAATAAAAGTCCATATTTGTGTTTTGTTTCAAGTCTGGTTAATGAGCTGGCTTGATATGGCATATGACCTGACGTCCTCAATGTACCCCTGCACCATACCACTTTAATTCATTTATATATATATATATATATATATATATATATATATATATATATATATATATATATATATATATATATATATATATATATATATATATATATATATGCGTTTTGTTCTTGTACTCACATTTTGAAACCGAATCACCTCTCGTATAAATATATTTTAATGGAGAGACCTGCACAGGTTGAACTCTTCATTGTCCTTTTTACATTAATGTTGTCTCTAAAGACATTTCAGTCAGTGTAATTGTAATTCGTCCGTTCTGACCTGTCTGGTGACAGATAAAATGAGCGGTACGGTGTTAAATTTATCATACCGCACCACCTCATCTCTCTCCACACACACACACGCACACACACACACACACACACAGCAGTTCAGCCTTCCAAAGCTCTCGATATTAGTGTTTCAGTGTTCATATCTGTATTTATTATTTACATAGGCAGGCTTTGCATACGAGTTCTGAGACCGTACCTCTTGGAAAATGGGTTCTTCTAGTCGTGGTTTTGGATTCCGAGAGCCGACTTCTTACAATCAAACTGAAAGATAAGACAGTATTACAAGAAAGTTTCTTCTCTGGAGTTAATAATACGGTCCTTATATCTGGATCATCTCTCCGAATGAATGTTGGATCAAATACAAGTAATGGATGATGATGATGATGATGATGATTAATTTGTCATTATTGATATTATTATTATTATTTTATTTCTATTATTATTATTTATATTATTGTTATTGTTGTTATTATTATAATCACTGTCAATGCTTTTATTTTTCTATTATTATTATTATTATTATTATTATTATTATTATTATTATTAGTATTATTATTTCCAAAATTACCAATAATTTCTGTCACTTAAGGTTACTTACGAAATTTGTATCAATAAATGATTAATAATGGCTACACTAGCATTAGTTATTGTAGCTGTAGCAATGTAAGTAATTGCAATAGTATTAATAGCAATGGTGCTTAAGATAACATGTAAATCAATATATGGATTTTCGAAAGTATATACAGGTTTTACATAGTAATGCTTTGAAGCAAATTTTGCCCACCGAATTTATCACGAAATGAGAAGAGATATGCGCTTTTGCGAAAGTATGAATGTGTCATAGCTTTGGCAGAAAGCTGAGAATCTCAAATTAATTGGACTTATTTGCATCTGTTCTCTAAAGACCTTACCGTACTAATTCAGTTACCATTGTAAAACTTTGCAAACATCATGATATTAAGAATTCGATAACTTTATATTCTGTTTGCTCACGTTAAATTCTATAGTTAATAGTATAAATGCATGCGGGATGATAGTTTATGTGTAGAAGAAAAGATATAAGCAGTTAAGAAAGACATAGTTCTTCACATACGGAAACACAATTATTTTCTTCGTTTATTCAACTTGCTAATTTGAAAACTATCACTATGGTTGGGATTTTGGCATTCTTCAAAAAGGTTAGACGTAAGGACACGTGGGAATTCTTCGATACCATGATATCTGGGAGAATATTCTTACCTTACGGCTTCTTCAAACGGCAGAATTTGAAATCAGAGGCATAAAAGCAAACGAATGAAAACCAATTTTAATAATTTGTTTCATGGTTACAATAATAAAATGTGAATGGTATTTGTTCTGCATTTATCATTTTATCAACTGTTAAACTATTATTTTCTGACATTATTTGCCGGATCGGAAATGATACCAGATTCCTTGGAGGTTGATAGGTCCCTTCGAAATTCAAGACTTATTGATGCTTCCAAGAGTCAAACATTACATAGACTTTTGTCATAAACTACGCATCCACTTTCAAAGGCCTTTAGTTGCAGTAACTTTTTTCAAGTACCAATAAGTTATTAACAGTCCCTCATTGAACAAACCATCCTAATGTTGAAATCCTAAGCGACTGTCTGTCATTTAATTTCCCATCATACATTTTGTACTACGTTACTGTCAGTCATGTGAATAAACATAAAAGGGGTAGTTATCAAGTTGACAAAACAGATAACTCCACCCATGCTAAATTGACCCATGTTTGCGACCCAACAGCGATTAAAATTGGTTCCATGCAATTTGATCCGGAATAACTCTAACCAATGTTTAAAGGTATGCTAAACCGTTCTTTTTATAGACACGTCACGAACTAAATATACATATCAGGTTACCAAACAACTTCGCCCTAGTTCTGGTATTTTTCAATACATATCAGGCAACAGTTAAACGAAGACAAACGCTAAAAAAGTCAGACCATATTGAATTTTATTGAAGACAAATATATATTGTCCATGTGGATGTCTAGTATGTAATAAGATTTAAAACCCATTTTGCATGAAAAAAAAATCAGCTGGTCCCATTGGTTTTTAAGAAATGGTTTTAACTGACCTTCATTTGTTGTAGTACTGTTGTTGCTTAATCGTAAGTAGACTGTGGTATCCTATTGCTGTTACGTTGTTAAGAGTTCGAAGACAATCCGTGTTGCCTTAATATATTTATCTCTCGTCTATTATTATATCTCTAAATATATCAATTTATCGATATTTATATAAATATTATATATATGAGACAGAGAGAGGAAAGGTCTAACATTCAACACATCTCAGACAATTATCTTGATATTGTAGTTTTTTTATAATTAAATGTCAATGTTTCTAGCCATCCGTTTCACGGGACTGTTCCTGTCAAGTCAAAATCTATCGGAAAACAGAATACAATCTTTGTCCAGTTCATGCAGTTACGACATACCAACGTCACTCCTTTCCATGTCTGACATTTCAAGATTTCGGCGGACTGGTATTCAAGTTGAAGTTCCTTCCTCTTGTGACGGTATATATAAATTTGTTTATTTGATATAGTTTGTTGAATTAAACGTTAGGACATCTTAATATTCAGTATTGATACGTCATCCATCAAAAAACAAATTTTAATATTAATTCTCATAAATTCGCCAATCGTATGTATACTGATTCCACACAATTGTTATCCTTCTATTATTATTTCTCTGTAATATTATTGTAAGTAGAATAAATTCTTTTAAAAGAAGAAATACGTATGCTTTCTAGTCAAAACGGTTAAACTAAATTGTTTCCTGATTTAGTTTAGGGTACAATATTGCAATTTTTTATACTAAGTTATCCGTTTTATGAGATTCATATCCGGAAAATAATTCGCCACGGAAATTAGATTTTTTGTAGAATTAGTAAAAGTATTTTATAACAACTCATCGGCTGCTCCATTTAAACGTGGATATTTTAATCGATTATGCACTTTAAATAATGAATTCTAAAAGAATATAAAATCTTCCTTCTTTTACCAATTTAAAATAACTATATTATAAATATACGCATTAAAAAATAATAACACTGTTTATTGCTAGTTAATCATCAAGTTATACAACAGTTTTTATTATAAATATTTGTATCTTATTGACCCAGCTTTTTGTATTTTTATTTATCTAAATGTCATTTGTACACACTATATATGCAATATTTCGTGCCAATTATGCATTTCAGATAACAATAACGTATTAGAACGATTTTAAGCAACGACGTATCTTGTTTATATCGTGTTTTAATAACATTTATCGCATAGAAACCGAATGTATTTAATGTCGTAAACAATATTGAATTCATTTGAATTCAGTCTGAACTAGCAATAAAGCGAAACCAACCAAACTTTCATGTATAGAAAAATAAGAATCTTTTTGAATCAACCTTGAACTTGTACATATTTCTCAACAGCTGTGGATGAATGTTTGTCTAAGCCTTGTGGAAACCACACGTGCATCAACATTCCATCTGGATTTGAGTGTAGTTGTCTCCATGGTTACTCAGGTTCCATGTGTACCACACCACCTGACCAATGCAGAAACAATGACTGTAAGAATGGGGCTACGTGCATCAACAATGGATTGGACTACAAGTGCAAGTGTTCCCCTGGCTACAGCGGGGATCTATGTCAGGAGGCGCCAGGTAATTACGTCACCTCAAAGTATTGTCATTTGCTATTAAAAGGTATTTACAATTATTGCATCTTGATCGACAAATCGATAGAAAAAATGATTAGTATTATACAAGAGTTATGAACGTCATCTTAAACGCACAGTCGCAAAGTAAACTGTATCAACGTTCTAGTGTTGAGAAGGCATGATGAATTGATGCTCAGAGCACGATAGAAAAGAAATCAACAAACCAGCACCTGAATCCTTGAATACATATTAAATTTCATATACCTGTTGTAACAAGAATACCAGAAGCGATTTCGGATTTACAACATAACACTTGATGGTGATACAGATTCAATTTTTAATGATGAATGACTTGAATGAGAAAAGAATTATGATTAAGATCCCAAAATTGGACGAATTAACATAATCCGCACGAACTAAGTAATGCAACAAATGAAATACAAAAAATAAATGACCTTACACAGTAATTTTGTTTAATTGACGCTGGAGCTAATTCGTATCCATCTATATTGATATTCGTCTCAAATTAAAACTTATGTAAGTTTCTTTTTCGGCCCGTGTAACAGAATTGTTACCGAGAGGAGGGTGGATTAAATGAACAATACAAACACAATTTGTGAAAGAAAATATAAATTTATGTAATAAATTATAAATAAAAAAATGCAGATGTAACAACACAATAACTCATGCACTCAACCCACAATTACACTCACAACCATTCACAATACATGAACAAATTAAATATTAATACAAAAGGAATCTCAGATGTAAAGGGATCTCTTGGATTATACACAGATCCAAGAATCCTTTACGAAAGTTAAATAAATGCAAGTATGATTTACGAAAAAAAAATAAACACAAACGACAAACTATCTATCGCACGATGGATTGCGATAACTAGCACGATCATATACTTGTATTCAATCAAGTTGCTAGCTTTTATTGATATCTATGTGATCACTTGAAATATTATTGTGATCTGACATAAACATGCAAATACAACAATGTATTAAATTATATTACAATTTCAATACACCTATGTGTCTCCCCTGTATAACCGCACGATTCAGCAACAGTTGAATCGTCTCCCAGTTTCCCCGAGAACCGAGGGTTGACCAATACTATTATCGGACGTTACCCTTCACGGATCCACCACAGTTATACGTTCAGACAGCATACAACATCTACCAGAACCAACGGTTCCTCACTCCCCTAGATGTCGACCCGGACGTTTTACAACTCTAAGATAGCTCCGACACTCGGACTTCTAGCTTTCCGGATATTTACACGTTACACAGATGTTGACGAACAGACAGTTCGACACACAGACAGATACTTCAATTCCGTTTGCACAAATTAACGGCACAATCACATTCAGATATTTATACAGAGATGTTCCAGAACAAACAATAGATGTCCCACAACAAATCAGACGATATCAAAGACGTTTATCAAAAGATGGTATCAGATGTGTTAACAGCTACGGTATCAACGATGTTATTAGCAGCTACGGTATCAACGATGTTATTAGCAGCTACGGTATCAGAAACATTGTAACAACTACGTTAGCAGCTACGGTATCAGAGACGGTATCAACGATGTTATTAGATGCGCTATCAGTGATGTACTTCTACGGTATCAACGACGGAATCAGCTATAATAAACAAAACCAGACTAATAATAGTTGTCTCAAAAATAATCTAAGCTGTAGATTACGATATTTCATTTAAAGTCTAAAAGTGACTAGTAATTCCAAATATTCCACGTTCATTGCAATAAAGGCATCATTATACGAAATGATAATCTGAATAAAATTCACAATAAAACGAAATGTAAATTTAACACTCACCCCTTTGGCTGGAGATTGCAAGACGAGGTTATCTATCCTTTGATTAGATATTTTGGTTCCCGTAAATAATTATGAGAAATACTTCGCCTTATATACTCTCAATAGGTGAACATAAATCACATCGAGCTTGCCGTGCACCACGTAAAACGAGTATTTCGGATTTCATGTAAATTACAAATTGGCACATGCAAATCGTTACACGCCACTTAATCACCCCAGGTAATGCGTGTACGACGAAATCAAGAAAATGGTGAGTTTCGTTTGCAATTGAAGAACAACAAAAATCAGTTCAATTTTCGCCTAATTCTGTGACAATACCTCCCCCCTAAGAATAAACATGTACACATTTTTAAAACTAACACAGAATAGAAGAAAAATAACTACTGATGATATCTTACAACATTTACACTGGTTATACTACAAACTGGATTTTATTACTGGGCAAATTCATACAAATTTCCCATCATGCCCTACTCAAGTAGTCTGCACCTACATTTTCAACTCCCCTTATTGACATTGTCGCTCTGTCTCTTGATGTATAACTTGAGCATGTTTGCATGGAATGTCTTTACATTACCGTCCATGTCAATTTTATAGTCCATGTCACCTTTTACTTCTTTAACTTCATATGGACCTTTCCACTGGACTAATAACTTATTCGAACTCGTTGGAAGAAGCAATAGCACCTGATCTCCCACAAGAAATTTCCTATTACGCGCTCTGCGGTTGTAATACTTGGCATATCTGCGCCCCGATTTAATCAATTCGTCACGTGCCATCTGGCATGTACTCTCAAGTTTATTTCTTAGATCTAACACGTACTGGTAAGTCGTTTTTATTTCCTCGTTCGCGACATCACCAGTCCATAGTTCGCGTAGTATCCGCATCGGGCCTCGAACCGTTCTACCGTACAACAGTTCGAAAGGTGAAAACCCTAAACTTTCCTGCGGTACTTCACGGTACGCGAACAGAACAGCGTTTAAATAACGGTCCCAGTCTTGCGGACGTTCCGCGCACATCTTTCTCAGCATGCTTTTCAGGGTACCATTAAACTTCTCTACCAGTCCATTGCACATCGGATGGTATGGGGTAGTGTTTAGCTGTTTGATGGATAACAGTCTACTTATTTCACCCATGAGGTCAGAGGTGAATTGGGCACCACAATCAGTGAGGATTTCCTCTGGCACCCCTACCCTACTGAAGATATCAACTAATGCTTCAGCTACCCTTTCCGTTTCAATAGTTGGTAACGCTACGGCTTCGGGGTATCTGGTTGCGTAATCAACCAGAGTAAGTATGTACCGATTCTTTCTTTCGGTAACCGGGTGTATTGGTCCTACAATATCTACTGCCACTCTTTTAAATGGTGTATCTATTAATGGCATCTGTCCCAAGGGCACCCTTGTGACCCTTCCCTTACAGACGGTTTTCTGACATACGTCGCACGACCTACAGAACCGTGTGACATCGCCATTAACACCTGGCCAGTAGAATTCAGCGACTACCCTGCTAGTGGTCTTAGCCTTACCTAGGTGTCCTGCCATGCTTGACTCATGCGCCACCCTAAGTACTTGAGATCTATATCTCTGGGGTACGACCACTTGCCAATACTTCTTACCCTCCCGAGCGCTAAACTCCCTATGAATTAATCCGTTCTTGCGTACGAATCTAGAGCTACCCCCACGCTTGCAATGTTTAATCGCGCCGGACGTGATTTTCTCAACAATTGTTCTGATGGATTCATCATGTTCTTGCTCTTGTTTGAAATCATCACGCAAAATTCCGGAGATCGATTCAGGGAAAATTAATTTATGAAACGCGGTTTTCTCTCGCCGTGTTTGCGCTCGCGTTTCGACTGCCTGGGCCAAAGGTATTTTAAAATCGGCCATGGTTGGAAGACGGGAACCTTCAACATTACCGATTGTCAGATCGTAAATAGGATTGTCCATACAAAGGGCATCAACAGTTCCCGTTAAGAAAGGTGTTTTTACTGTGATCCTTGCTACGGGAATGCGACCCATCGTCTGATCAAGTAACATACATGGGGATTCCCACCCGAGCATTTGGTTATCCTGCACGAGACTACGTTTGATCACTACGCCCGTACAACCAGTGTCACGCAATACCACGACTTCTCGACCGTTGACAAACCCTCTCGCGGTTGGTACACGCGCTTCAGGAAATAAACACGTGCCAAGCGAATGAATACAAGGTTCTACCTGTACGATGTTATCAGTTATACCTTTACTTTGTATAGCCACTGCTACCTTATGTATAAGTGCCTTTCTTTTAGGACAGTCTTTTTGAACATGACCCAATGCATTACACAAGAAACACCGCACACGCTGAAAAACTGGATTCCCAACTGACCTTTTTACCTCAGCTGATTTTACAGGCTCCCTAGGCATAGGTCTTACAGACTGGTTTCCAGACTTAAAATCTTTCAAAACCACGTTCTGGGTTCCCCCATGAGCTTCGGCAAATAAATCGGCTTGCTTAGCCATATCTTTTACGTTTGTGAAGACTTTCTCCTTCAGAAATTGATCTAATTCTCGCCCAACTGTATTAAATAATTGATCTCTGAGCAAGAAATCAGTCAACCCTTCAAACGTTTTCACCGCTTTGCCGCATTCAATCCACCGCTCAAAATAGTTCGCAATTCTGACGGTGAACTGACCAAAGGTTTCTCCCTTATCGGGCTTGCTATACCTGAACTTTTTCCGAAAACCCTGTTCAGTAAGCTCGTACCTTTTGAGAAGTGCTTCCTTTAGGACGTCGTACTTAAACACATCGTCCCTAGGAAGTCGCGAGTATACATCCAGTGCTTTACCTTTTAATAGAGCACTAAGATGCAATGCCCAGTCATTTTGACTCCACTTCTGGTTTTCGGCATACCGCTCAAACCGATGAAGATAACTATCTATGTTATCTTTTTCATCGTCAAAGGGAGGTAATTTGGGGCCCCTTAATTTGCTAAAGGCAGAATCGTGTTCTCTTCCAGATGTCGCTAATTCTACCTCACGCTCATCATCCCGTTGCTTTGCTTTCTCATCTAACTCTATTCGCTTTTGCTCCGCTTCCATTTCCCATCCTATCCTATCCTTTTCGGCCTGCTTCTCTAATTCTATCTTTTCCCTCTCGGCCTGCTTCTCTAATTCTATCTTTTCCCTTTCGAATTCTATCTTTTCCCTTTGCGCCTGCTTCTCTAATTCTATCTTTTCCTTCTCAATGGCCCATTTCCTATCATCGGATTCCCTTTCTAATTCCCGTTTCCTTTCTTCAGATTCCCTTTCTAATTCCCTTGACCTTACCCTTTCTTCTCTTTCCCGGGCTTGTTCTTCTTGAATAAATTTCCTTAAGTTTTCACCTTCATATCCAAAATCTTTGCCTAAGGCAACCAAGTCCTTAAGGGATGACATGACAATTGTAATATGAATATAGATATATAACCAAACCAATAATTTAAACACGTTTATACTGGACACACGGACCTAGGTAAACTAAACAAAAATAAACTCCAACTAGAGTATTATCTTAACAGAAGGTCACGCTCAAATATAAACATTAAATGTATACCTTCACAAAAATGATTGACAGTTCACTTAATCCAACGATCCCACTTCTGACACCATTGTAACAGAATTGTTACCGAGAGGAGGGTGGATTAAATGAACAATACAAACACAATTTGTGAAAGAAAATATAAATTTATGTAATAAATTATAAATAAAAAAATGCAGATGTAACAACACAATAACTCATGCACTCAACCCACAATTACACTCACAACCATTCACAATACATGAACAAATTAAATATTAATACAAAAGGAATCTCAGATGTAAAGGGATCTCTTGGATTATACACAGATCCAAGAATCTTTACGAAAGTTAAATAAATGCAAGTATGATTTACGAAAAAAAAATAAACACAAACGACAAACTATCTATCGCACGATGGATTGCGATAACTAGCACGATCATATACTTGTATTCAATCAAGTTGCTAGCTTTTATTGATATCTATGTGATCACTTGAAATATTATTGTGATCTGACATAAACATGCAAATACAACAATGTATTAAATTATATTACAATTTCAATACACCTATGTGTCTCCCCTGTATAACCGCACGATTCAGCAACAGTTGAATCGTCTCCCAGTTTCCCCGAGAACCGAGGGTTGACCAATACTATTATCGGACGTTACCCTTCACGGATCCACCACAGTTATACGTTCAGACAGCATACAACATCTACCAGAACCAACGGTTCCTCACTCCCCTAGATGTCGACCCAGACGTTTTACAACTCTAAGATAGCTCCGACACTCGGACTTCTAGCTTTCCGGATATTTACACGTTACACAGATGTTGACGAACAGACAGTTCGACACACAGACAGATACTTCAATTCCGTTTGCACAAATTAACGGCACAATCACATTCAGATATTTATACAGAGATGTTCCAGAACAAACAATAGATGTCCCACAACAAATCAGACGATATCAAAGACGTTTATCAAAAGATGGTATCAGATGTGTTAACAGCTACGGTATCAACGATGTTATTAGCAGCTACGGTATCAACGATGTTATTAGCAGCTACGGTATCAGAAACATTGTAACAACTACGTTAGCAGCTACGGTATCAGAGACGGTATCAACGATGTTATTAGATGCGCTATCAGTGATGTACTTCTACGGTATCAACGACGGAATCAGCTATAATAAACAAAACCAGACTAATAATAGTTGTCCCAAAAATAATCTAAGCTGTAGATTACGATATTTCATTTAAAGTCTAAAAGTGACTAGTAATTCCAAATATTCCACGTTCATTGCAATAAAGGCATCATTATACGAAATGATAATCTGAATAAAATTCACAATAAAACGAAATGTAAATTTAACACTCACCCCTTTGGCTGGAGATTGCAAGACGAGGTTATCTATCCTTTGATTAGATATTTTGGTTCCCGTAAATAATTATGAGAAATACTTCGCCTTATATACTCTCAATAGGTGAACATAAATCACATCGAGCTTGCCGTGCACCACGTAAAACGAGTATTTCGGATTTCATGTAAATTACAAATTGGCACATGCAAATCGTTACACGCCACTTAATCACCCCAGGTAATGCGTGTACGACGAAATCAAGAAAATGGTGAGTTTCGTTTGCAATTGAAGAACAACAAAAATCAGTTCAATTTTCGCCTAATTCTGTGACAATACCTCCCCCCTAAGAATAAACATGTACACATTTTTAAAACTAACACAGAATAGAAGAAAAATAACTACTGATGATATCTTACAACATTTACACTGGTTATACTACAAACTGGATTTTATTACTGGGCAAATTCATACAAATTTCCCATCATGCCCTACTCAAGTAGTCTGCACCTACATTTTCAACTCCCCTTATTGACATTGTCGCTCTGTCTCTTGATGTATAACTTGAGCATGTTTGCATGGAATGTCTTTACATTACCGTCCATGTCAATTTTATAGTCCATGTCACCTTTTACTTCTTTAACTTCATATGGACCTTTCCACTGGACTAATAACTTATTCGAACTCGTTGGAAGAAGCAATAGCACCTGATCTCCCACAAGAAATTTCCTATTACGCGCTCTGCGGTTGTAATACTTGGCATATCTGCGCCCCGATTTAATCAATTCGTCACGTGCCATCTGGCATGTACTCTCAAGTTTATTTCTTAGATCTAACACGTACTGGTAAGTCGTTTTTATTTCCTCGTTCGCGACATCACCAGTCCATAGTTCGCGTAGTATCCGCATCGGGCCTCGAACCGTTCTACCGTACAACAGTTCGAAAGGTGAAAACCCTAAACTTTCCTGCGGTACTTCACGGTACGCGAACAGAACAGCGTTTAAATAACGGTCCCAGTCTTGCGGACGTTCCGCGCACATCTTTCTCAGCATGCTTTTCAGGGTACCATTAAACTTCTCTACCAGTCCATTGCACATCGGATGGTATGGGGTAGTGTTTAGCTGTTTGATGGATAACAGTCTACTTATTTCACCCATGAGGTCAGAGGTGAATTGGGCACCACAATCAGTGAGGATTTCCTCTGGCACCCCTACCCTACTGAAGATATCAACTAATGCTTCAGCTACCCTTTCCGTTTCAATAGTTGGTAACGCTACGGCTTCGGGGTATCTGGTTGCGTAATCAACCAGAGTAAGTATGTACCGATTCTTTCTTTCGGTAACCGGGTGTATTGGTCCTACAATATCTACTGCCACTCTTTTAAATGGTGTATCTATTAATGGCATCTGTCCCAAGGGCACCCTTGTGACCCTTCCCTTACAGACGGTTTTCTGACATACGTCGCACGACCTACAGAACCGTGTGACATCGCCATTAACACCTGGCCAGTAGAATTCAGCGACTACCCTGCTAGTGGTCTTAGCCTTACCTAGGTGTCCTGCCATGCTTGACTCATGCGCCACCCTAAGTACTTGAGATCTATATCTCTGGGGTACGACCACTTGCCAATACTTCTTACCCTCCCGAGCGCTAAACTCCCTATGAATTAATCCGTTCTTGCGTACGAATCTAGAGCTACCCCCACGCTTGCAATGTTTAATCGCGCCGGACGTGATTTTCTCAACAATTGTTCTGATGGATTCATCATGTTCTTGCTCTTGTTTGAAATCATCACGCAAAATTCCGGAGATCGATTCAGGGAAAATTAATTTATGAAACGCGGTTTTCTCTCGCCGTGTTTGCGCTCGCGTTTCGACTGCCTGGGCCAAAGGTATTTTAAAATCGGCCATGGTTGGAAGACGGGAACCTTCAACATTACCGATTGTCAGATCGTAAATAGGATTGTCCATACAAAGGGCATCAACAGTTCCCGTTAAGAAAGGTGTTTTTACTGTGATCCTTGCTACGGGAATGCGACCCATCGTCTGATCAAGTAACATACATGGGGATTCCCACCCGAGCATTTGGTTATCCTGCACGAGACTACGTTTGATCACTACGCCCGTACAACCAGTGTCACGCAATACCACGACTTCTCGACCGTTGACAAACCCTCTCGCGGTTGGTACACGCGCTTCAGGAAATAAACACGTGCCAAGCGAATGAATACAAGGTTCTACCTGTACGATGTTATCAGTTATACCTTTACTTTGTATAGCCACTGCTACCTTATGTATAAGTGCCTTTCTTTTAGGACAGTCTTTTTGAACATGACCCAATGCATTACACAAGAAACACCGCACACGCTGAAAAACTGGATTCCCAACTGACCTTTTTACCTCAGCTGATTTTACAGGCTCCCTAGGCATAGGTCTTACAGACTGGTTTCCAGACTTAAAATCTTTCAAAACCACGTTCTGGGTTCCCCCATGAGCTTCGGCAAATAAATCGGCTTGCTTAGCCATATCTTTTACGTTTGTGAAGACTTTCTCCTTCAGAAATTGATCTAATTCTCGCCCAACTGTATTAAATAATTGATCTCTGAGCAAGAAATCAGTCAACCCTTCAAACGTTTTCACCGCTTTGCCGCATTCAATCCACCGCTCAAAATAGTTCGCAATTCTGACGGTGAACTGACCAAAGGTTTCTCCCTTATCGGGCTTGCTATACCTGAACTTTTTCCGAAAACCCTGTTCAGTAAGCTCGTACCTTTTGAGAAGTGCTTCCTTTAGGACGTCGTACTTAAACACATCGTCCCTAGGAAGTCGCGAGTATACATCCAGTGCTTTACCTTTTAATAGAGCACTAAGATGCAATGCCCAGTCATTTTGACTCCACTTCTGGTTTTCGGCATACCGCTCAAACCGATGAAGATAACTATCTATGTTATCTTTTTCATCGTCAAAGGGAGGTAATTTGGGGCCCCTTAATTTGCTAAAGGCAGAATCGTGTTCTCTTCCAGATGTCGCTAATTCTACCTCACGCTCATCATCCCGTTGCTTTGCTTTCTCATCTAACTCTATTCGCTTTTGCTCCGCTTCCATTTCCCATCCTATCCTATCCTTTTCGGCCTGCTTCTCTAATTCTATCTTTTCCCTCTCGGCCTGCTTCTCTAATTCTATCTTTTCCCTTTCGAATTCTATCTTTTCCCTTTGCGCCTGCTTCTCTAATTCTATCTTTTCCTTCTCAATGGCCCATTTCCTATCATCGGATTCCCTTTCTAATTCCCGTTTCCTTTCTTCAGATTCCCTTTCTAATTCCCTTGACCTTACCCTTTCTTCTCTTTCCCGGGCTTGTTCTTCTTGAATAAATTTCCTTAAGTTTTCACCTTCATATCCAAAATCTTTGCCTAAGGCAACCAAGTCCTTAAGGGATGACATGACAATTGTAATATGAATATAGATATATAACCAAACCAATAATTTAAACACGTTTATACTGGACACACGGACCTAGGTAAACTAAACAAAAATAAACTCCAACTAGAGTATTATCTTAACAGAAGGTCACGCTCAAATATAAACATTAAATGTATACCTTCACAAAAATGATTGACAGTTCACTTAATCCAACGATCCCACTTCTGACACCATTGTAACAGAATTGTTACCGAGAGGAGGGTGGATTAAATGAACAATACAAACACAATTTGTGAAAGAAAATATAAATTTATGTAATAAATTATAAATAAAAAAATGCAGATGTAACAACACAATAACTCATGCACTCAACCCACAATTACACTCACAACCATTCACAATACATGAACAAATTAAATATTAATACAAAAGGAATCTCAGATGTAAAGGGATCTCTTGGATTATACACAGATCCAAGAATCTTTACGAAAGTTAAATAAATGCAAGTATGATTTACGAAAAAAAAATAAACACAAACGACAAACTATCTATCGCACGATGGATTGCGATAACTAGCACGATCATATACTTGTATTCAATCAAGTTGCTAGCTTTTATTGATATCTATGTGATCACTTGAAATATTATTGTGATCTGACATAAACATGCAAATACAACAATGTATTAAATTATATTACAATTTCAATACACCTATGTGTCTCCCCTGTATAACCGCACGATTCAGCAACAGTTGAATCGTCTCCCAGTTTCCCCGAGAACCGAGGGTTGACCAATACTATTATCGGACGTTACCCTTCACGGATCCACCACAGTTATACGTTCAGACAGCATACAACATCTACCAGAACCAACGGTTCCTCACTCCCCTAGATGTCGACCCAGACGTTTTACAACTCTAAGATAGCTCCGACACTCGGACTTCTAGCTTTCCGGATATTTACACGTTACACAGATGTTGACGAACAGACAGTTCGACACACAGACAGATACTTCAATTCCGTTTGCACAAATTAACGGCACAATCACATTCAGATATTTATACAGAGATGTTCCAGAACAAACAATAGATGTCCCACAACAAATCAGACGATATCAAAGACGTTTATCAAAAGATGGTATCAGATGTGTTAACAGCTACGGTATCAACGATGTTATTAGCAGCTACGGTATCAACGATGTTATTAGCAGCTACGGTATCAGAAACATTGTAACAACTACGTTAGCAGCTACGGTATCAGAGACGGTATCAACGATGTTATTAGATGCGCTATCAGTGATGTACTTCTACGGTATCAACGACGGAATCAGCTATAATAAACAAAACCAGACTAATAATAGTTGTCCCAAAAATAATCTAAGCTGTAGATTACGATATTTCATTTAAAGTCTAAAAGTGACTAGTAATTCCAAATATTCCACGTTCATTGCAATAAAGGCATCATTATACGAAATGATAATCTGAATAAAATTCACAATAAAACGAAATGTAAATTTAACACTCACCCCTTTGGCTGGAGATTGCAAGACGAGGTTATCTATCCTTTGATTAGATATTTTGGTTCCCGTAAATAATTATGAGAAATACTTCGCCTTATATACTCTCAATAGGTGAACATAAATCACATCGAGCTTGCCGTGCACCACGTAAAACGAGTATTTCGGATTTCATGTAAATTACAAATTGGCACATGCAAATCGTTACACGCCACTTAATCACCCCAGGTAATGCGTGTACGACGAAATCAAGAAAATGGTGAGTTTCGTTTGCAATTGAAGAACAACAAAAATCAGTTCAATTTTCGCCTAATTCTGTGACAATACCTCCCCCCTAAGAATAAACATGTACACATTTTTAAAACTAACACAGAATAGAAGAAAAATAACTACTGATGATATCTTACAACATTTACACTGGTTATACTACAAACTGGATTTTATTACTGGGCAAATTCATACAAATTTCCCATCATGCCCTACTCAAGTAGTCTGCACCTACATTTTCAACTCCCCTTATTGACATTGTCGCTCTGTCTCTTGATGTATAACTTGAGCATGTTTGCATGGAATGTCTTTACATTACCGTCCATGTCAATTTTATAGTCCATGTCACCTTTTACTTCTTTAACTTCATATGGACCTTTCCACTGGACTAATAACTTATTCGAACTCGTTGGAAGAAGCAATAGCACCTGATCTCCCACAAGAAATTTCCTATTACGCACTCTGCGGTTGTAATACTTGGCATATCTGCGCCCCGATTTAATCAATTCGTCACGTGCCATCTGGCATGTACTCTCAAGTTTATTTCTTAGATCTAACACGTACTGGTAAGTCGTTTTTATTTCCTCGTTCGCGACATCACCAGTCCATAGTTCGCGTAGTATCCGCATCGGGCCTCGAACCGTTCTACCGTACAACAGTTCGAAAGGTGAAAACCCTAAACTTTCCTGCGGTACTTCACGGTACGCGAACAGAACAGCGTTTAAATAACGGTCCCAGTCTTGCGGACGTTCCGCGCACATCTTTCTCAGCATGCTTTTCAGGGTACCATTAAACTTCTCTACCAGTCCATTGCACATCGGATGGTATGGGGTAGTGTTTAGCTGTTTGATGGATAACAGTCTACTTATTTCACCCATGAGGTCAGAGGTGAATTGGGCACCACAATCAGTGAGGATTTCCTCTGGCACCCCTACCCTACTGAAGATATCAACTAATGCTTCAGCTACCCTTTCCGTTTCAATAGTTGGTAACGCTACGGCTTCGGGGTATCTGGTTGCGTAATCAACCAGAGTAAGTATGTACCGATTCTTTCTTTCGGTAACCGGGTGTATTGGTCCTACAATATCTACTGCCACTCTTTTAAATGGTGTATCTATTAATGGCATCTGTCCCAAGGGCACCCTTGTGACCCTTCCCTTACAGACGGTTTTCTGACATACGTCGCACGACCTACAGAACCGTGTGACATCGCCATTAACACCTGGCCAGTAGAATTCAGCGACTACCCTGCTAGTGGTCTTAGCCTTACCTAGGTGTCCTGCCATGCTTGACTCATGCGCCACCCTAAGTACTTGAGATCTATATCTCTGGGGTACGACCACTTGCCAATACTTCTTACCCTCCCGAGCGCTAAACTCCCTATGAATTAATCCGTTCTTGCGTACGAATCTAGAGCTACCCCCACGCTTGCAATGTTTAATCGCGCCGGACGTGATTTTCTCAACAATTGTTCTGATGGATTCATCATGTTCTTGCTCTTGTTTGAAATCATCACGCAAAATTCCGGAGATCGATTCAGGGACTATTAATTTATGAAACGCGGTTTTCTCTCGCCGTGTTTGCGCTCGCGTTTCGACTGCCTGGGCCAAAGGTATTTTAAAATCGGCCATGGTTGGAAGACGGGAACCTTCAACATTACCGATCGTCAGATCGTAAATAGGATTGTCCATACAAAGGGCATCAACAGTTCCCGTTAAGAAAGGTGTTTTTACTGTGATCCTTGCTACGGGAATGCGACCCATCGTCTGATCAAGTAACATACATGGGGATTCCCACCCGAGCATTTGGTTATCCTGCACGAGACTACGTTTGATCACTACGCCCGTACAACCAGTGTCACGCAATACCACGACTTCTCGACCGTTGACAAACCCTCTCGCGGTTGGTACACGCGCTTCAGGAAATAAACACGTGCCAAGCGAATGAATACAAGGTTCTACCTGTACGATGTTATCAGTTATACCTTTACTTTGTATAGCCACTGCTACCTTATGTATAAGTGCCTTTCTTTTAGGACAGTCTTTTTGAACATGACCCAATGCATTACACAAGAAACACCGCACACGCTGAAAAACTGGATTCCCAACTGACCTTTTTACCTCAGCTGATTTTACAGGCTCCCTAGGCATAGGTCTTACAGACTGGTTTCCAGACTTAAAATCTTTCAAAACCACGTTCTGGGTTCCCCCATGAGCTTCGGCAAATAAATCGGCTTGCTTAGCCATATCTTTTACGTTTGTGAAGACTTTCTCCTTCAGAAATTGATCTAATTCTCGCCCAACTGTATTAAATAATTGATCTCTGAGCAAGAAATCAGTCAACCCTTCAAACGTTTTCACCGCTTTGCCGCATTCAATCCACCGCTCAAAATAGTTCGCAATTCTGACGGTGAACTGACCAAAGGTTTCTCCCTTATCGGGCTTGCTATACCTGAACTTTTTCCGAAAACCCTGTTCAGTAAGCTCGTACCTTTTGAGAAGTGCTTCCTTTAGGACGTCGTACTTAAACACATCGTCCCTAGGAAGTCGCGAGTATACATCCAGTGCTTTACCTTTTAATAGAGCACTAAGATGCAATGCCCAGTCATTTTGACTCCACTTCTGGTTTTCGGCATACCGCTCAAACCGATGAAGATAACTATCTATGTTATCTTTTTCATCGTCAAAGGGAGGTAATTTGGGGCCCCTTAATTTGCTAAAGGCAGAATCGTGTTCTCTTCCAGATGTCGCTAATTCTACCTTACGCTCATGATCCCGTTGCTTTGCTTTCTCATCTAACTCTATTCGCTTTTGCTCCGCTTCCATTTCCCATCCTATCCTATCCTTTTCGGCCTGCTTCTCTAATTCTATCTTTTCCCTCTCGGCCTGCTTCTCTAATTCTATCTTTTCCCTTTCGAATTCTATCTTTTCCCTTTGCGCCTGCTTCTCTAATTCTATCTTTTCCTTCTCAATGGCCCATTTCCTATCATCGGATTCCCTTTCTAATTCCCGTTTCCTTTCTTCGGATTCCCTTTCTAATTCCCTTGACCTTACCCTTTCTTCTCTTTCCCGGGCTTGTTCTTCTTGAATAAATTTCCTTAAGTTTTCACCTTCATATCCAAAATCTTTGCCTAAGGCAACCAAGTCCTTAAGGGATGACATGACAATTGTAATATGAATATAGATATATAACCAAACCAATAATTTAAACACGTTTATACTGGACACACGGACCTAGGTAAACTAAACAAAAATAAACTCCAACTAGAGTATTATCTTAACAGAAGGTCACGCTCAAATATAAACATTAAATGTATACCTTCACAAAAATGATTGACAGTTCACTTAATCCAACGATCCCACTTCTGACACCATTGTAACAGAATTGTTACCGAGAGGAGGGTGGATTAAATGAACAATACAAACACAATTTGTGAAAGAAAATATAAATTTATGTAATAAATTATAAATAAAAAAATGCAGATGTAACAACACAATAACTCATGCACTCAACCCACAATTACACTCACAACCATTCACAATACATGAACAAATTAAATATTAATACAAAAGGAATCTCAGATGTAAAGGGATCTCTTGGATTATACACAGATCCAAGAATCTTTACGAAAGTTAAATAAATGCAAGTATGATTTACGAAAAAAAAATAAACACAAACGACAAACTATCTATCGCACGATGGATTGCGATAACTAGCACGATCATATACTTGTATTCAATCAAGTTGCTAGCTTTTATTGATATCTATGTGATCACTTGAAATATTATTGTGATCTGACATAAACATGCAAATACAACAATGTATTAAATTATATTACAATTTCAATACACCTATGTGTCTCCCCTGTATAACCGCACGATTCAGCAACAGTTGAATCGTCTCCCAGTTTCCCCGAGAACCGAGGGTTGACCAATACTATTATCGGACGTTACCCTTCACGGATCCACCACAGTTATACGTTCAGACAGCATACAACATCTACCAGAACCAACGGTTCCTCACTCCCCTAGATGTCGACCCGGACGTTTTACAACTCTAAGATAGCTCCGACACTCGGACTTCTAGCTTTCCGGATATTTACACGTTACACAGATGTTGACGAACAGACAGTTCGACACACAGACAGATACTTCAATTCCGTTTGCACAAATTAACGGCACAATCACATTCAGATATTTATACAGAGATGTTCCAGAACAAACAATAGATGTCCCACAACAAATCAGACGATATCAAAGACGTTTATCAAAAGATGGTATCAGATGTGTTAACAGCTACGGTATCAACGATGTTATTAGCAGCTACGGTATCAACGATGTTATTAGCAGCTACGGTATCAGAAACATTGTAACAACTACGTTAGCAGCTACGGTATCAGAGACGGTATCAACGATGTTATTAGATGCGCTATCAGTGATGTACTTCTACGGTATCAACGACGGAATCAGCTATAATAAACAAAACCAGACTAATAATAGTTGTCTCAAAAATAATCTAAGCTGTAGATTACGATATTTCATTTAAAGTCTAAAAGTGACTAGTAATTCCAAATATTCCACGTTCATTGCAATAAAGGCATCATTATACGAAATGATAATCTGAATAAAATTCACAATAAAACGAAATGTAAATTTAACACTCACCCCTTTGGCTGGAGATTGCAAGACGAGGTTATCTATCCTTTGATTAGATATTTTGGTTCCCGTAAATAATTATGAGAAATACTTCGCCTTATATACTCTCAATAGGTGAACATAAATCACATCGAGCTTGCCGTGCACCACGTAAAACGAGTATTTCGGATTTCATGTAAATTACAAATTGGCACATGCAAATCGTTACACGCCACTTAATCACCCCAGGTAATGCGTGTACGACGAAATCAAGAAAATGGTGAGTTTCGTTTGCAATTGAAGAACAACAAAAATCAGTTCAATTTTCGCCTAATTCTGTGACAGCCCGAAGGAGCAGAAATTTCCATATTCTCAATACCATTAGATTTATTACGATGCCCTTTGCAATTGTATAATTAACAGAAAACGTTATCAGACCTATGTAAAGCGGACACTTTATTCATTGCCCTTTTGTGTCAAAACTCATTATTAATACAAAACAATTATTAGATAGATAATGGATTATGTAGCCATGCAAATTGAAATTAAAGTCATAACTCAGATTAAGTCTGACTACCTTGCACGCCATTTCCTTTGAATAGGGAGAATTTAATTTCACAACTTTATTAGAAAATTATATTTTTAAAATATGTAAATAGTACCTTTTAATGCTATTTGTGCAAAAATGCAGAAGTAATATATGTCAAAGGTTATACATATTTAGTTGCTGGCCGTGTTCACCATTTATTTTTAAATTATTCGTTAGTAATGGAAGCTTTTGGAATAGTTTCAAACAAAACTGAGTGCAACATCACAGAAAATGGCTACAATTCATATTCATAAATGACAGAGTAGCTTCCTTGAAGAAAAACTTTGGATCTTTTATTTATTTTTTCGAAGGGTTGCTGTCATTTTTTGTTCTTGCTGGGAATGTTTTATTTTGTTTCGTTGTTTTTCTTTTTTCGTTTCTAGTCAACGGCAACTGGAGCTATTGGAGTACCTGGTCATTGTGCTCACAAACCTGCGGAGGAGGATCAAGGTCAAGGTCAAGACAATGCAACAGACCCGCACCCGGGGATTATGGACTGAACTGCACTGGTCATGAAAACGAAACAGACAACTGCAATATAAAAGAATGTCCATGTAGATATTGAAATGCATAATGCAATCTTAAAAACAAAGAAATCAAGCAAATCTACTTTACACAAATGAAGAATATATATATATATATATATATATATATATATATATATATATATATATATATATATATATATATATATAACATCATGTCTTGAAAGAAAGTGTTTGAAAAATAGATGATATATGCCTTTATCTCACAATTGTTGGGCATGATATATTAAATAATGTGTGTGATTTTGGATTTTGTAACGTAGCGCTAAAAAGGTTTCAGTCATACTGGCATCATGTGTTTTCTGTGGCGGTTATAGTGATGTCCATCACTGGGTCATTATGCCGCAGACATATGTGTCAGTTTATGGGCTTAGGAATATGCCGATAAGCACTTGTTTGTTTTGGCAAGCATCTAAGATTGTTTAAAATTATGTTTGATTATGCGCAAAATATGGGAGACTTTTTCTCGTCGTTATCAGCTTATGCAACTTTTAAATCTATCCGAAACGACATCTGGAGAAAAGCTACAAGTAGTTATATGTCTGCAAATTGTAGATACATATGAACCAACAATTAAATATGAAATTATTTTGGAATGAAAAATAATCTCTTCCTTGTTTTTATGACATTATTCTTATATTGAAGCATGTCCTGAATTACCACTTGGAAACGGCACCAAAGTAAATATAACCTTTGTAAACGGCACAGAGATCCGTAAAATATCTTGTCAAGACGGTCTAGCGTTTGCACCTGGTTTTGAACCTGACCAGGAATATAAGTGCGGAATTTCGACAAACTACAACTGGGCACATACGTCGACAGCTAATCCATTAGGTCGTCCACCATCATGTGGAGGTAAACATAAATAAAATGCGCGCTTTTGAAAGTTCTCGAGTTAAATAACCCCTTTCTTCTCTCTCTCTCTCTCTCTCTCTCTTTCTCTCTCTCTCTCTCTCTCTCTCTCTCTCATATATATATATATATATATATATATATATATATATATATATATATATATATATATATATATATATATATATATAAACAGAGAGAGATACTATATCATCTCAAAATCGTAGCTGTGACAAGACCATTAATATTATTATCACGACTAAAACCGTCTTTAGTTCATTAACCGCTCAATAGTTATGCAGCGAAACGGCCAGTCACGTTAACCAGATAGCAGTGGTTAACTTGGATAGAGATTTAACGTCTTTGTATGACTGTATCACTTGTATTTTAGCCATATACACTTAGATTCTCACATACTCGTAAACAAATTATATTGAAAAAAACAGACTGTCATCAGTTATGCAAACGAAAACATGGAATATTAGAAAAATGATGCTGTTATTAAAGACATTCACAGTCTCCATATTTGGTCTAATATATTTATAGTTAGCAATTATCGAGTTTTCCTTCCAAATGACTAAATCATTTAACTTTGTCAGAGCATTATCTAAGGAAACTTCTTTAAAGTATGATACAATGTTTTCCAGTTTTTAAAATAAATCTTAATTAAATTAAATACATTTTTAATCAGATTTTCTTGGGCAAAATATATTTTCTTTAATATCTATTTGCACTATTGTGAAATTGATCTATTATATTTTAATCATGGAACGAACTTTTATTTATTTCGTTTAAAATTGTGTATTTTAGAAATCAGTGGGCCGGAAAAGCTTGCTACAACTACCACAATTCTCTATGATACATTACCATGTTCCGCATCTAGTGTGGCTAAGGCAACTATCGAGGACAAACGTATGTCTATGCCGTGTGTCGCCAACAATACATGCAACGTTTCCGTGTCCACGACATGCTCAAACAATGGAACAGTTGTAGCAATGATCACTTTAAGTGCCTCCCTGGAAGGAAAAGAAAATCTCGACGTACAAACCTTTTATGACAGCAACACAGGTTTGCATTTCCTTTCATGTATATATCTGTATCGTTGTTCTGACCAAAATTTGTACAGCAATATTTAACCTAGTTCTTAATGTACAAGCAATTATAATATGCTCATATGTTTCTCCGTTAACGTTACATTGTCAGAATCGCGCAGTATGTTATGATGGTTCATTCACGTGTGCTTCAAATTGCACTCACGTGTGCTCAAAGGTGTATTAAGAACTATTTTGTAAACAAATCATGTATACTCACGTAGTAGACTCTTAACGGTTTGGTCAATTAAATTTGTTTCTGAATGAACTAAAGCCGATGTTTCGTGGACTGTCACCTACCAGCTGCTTTGCTACATTCCACGTTAACGTTTCTGATACAATGTTTCAGATTTAGACTGGCAACATATGCCAGATTTCATAAAGATGATGGGTACCTACAAATAACATGCAAGTGATAAAGGCGAAAACTGTCATCTTAGCTGGTAATAATAAGAATGGCAAAACTTACAGTCTGACATCCTGAATTTCCTTAATTGTACTTTCTTAGTTATATAAATCCAAATTTCATGAGCCATGCTATGGGTTCTCAAGCTTGATTACACATTTCAAAATTGTACTGTAATGTCGACAATATTTCAAAATTATATCAGCCTTACTGCACTCAAATTGAAATAAATACTATATTTCAGAGTGTCTTTGTTGATAATTGTAATTGAACAATTTCTTATTTTTCCCCACATTATGATTCGAAACATTCAATGACAGAACAGAAACACACTTGGAGATGTCAACACCATGTTCCCTCGCTGTTGAAGTCATATGTACTTCATGTAGAGCTGACACAGATAAATCCAGTCATTATCAAGCAATTTAACAGAATCGACAAAAATATCAAAATCTATTCATTCCAGTCTAATCTAAATTTCAATTTTAAGTAGACCAAAATGTCATTTTCTTTGGAAAAGTATGTTTAGTGCAGGACTAACTTCAAATTTACCTGTACGGAGTTATGTGCACATTAATAACGTTTTGTTGTTTACTGATGAATCTGAAATTGTCTATTTGGTTTGGAATTCGGTATAAATTAACTTACTTTGTTTCTTGTAGTGTAATTTTGATTATATAATTATGCTTCAGGTAGAAAAAGAAAATGAGCATATAATAAAACGTTTACTGCATTTGTATGGGAAAACATGAACTCGTTTTGTCAGATGGATATACTACTCCCAAGGTCGTGCAGTATTTGCATCCTTAAAACTCGTTCATATTTTACCAAACAAATGCAGTAACCTACCATTATTCTTCACATGATCATCTGTCCGAGAATAATGGCATAATAAAATAGTATTTATTTAATTAATTTTAAATTTTATTTTAATAATAATTTAATTTAATTATTATTAATGTATTTAATTTAAAATTAATTTTAAATTTAATTTTAATAAATAATTTAATTTAATTGTTATTAATTTATTTAATTTTAGTTTAATTTTACAATTTAATATATATTTAAAGGTTTATTTTCAAAGTTAATAAGACCTCAATAAGTGTGAATTGTTATTAAATCTGGTGTAGTTTCACGGAGTTAACTGTTTAAATATCAGCCCATTACTCTCTATTGATTAGTTGTGACCATGAGATCTTGAATTTAATGTAAACGTGTGCCAAAAGAATTGATCAAAGTTTATGCCTAAATATCCATGGTCCAGAAGATGACCATTTGTGGATACATAAAAATGCTTGTTTGCATTTTTGTTTATAGTGATGTCTAGCTCTGGGGCATCATGCCGCATACATGTAGCATGATGTCCCACCCAGTCACATTATCCTGACACGAGGCCGACCAGTCCTAACACTAATCCTCTTAATGCTGAGCGTCAAGCGAGGCAGCTATTGGTACCATTTTTGTAAGTCTTTGTTATGACTCGGCCGGTGATTGAACCCACGATCTCCCGCTTCCGCGGCGGACTCTCTAACCATTAGGCCACCGGAGCAGTTACCTGCAAATGCATACATGCGGCAAAATGTAAGGAAAATGTATGCCTGAATTACATCATCTATTGTTGTTTCAATATTCTGTCTTGCTACAGATTAAGGAAATTGGGATCACACAATAATGTGCCTCAAACGTAGTACCGAATTAAAGATCAGACGAAAAGTGCAAAAATCCCATATGGGCGAAGGATGACCAACGCACATTAAATATGAATAAGAAAAAAATTCTGACATATCCTATGGTCCAGTAATACGAGTCTGTTATCCATGTTTGTTTTTTTTCTATTTTTCCTTCAGTCAGTGACAATTTACATGACCTTGTCAACACGGTGATTGAACTTGAAACGTCAACTCAGAAGCTTGTTAATGAGACAGCTCATACATTCGAAGTTCAAGATGGTGGAATAATTCATCGTGTAAATGCGAGGAGTATCAATGCTGTTGGTTCCGTTACATGTCCGGTCGGTTCCGTCAGTTCTGGTGGCGTTTGTGGTATGTAGTTTGAATAGATACTCTTTATGATATTTCATCAACATTTTACTATATGCTAAAGGAAAAAAAGGAAACAATTTGCATGTTTCACATTTTTAAAGCGGGGAGGTTTCTGACTTTTTGTTGAAGCAAAATATTTTCAGCAGTTGTATTGCATAATAGTTGGTTTACATACTCTAATAATTGCAGATGTATTGTTTGTTTATCTAGTTGATTGATTGGTGCTTAGCAGCAGTTTTAGGTCATTATTGGCATTCAAATGTAGACTGTGGTGTCAAAACCTCGTTAATGCGTTCGGTTCTAGTGCTGACGTACGCATTCAATCTAACAATGTACGTAATGTATGTTATACTCACCTCCGCTTGGCGAACTGTGTTTATTTTCTCACTTTGCATTTATTGCATTTGATATTCCTATATTGCTTCTCGACTGAACGCCTTGAAAGCCCGTAATATGACATTCAGTTAGTATCCCAAATTTTAAAGAAACTAATTTACTCGTACAGCCTGAAACAAGTTGCCTGAATTGCTGACTGCCTGGTTAAATTATATTATTAATAGTAACAACAAAGGCAGATAATAGCCCAATTGAAATCTGCAGTCATCAGTTTCCAAAAGGAGGGGATTCCTTATATTGGCTTCAAATAATACAGAAATCTCTTTGGTAAAATATATCGAGTAAACGCTCAACAACAAAGATTTGAAATGTCAAACGAATATTTGGCGAACAGTATTGTTCATGCTGAACAAGCCGCAGAGATGAAGTGTTGTACCGATGTGTGTTGTTTGGGTGGAGGATTCTACAGATTGGCAAACAGACAAATAGAGGTATACAAAATATAAAATTATTTTATTATAAAATAATAAAATTATAAAATAAATTCCAGATGCATTCAGACATTAGTAAATATCTGCCTTTACGTAAAACAGATATTTATCGGATAAACGTTTATCGATAAAACATTGCAATATATTTCAAGTTGAATGCCCAGTAGGAACGTATTATCAAAGTTCATCATCCACATGCCAGTATTGTGAGATCGGAGCATACCAAGATGAAACCGCACAGTCCGTTTGCAAACCATGTTTGTTGGGATACACTACTGTGGGCGTGGGATCAGTCAGTATTCAGGACTGTACAGGTATTTATTTATTTATTTAATTCATTTATTTAATTTATTAATTGATTTTTAATTTGTTTATTGTTTTATTATACACTAGCAAATATTACCAATCAAGATATTATATAGATAAGATATAAGTAAAAACAGTTTAAAACACCTTAACCTTGGCATACTATGATTTCAAGATGGTGTAACACACCAGAGGTTTGACATTTTTTCATGTCTAGTTCTACTAGTGATATAGTAATATGTCGTAATGAGATTTTAAAACATTTAATCAGTAGTCTGGTTATAGATTGATAAATATCAATTGAATGTAAAATAATTACATTTTCTTATGTAGTCACACCATCAGTTTAAGCGGAGTAAATTTGCATCATGTGATTCGAAAGACCGAGATATTATTCCATAAGACAAGACCTACCTTTATTACGCTTTTTCAGGTTTCCTTATTCAGCCAGCTATATTTATATGATTGTAAACAAGAGCCTCAAAGATATGATTAATAACAGTTTATCTAATAATCAAAATCAACAAAAAGCTAAGAACAGGTCAGTATTTAAACTAAATAATTTACAATAAAATACACAATTTACCTTCATTCAGACTTAAATCCCTCCGCTGTGGTATTCCGTGTCTGGTATTTATTTTCAATAAGTTTTTGTACACAGCAATTAGAATCGCACACCCAATTATGCAAAGATTCATTAATATTTATGAATGATGATAATGACAGAGAATATTTCACTCTCAACCATGAAACCAAGCAGAGGAACTTCCAGTGCGGAATCTTTGATAGTGATGCACCTACTAACACGCCAATGTACGATTACCCGCAGTCTTCCAAGAACCCTGTACACTATGTTTAACAGTGCATATCCCATTGTAATAAAATTGCTATGATACATTTCTGTCTCCCACAATATACTTTGACAAAGGATAAACACTTGAGAGTACATGATGCGTCACACTGCTACATTTCGCTTACTTTTCAAGTAGGATCCTGGAGTATAGTTTGATTAGGAAAGAGGCCTGTGAAATAAAACTTCTGGTTGGCCATGTCCAGAGCCTATATTTTTTCCACTGTCATTAACGAAAACTTTAAGACATGAAAGGATCTACTTTGTTTATCTTCATTTTAAAAGTGGGGGGGATGAGCCCTTGGTTTTATACTAGAATATATGCCTATGGTTTTAATCCAGAGACACACATAGATTGTATAAAGGTTAACGTATGTCACATACAGCTGAACTGCACATTTTGTCTGCTTGTTCATCATCAACAAAATGTCGTATTTGTATAAACAAGCAAAGCTGAGCTATATCAAGTGTCCCTTATTAAGTATTGGTCTATGTAATCATGTGCCCTTCTTGCGTGTTTTAAAAATATTTGCAAACAATTGCTAAAAATAGTTGTTATTTGTTTTAGCTTTTCCTACTTTTAGTATCTTTTTCGCTGTGTGTACTTATAATAATTGAACTTCATATTTAACGTGATGCGTTGTCTCATGTTACTTGAAAATAGATACACAAACAACATTAGTCCTTGCTACGACCGTTCAATTTAGTATTTAACCAAACTGCAAGCTGCATGATTTCATGGACAGTTTAAAATATATGATTTAATTTTGAATTATTTTACAATTCAATAAATTATAACCACAAGCGAGTGTACAATACAAATTCATTACTTCTTTCCCTCCATATACACAGAAAAGCCTGTCACCATAAATGTTACACAGGATGGAAAATCTCGCATTAAACCAGATGACGGAGAAACAAGTAAGCTAATTAAGAAAGTTTTATCCTGAATGATACCACCTTCGTTTCAAACAGTAAGAACAGTTACGAGAATTAAAATCAATAATGGTATGCTACTTGACGAAGCGGCTTTTTCCTAAGCATAAACAATCTTTTCTACTAGTAATTTGTATAATTGTAACGTTCTGTCATATAAGCAGTTACTGTGTTAATTATGCACAGTGCACAGTGAAGAATATGTGCGGTTTTCTAGATATTTGCAACCAATCAACCATACATTAATTTACCTTGATTCACGCATGGAAGACAATGCCTGTAGAAAGAAATGTTTCTTTATAGCTGTAATAAAATCAATCAAGATATAGTTAAATTTGGTAAAGCCGACTTCAGTATTATGATCATTTCTCGAGTTTGATTAGAAGCACTATTTGCACGGTGGTTGTAATCTGAAACTCCAAATGGCTAATTAAAATGTGCTGTCAGATATCAGTCTCCTGCGTTGCAGTCTGTCCAGACATTTTATGAGTATATGTATTCCTTATAAATACACTTAATTTTCTTATTATATATATATATATATATATATATATATATATATATATATATATATATATATATATATATATATATATATATATATATATATATAATCTGCAAGTTTACATTCAACTCGCACAACAGTAAGTATTATGTTATAAATGATATGTTAAAGACATTGGCTGTTTATCAAAAGACGCTATGTATTGTTCAGACATGATGATTAATTAAATGCTACTTAATTGGTAAGGATTGGACTTAGACATTCTTTTAAATTCCTAATAATTCAAAATGCAAGAACTCTACAATTAACAGTTTAAATTATTTAAGTGCTACAAAGATTAAAATTGCTTTAACATTTTTTCAGACCTAGCCGTAATTATTGGATGCAGTCTTGCTGGAGTTGTTCTTGTTACATCTGGCTTAATTGGAATCATAATTTACAAACGGAAGACCAGGTATGGCACAAATGATTTACCCCTTAAATCCTATCCTCAAATTTAAATATAATTATTAGTAAGGAAACAAACATATACAAAAACACACAGCGGCCAGGGTTTCATTTCCGCTAAATAATCTACTAGTAATGAGAATGTTTATATATGGATTGTCTGCATCAAAGCCAACACTAAAGACGCAACGTTGAGTTGCTATATAAACGAAGGTAACTATATTATATATATATATATATATATATATATATATATATATATATATATATATATATATATGACTTACATATATATTCGAAGATAATATATATATATCGGCCTTACGCATATAATAGAAGGTTACACAATTCATATACGTTGGTTTTATATAAAAGCATTTGACGCTTAAATAGGAAAACATTGTAGAAAGAAACATTGCTTAACTTTCTATGAGATTCAGTTCTGTGGATAAGAGAACCCTAAGTACAGAACATTATAAGCATTGAAAAGAATACATTACAAATAAACCTTATTTATTTGTACACTTTGTGTATTTACAGAACAATTCAAAAGGAAGCTTCCTAAGTCTTCGATGAGCGATCAGTCCTTAGCCGGAAGCTTGCGTCAACCACCAATCTCCTCTCTTCGAGGATGTGAAAAATATGCACTTTCTACCGCATGGGCATTTACCTCCAATCATTAGCAAGGAGCAAGTTGCACATCAGCTGCCGCCATTAAGACGAAAGTTTGTGCTTAGTAGTGTATTATTGTATTCTGTAAAGGTCTGGTTATTTTAGCATACGAAACGTTTTAATATTTTGTTATTTTAAATTAAATCAATCAGTTAACAAATTTGATAGTTATATTACTTTCTTTATATTTGATTGATCCATTATTGTACAGAGAACATAATTAATTATATGCTAAACAACAACTCTGTGTAAACGTTACATATTTAGAACCATGCAATATTTTTCCATGCTGCACGGCTTCATGTTGAATATTTGTATCTAAATATAGTGTTTAGTATTAGGAACTATTTGATTGAAACCAATAAACGCTAATGTAGCAGAAGCAGTAACATTTGGCTTATTATATTTATATTTTTAGATGAACAAAGAAGGAGTTTTGTACATATGAAAGTAGAGATGATAAGGTTAATGATGTCGACGAGTTTAGTGAATCACAAATGAAACTTTCCAACGATCAAATGAACGAATTTGATATTCGTAATGCACACGAGAAACGAGAGAGATCAAGTGTAGAAAATACCTTTTTTATTATTTTTATTGTTGAGTTATTTAGGATAAATGTTATTAACGTATTGCAAATAGAGAGGTTCAGACTATGACCAGTGCTCTCTAGGGTCCATGACATTAGCATATTAAAGCATATTTCGGACAAGGGCTATCTGTCAGATACGTACAGGTCAATCAAAACACTAAATTCAAAAACAATGATTTTGGTAGAAACCTGATTGCCTCAGAACCAAGAAAGCTAAGATGATGCGAAGAAGTCTTATTTCCGCTATCTGTCACACGGTGGCTGTTTTGCAAATTTTCCTATTACGTTTTCTTGATACAATATTTTGCATGTTGGCTAGCGAGACAAGAATAGCAATAAAATATACTTACATTTTTCATCTTAAATTTACTCAGATTGTACTTTCTTAGTTCGGTCTGAAAATCCTGATTACATGACCCATGTTTCGGGTTCCATAGCTTGATACATACTCCGCATTGTGCTGTATTGTAAATTTTCAAACTTTAAAATAATTCAGTCTGTACAAGAAATATAATATACATCAAAATCCACAAGTTACAGGTTATCCACCCATATTTTTACATATATTTTTCAATTTGAATTTCGTTTTGTTTTCTTAAGCCGTTGACGAGAAGTACTTTCTACATACGTTTATGCAAGCGAACATGTAATTTCCATCAATTGTTTCTATATTCAGCTGATCACAAAATAATGTCTTTATTAATCAAAGTTTTGTCTATATTCAGCTGATCACAAAATAATGTCTTTATTAATCAAAGTTCTGTCTATATTCAGCTGATCACAAAATAATGTCTTTATTAATCAAAGTTCTGTCTATATTCAGCTGATCACAAAATAATGTCTTTATTAATCAAAGTTCTGTCTATATTCAGCTGACCACAAAATAATGTCTTTATTAATCAAAGTTTTGTCTATATTCAGCTGACTACAAAATAATGTCTTTATTAATCAAAGTTTTGTCTATATTCAGCTGACCACAAAATAATGTCTTTATTAATCAATGTTTTGTCTATGTTCAGCTGACCACAAAATAATGTCTTTATTAATCAATGTTTTGTCTATGTTCAGCTGACCACAAAATAATGTCTTTATTAATCAAAGTTCTGTCTATATTCAGCTGACCACAAAATAATGTCTTTATTAATCAATGTTTTGTCTATATTCAGCTGACTACAAAATAATGTCTTTATTAATCAATGTTTTGTCTATGTTCAGCTGACCACAAAATAATGTCTTTATTAATCAAAGTTTTGTCTATGTTCAGCTGACCACAAAATAATGTCTTTATTAATCAAAGTTTTGTCTATATTCAGCTGACCACAAAATAATGTCTTTATTAATCAATGTTTTGTCTATGTTCAGCTGACCACAAAATAATGTCTTTATTAATCAATGTTTTGTCTATGTTCAGCTGACCACAAAATAATGTCTTTATTAATCAAAGTTCTGTCTATATTCAGCTGACCACAAAATAATGTCTTTATTAATCAAAGTTCTGTCTATATTCAGCTGACCACAAAATAATGTCTTTATTAATCAATGTTTTGTCTATGTTCAGCTGACCACAAAATAATGTCTTTATTAATCAATGTTTTGTCTATGTTCAGCTGACCACAAAATAATGTCTTTATTAATCAAAGTTTTGTCTATATTCAGCTGACCACAAAATAATGTCTTTATTAATCAAAGTTCTGTCTATATTCAGCTGACCACAAAATAATGTCTTTATTAATCAAAGTTCTGTCTATATTCAGCTGACCACAAAATAATGTCTTTATTAATCAAAGTTCTGTCTATATTCAGCTGACCACAAAATAATGTCTTTATTAATCAAAGTTCTGTCTATGTTTAAATGAAAATTACAAATCTAATTCCTTTTATAATTATGTCGAAAGTTTTTAACTCAGTCCAGAAAAGAATTTAATCGACACATTATAGTCTAGTACGAATTAGTTTATCAACATGTGTAGCTTTCATTGCGATATCACAGCATGCGAAATTCAGTCAGGATTGTACTGAATCACACTTTTAAGTTGACCTCGTCGAATAATAATTTTGCGATATATCTCGAGGCATGTACATACCTAGACTACAATATATAACAGATGTGACTCAATACAATACATTTATCACATAAATTATTTTCTTAATCTTAGAATATGAATGTCATTTGCATTTTTAATTTAGCTTTAATAATTGTTCAGTCATATCGCTACTATGTCTGTAGTGTGGCAGTTTATAGTGATGTCTAGCACTGAAGCATTATGCCGCGCACATGTTGTATGATGTCCCACCCAGTCCCATTATCCTGACAACAGGTTGACCAGTAATAAGACCGGCCTCTTAATGCTGAGCGGCTAACTAGGTATTTTAGTACCATTTTTTCGTAAGTCTTCCGTATGACTCGGCTGCGGTTCGAAAACGTGACCTCCCGCATCCGATTATCTAACCACTAGGCCACCGGAGCGGTCATATAATCTTAAAATTTAAACCTAACTCGATAGATTGTATATAGAAGATGAATGTAAAGTCTTACAAATTACGAGTCTATGGTTTTCAAATAAGTAACAGAAAAGAGTGAAGACGACAAGTTTCTAAAAATTTAACAATATTTTTACCCTAGAATAGAAAATGAAAAAATGAGAGAAAAGAACTTACGGTATTGCAAATTAAATCCAAAAGTAATCCAAGAATTAAATACACAACTCATACATGTGACAAGTTCTAAGTGAATCTCATTTCAAATCACGATGAAATTCAAACTGGAAGGCGATAATGTATGTTGTGGTCAGCAAAGTACTGATGTGTCAAAAGTCTCTTGTTGAATCATATAAAATATTATTCCAATTGTGATCTCAGTATAAATTCCAGTGCATGTCTTTGTCCAAGAATTATATCAGAGAATTTTTGTATTTCTAGGGAAAATAATCACTTGAATTAAATAACTTGAAGAAAGTACAAGTTCAGCATACCTGGACACAACATAATACAACTAACGTGTCAAAGTGTTTAAGCCCAACTGACAATTTTTTTTTATAGGAAAAGCAGTTAGACGACTAACTAAAACGCAATCAAAATTCCCAGGTGGGGGTCAAGAGCTCATTCTTCTGGAAAAGCTAGAAGTTTATTATCACATGGCACATCATATATATAATGTTCTTAGGTATCACCTTGAAGAAACTTAATGATTCTTACTTTGATACGGAATTTTTAAAAATTAAATAAAAGTTCTTCGCTTGAATGAAACAATGAGAGAAAATAACTTACGGTATTGCGAATTAAGTGTATGCATGCATGCATGCATGCAAGTATGTATGTATGTATGTATGTATGTATGTATGTATGTATGTATGTATGTATGTATGTATGTATGTATGCATACATGAACGTCAAACGGTCATGGTACTCTTGGATATTTTGGCAGAGTGAAGAAGTCTGAAACAAATGTATCAGACTTCTTTAATACGACTCAAGAGAGGAAGACCATCCCAACCAAGTCCACACACCTACTACGCCTGAGATACCCACCTCCCTAGTGATCCCTTCCAAACCTTCCAAATCATTGACAACAGTCGGTCTAGAAGTAGGCTTTGGTCGTCCCAAAGGGTTAAAGCTCATTACATCCCGTTCCTAAGTTGATATATATATATATATATATATATATATATATATATATATATATATATATATATATATATATATATAGCTTTCTATGCTTAGTACCACACTCCGATGTAGGCATTTAACTGCACTGTTGTGGATAATTTTGAGAACTATTAATTGAACACGGAGGAATCGATCTTTTAAAAGAAACTTGCACCATTGCCAAAGTGCCTTTCTTAGTATACCGCCAACGATACATGACCTCAAACGTCCGATTTTGTCAAACGTCAATATTCCGTCAAAGTTCGACACACCTCCATACCGTTACTGCGTGTCGTTCCTTTCAAAGTGGATTATGCCATGAATCCTGACGAGGAAGGTAAAAATACGTATCACGTTCATCGCAAATTTGTATATCCTGATTATTCGCCAGCCCGTAAGTTGTATTTTGACACTGTTACCATTGCCATAAAATGAGATCTGGATAAAATATTTCATTCACCAAAGCGAAAGTC
Organism: Unio pictorum; assembly: GCA_030141615.1. Taxonomy (NCBI): domain Eukaryota; kingdom Metazoa; phylum Mollusca; class Bivalvia; order Unionida; family Unionidae; genus Unio; species Unio pictorum. The sequence continues at coordinate 1,898,077 of JARLTB010000060.1, forward strand.
ACGGTGAAACTCCATTTTCGAAAATAATTCTCTAACGACTTGTAAGTCATTTATCCTGTGTACCGAGACGTCACTCCACAGCGAGGACATGGTTTAGGGGATATGTTTAAAAAGGTTTTTCGTTCGCTGGCCCCTGTGTTCAAACCGAATGTAAGACGATGATTGCACACTTTGACAAACGGCAAATAATTCCTTCAAAATCGACAAACAAAGCCCCAAAGAAGCTTTCTTGAGAGCAGACTAAAACATGGCAAAGGCATTTTGTGCCAACGAGAAACTTCTATATATGCCCTGGACGCTGCTGAGTCAGGCATTCCAGCTTCCCTGACTCGACAGCAAAGATAAGGCTGAGAGAGACGACGAGGACGCCCCTTTCAGAGGCCTTCACACCTATAGAGCTAGAAAGATTAAGAAACCATGCCAATATATTGAATCGTATATGGTCTTAATAAATTGAAAATAAGTTAAATTTCTTCCACACAATGATTATACTTATGTAGTACAGTTTCTACACTAATTGTTTTTCGGACTTTAGTGATGATTTCTCGATGTCGTTGCTCCATTACATGATATGGGATCAGTTCGTAGCCTCAACAACAACAAATCAAATTCAGCTACATCGTAACTAATAAATGCGTCAGGGTGTGTGGCACAATTTCTTTTTCCACGACCAATTAAATAGTCTGCCGAGCGGACATAAACCAGACGTACATGCACAATGTGCGAAAAGGTCAATAATTCACTTAAACAAACAAACAAACAATGCCATTAGATGCTTGCTGACGGATTTTCCAACATATTTCATTTTCTTAGGTTGTCAAACAAATATGACGTTAGATGTTTGCACAGTGAGTATTGTAGCACATCTAAAATGTTAAAGCTAGTTAAACTAATTTAATCAATGAAAGAACAATGTGAAGAACAAAGCGAACATCCGGATCTATTATCTTTAGTTGATTAAAGAAGAATTTCTTAACATTAAACAGCCTTAACTCATAAATATGCTAAATTGATTAAATATGGTGTCAGAACCAACATGCCTGGGACCCGGGTGACAAAGCGATCTAAGACGTTAAACTCAACAACAACTTTCCTATTCTTCTTCATGCGATTATACGACTTTTTCGTATGTGCTACAAATCATGTCTTTTTTGTCTTATACAAAACAGCGCTATCACTTCATATACAACAACAACAACAAAACAAAGATGTTTAAAAAATTCCCTTCAAAGCAAACCACGCAACAACAAAAATATATTCAGCCAAGTAAAGTCCTTCCTGTTCACACATTTCATGTATATACCTCAGATACAACTGTGTTACGTGCCATTATTCTCGCATCCTCACTTGATACTTCTCTATTGTACCAAGCTTAATATTGTATTCATTTTAATGATGTTACAGATGTGTGTCATCGCGAACATAACAAAACTACCGATGTAACAGTACAAATAAAAAATGCTGGTGTAACTGTTGAAATATCTTTGAGATTTGTTTTGAACATGTGATGGTGGATGGAAATTTAGTGTGTAATTTACTTGAAGTAGTTCTTTAATATACGATTTGGCTAATTTCGGGCTTATTCACACTGAAATTTAAAGTTACCCCTCCCCCGTTATTTTCTACATGAAGTGTTTACTTGAGCTCTTTTTATGTCGGACCATTTGTATCGGTCAGCGCACGTGTCCACTCTCTGCGCATGTCGGATAGTCCGGTCGCGGCACGTGTATACAGTTATTTGTATATATGCTTTTGGACGGGTCCAGCGTCGAGTCGTGCGGAATCTCTGTGTTGCGGATGTGGAAGGTATTACAGTCGCCACTGCTTGGCGTTAGACTAGTCTTGTGTGGTCACAGATTTCCTATATCAAGACGATACAATCGTCTGGTTTGTTTTGGTGTGGACAATGGTAAGAAGTTCAGCTTGGCCCTTTTAATTACCTGATTAATCAAATTATTTCTACTTTCCTAATTTCCTTCCTAAATTTAGTGTCCATCCGCCTAAAACACGTTCTTAATTTGTAACTGCTTATTTAATTAATTATTTACTTTAAATAAACCTTATTATTTTCTTTGGAATTTCATCTTTGCTTTTTCCTTTCAGTAAAAAAAAAAAGTAATAATTTCACTTTAATGAAATGAGCTATCTTATTCTTTCTCTTCTCTTCTCTCTGTCGCTCAACTTTTAGAACTTTGTCTTACTCTCTCCTCTTTCTCTCCAATAACTAAATTATATCACCGAATACACTTTTATTAGAAACGAACCTGGGCTAAAATACGTGGTGACTAATTGACCCCGTTACAAACACATCGTTTTATAAGCATCTGTTCTTCCTACATCCAATGTTATTCCACTACCACCCCAAAAACGTAACATTAGAAACAACGTAACAGTATTTTTTTCTTTCTTTTTAATAAAAAAAAACTGTTTAATAAGCGCTAGTTCAAAAAGGTATGGTCTTTTTTTGTTGTTATTTTCTTTTAGAGAATCGGGGTTTCTTGACTCGCATCGGAAAGAGACGATGATATTCCAATGTGGTGGAAAAAGGCTTACTTTTCTTCCACATTGATTACAAGCATTTCATTGACGCTGTTTAGCATGGATGGCGGCTATTTCACAACAAAGACTGCAATAGAAGTATCACGGTACCAATTGTTTTTCCATAGACCTCAATGCTATCATTTGGAGAGATATATATATTTTCGATCCTAATTTAGCGTGCATCTCACACACTGTTATAGAGAACAATGTTAGATTGTCAATTTGATGATAACAAAACCAGGTACGCCATTGCATTTAAGAGAGATAACTCTGCTGGAACTAGACAGGGTTATGAGTTATCTAGTCACGACATACTTATTTTCAGTCATGTGTATCACATTTTCAAAAAATCATAAAAAATACAAAATATGATCTATATAGGAATTAGCATAAATTGACATGTTGCAAAGAGGCTAAACTTTTCTTAAAAGCCTAATAGAAAGTACAGCTCTTACATAATCCACCAATCACAGCTAGTGTTGTTTATTTCTGACTGCAATGTTCCTACACCTTAAGCTCCTCCCACCTGGACTTGCGCAATTGGTACCGTTATACCTAGAGCTGGCATTTGTAAAATATATATCTTATTGTCCTTGTTTGGAAATCACATTTCATTTCGATCACCAAGACAAATGCGAAAACAATTTATGTGATGCTTGCATAAATTAAGAGGGTAATTATAAGAGTTATAGGTATAAAGAAGATCTTTTGTTTATCAAGAAAATTGCTTTCGTAATTGAATAAGAAGTAGGGATAATATGCCAAATTTTAATAGTCCTCTCAGATTAACAAATATGGTATATTTTTTTAGAAGTTCGCAGCATTAGAAATAACAAATTTGCAAATAACGTATACTCCTTTTCATGGTTTTTGCTTATAGCAAGTGCAAAGAATTTATTTTATTGCCTGCAACAACAACAAAAATCTCAAAAAGTTATAATTTTATGTGTACATATTAAACACATGTCCAGTAATGGAATGTTTTTGGGATAATTAATGAAAGTCACTGGAGAATATAAACAGACTGTTCTTGAGGTATAATTTACAAAAGTATGTGGTATATAAAGGAAATTTTGGGGAAAAGGTGCCTCGGCCAATCCAGAATTTGCAGCTTTGATTACTCAGAATTTACAATTATGAGGGTATGACCAATTCAAAAGCTAAATGTGTCTTCATATTTTATTCATGTGAAAGTTAAAAACAAAAGGGATTGGTAATATCCACCTCCTTACCTTTAACAAAAAAATCAATATGGACAATGTAACAAGATAATCCAGGTATTTATTCCTTATAAATAACTACCTGTATGAGAATTTTTCCAAACTAATTCATCTAAAAATATTGCTTTTTTTTTACTTAAGTTTATATATAATATTTACTTTTATCTAATATACCAGTGAAATGCAATATCAAGAAAATTGCTTTCGTTTTCTACATGTACAATACTGTATATACTTTTTAGGGGGCCTGAGTGGCCAAGTAGTCAAAAGCGCTCTCCATTACGGATCACTGCCATCTCACCTCTGTCGGCGAAGGTTCAAGTCTATGATAATGTAGTTATGTGAGAAAGCTTGCCAGTAGCTTCTCATGGATCAGTGTTTTTTTCCATGGCTTTCCCGGGTTCATCCTCCACCAATAATACTGGCCGCCATGTATAGCCTATTGCATTCTGAAAAATGGCGTTAAGCCCTACAATAACAACAACAACAACAACAAATATACTTTTTATTTTTGTATATTTTTTTGCATTTGATTTATTTTTAGTGCATAGTAGGTTTGTGCTGTCATTTTTTTGTCATAACAATATTAACTTATTTTTAAACAGTATAAAATAATGTAAAATAATGACAGTACCACAAACAAATGATGATTTTTTATGCGGGGTGGGGGTGGGGGTATAGATACTACAACAGCCTGAGCTGCTGAGTAGCCTTTAAAACGTTAAAAGTTTTCTTTTTAATTATTACTGGATTTGGGGGATGGATTCTTATTTTTCAAACAGAAAATACTGGCATAAATTTGTATTAATCTTCTTTTTACTTCTACATTAACTGACATACATTTCAAGTTAAAGATTATACAGAGGGTATTATTTTATGATACAGTTCTATTCCTGAAAAACGAAAATAAGTACAAATATATTTTTTGCACATTCCATATGTAGATTCATTTTTAAAAAAAACTCCTGCATGAACCTTCCTTAATCCACACATATTTTGGATTTTTCACGAACCACCAACCCACGAGAAGCTAATGGCATGCTTTCTCACAAAACTACATTAGCTAATCTTAGACTTGAACCCACGCAGATAGAGGTGTGATGGCAGAGATCCACAACGGAGAGCGCTTTAGACCACTCTGTCGTTCGGAGCCCCAAATGAAAATAGTAGTAAAATGCTTATTATACCAAAACCCCATATATGCAAATGCGAAAGATTGTGTGAACATGCCAAATACTAGAAAAATTTAACTGCCTAGCCAAGGTAAGGCAGGGTTGTTGTTTTATCAGAAATTTTATTTTGATAATTTACAGACAATTTAAAGATGCATATTTCTGACCAGGATAATGGTGTATTAGAAGACTTCATGTATAGTACCGGTATGTACGCTGTATCAATCATATATGATGAGATGTATAAATGTTTCATTTAAAGGTAATGAGACATGCACAATGAGTCATATACCATGGATACAGCATACATACAATACATATAAGGTGAGGTGAGATGGAAGTGGTCCGTAAAGGAGAGCGCTTTAGACCACTCGACCACTCAGTGCCCCTTGTTTTCTAATTGTAAGCATTGAATAGTTATTATGGCTAAAATATTTAACAATAACAGTGATAACTCGTAACTATTTTGTTCTGATATTCAGAAAGAAATTTATTAACTATCTGATACAAATTTATAAGATGAAAATCAACCTTTCTTATCGCTGTTTACATCAACAGTAATAAGCATTCGATTAAATCAGGTTTGTGTGTGTATTCCATTGTATTTCTTAATATTTCACATGGTATGAATTGGCCTGGTGTTTGGTCTGAAATAACCTGTATTGGTCTTTGATTTAAGTACATTGCTGATTTCTTAATAGTCACTATACTTTTAATCTGTTGCTTATCTGTCTGGATACTTAAACTTCCAGACTGCTTCAGAGCAAGTTTCCATACAGTTATGGCATTATTAATTTTAAATTCAGGTTATATTGACAATGTACCTATAACTAGTGCTTGCAGAATGAAATATTTTTTCTAAACTTTGGACCATTTTTCCAATATTTCGTTCATTATCAAGGAAGCATAGTTTCTTCTTATGTGTACAATTAGAGAACCATGCTTAATAAAATCATAACGATAGATATTCAAATTTCATGACCAAGAGAACACTTTACAGCTGACCAGAAGGCCCCACCCAAAGTACATATATGTACTGATTCATTAAAAAAAAATTAAAACCAGATTTCTTTGCTTTCTAGACATTAAATATTCCTTACATGATCTGTACCAAGTGTATTTTGTATGCAAGATATAATAATAATAATAATAATAATGCTTCATTTTATAGAGATTGACTCATTAGTCAAGGACTATCCTCCCTTGAGGCTCTCTTAAGGAGAGTATAACAATGCACATTTTACAAAGATAGCAATAATTAGGATTTATATTAACTTAGTAATACAATACTAAATTACATTATCTATTAGAAACACATGCATGCTCATGAAATCTCTTCTTAAATAATATTTTCAGCCGATGTTTCATGTAGTGGAAGCTTGTTCCACAAAACTGTATCAAAGTATTGGAAGCTCTTTTTAAATTGCTCTGTTCTTGGTTTTGGTGCTAGAAGGTTTCCATGTGATATTGATCTCAACTGGAATCGTGTTAAAAAAGTCCTGAATAAGTCCTGAAATACTCTGGTGCATGTTTAAACTTATATGTATGCTTATATATATATATATATATATATATATATATATATATATATATATATATATATATATATATATATATATATGCACACACACATCATGGATTATGCAAAATCCATGTTTCCATGGTGATAATTAATCCAGCCACATTGTTCCCCATAATGAACCAAATATGATGATGTGTGTCCACATAGTGGCTTGCAGTATATGGAATAAGTTTTATTAATTGGAAAATCACAGCAATATAATTTCACTGCTTTGCATGGAACTCGCGTGTTGGCTGAGCTACCATAGAGAGTACAGAATATTCTTTGTAAATTGTGCACAATTAAACATTCAAAGATTTGCCCACTAATACATTTTGATGTGTGTATTGCAACAGGTGAGAGCTATATTTCTGAGCAATAACTACAATGAAAAAATTTAGGTGCTTCACCAAATTAAAAAAAAATTTGAATGAATTTAATAATCGAGAAGGTGAGATTTGAAACAATCAGAAAGAAATTACTTGTTATTTTTACCATGTTTGTTTGAGAAGATAGAAGTATTTGAAGCAGCATGTGACATCATTTATTCAGTTATTAAAATAAAAAACGCAAAAATTGCACTGATTTGTTTTCATTCCCCAAGTCATTTTAAACTAATTTGCTTAACATGCTCGCCCACAATGAAATATGCATAGTGATGTCCTCAAGGCCAGCCTAATTTAGTACTTTTGTACCAAATATAAATGTTGATTTGACACATTTCCTCAAGAACTATTAATGTCATCATGCAAGAAAATCTTATATAAAACAAGTCCAATTATGCGGATAGCGATTAGAAACCAAATCTGTCCAATTCAACTAACTGCAGATGCAGAAGAACTGGCACAGACATTGATTTCTGTAATTGAAAAGGAAATTATTGATAGAACCCACTCCATTTAGCAAGATGGCTATAAATTGTGTGGTTTGGAATCTGCCCTCATGCCGATTCTGTGCTTCTGTAATTTAAGTTTTATCCTATAGGCATATTTACTTGCTGACTACATATATCAACTTAAAAGTAGATTCCAAACTTGTTCCCTATGTATGATCAAGTACTTTACAGATGATTTAATATCCAATTTTTGCAGTCATTTTCTCTGTTGCTTTGCATCTATATACATTGGGTCTGTGCTTGTTGTTTTTACAGATAACACAGGATGCCCAAGTACGAAAAAGGTATACTAGGAGTTAGGAAAGATCCAAAGAATCAGATTTTGTTTTCTTTCAATGTGAGGGAAGGTGATGAGTGGCCTTCTGATGATTCCGATGATTCTGATTACAAGCCAGGAGAGTTTGATTTTAGGTATTTATAGCACTTCTGCCATGATTATAGTTTTTGTTGTCACATCTGTATTAGCAAAGAAAGGATGCTGTTCTGCTGTAATGCAACTTTATTAAAAATTTGAAGAGAATTTGACACATTTTGATACGATAAGGGCCTTTGTACTAATGAAGGAGGTGTGCCTTCAGATATGGATAAAAATCTAGAGAAACCTTGAAACAGTTTTCTTTTTATACAAGCATCCTCATGACCCATATTTCTTGGGTTTAACTGTTAGTGAGATATTGGCCAGGTGAGTCGAATCTGACCAACTTGGGCCTCTTAATCTTATTATGGTCTGACTTGTAGTATATGTAGTAGAAATTGGGAAAACACTTTTTAGCAGATAAGATTCTGAGCTGTAGTTTTAGAAATTCAGATACAGTTTGGGTATGTATTCAGGTGTATTATAAATTTTACGATTGTGAGATTGGTGCTGTCGAAAAAAATATAAGTGATCTGGAAATTTTATTTAAACTATGTACTTGCTTGTAAGTCAAGTCCAGATGCAAACTGTAGTGAGTGGTTCTGGGTCTGTATTTGCTAGGAGTAATTAGTAGAACTAACATCATAGACACTGTTCTGCCTTTGTACTTTGTGATAGCAAATTAGGGTCTTTGATGTTTGCTGTTGGACTCAAATTATAAGCAATAATATATTATATCTGTATATTGTATCTTTTGTTAAAATCTATATAGGGTTTAACAGTACATTAATTTTTTTTTCTTCAGTAAATCAAAAGAAAGTGCTAGTTCTGATGACAATGAGTTGACACAAGGAGCAGCTGGAAAAAAGAAATCCAGTAAGAATCCGTCAAAAAAGCTGAAAAGGGATGATAAAGACAGGAATGCCAGAAAGAATAAATCTGCTGATAAAGAGACTTTGTCTAGCGCCACCAAATGTACAGTTGAACTTCCATTGGAATTATGGGTGAAAATCTTTCACTTTATTGTGGAAACAGATGGGGCTTTACCATTTCTTCCAAGGTACAAGTCAGTTTAGTTTGTATCATATACAGTACATTTCTCCACACTTTGTTGTGGAGTGGATATTTAAGTGAAGAGTCCTGAATTTGGGGACCTGGTTCCCACACATTGAAAATATAAAGATAGAATATCTGAGATACAACCTCATGTTCAGCTTCTTTATAGTACTTTAAATCAACATGTACATGTGACACATCTGGTCAAGAAAGGACTGCAAGATAGACACATTTACCTTTGACCTTCTGTTTGTACGCAGACTCTGTTGAGCACACTGCTGTATTCCTTTGATAACAGGTTAAACAAATATAATTTTGATTGCTGGTTTGTTCAGTGGATAAGTGTAGGTGTTAAAAAAAAGCATAATCACTTCAATAATATTGGTTTGAGGCAAACTGGAATGTCAATTTACAATTTATTCATTTTTTGGTATTATACATTCACTCAGTAGATACAGTACAGTCTCTCAGTCCATATAACATATACGTAACTGCAAAACTGTTCATGACTGTCAAGCAAAATTAATATTACTTTGTTTTCTGTTTAGTTACTAATTACATTTTGACTCAATTATCCTTTTTAAAACATTCATGTTGATACATAAAACATTTTCACAACGAAGAACATGTACAAAATGTTTATTTAGACAGGGTTTAGCATATTAGGCCAACAGTGTTAAATAACTGAAATAAGGCAATAATTGACATGTATCTGTTGGAACCAAAACTTAAAGAAACATGAACAATCTGTGAAGAAGCAGAATTAAAAGCAGTAATAAGTAAGCTTAAATGCTAGAAGATATACACTGTACTGACAGAAGAAATGCTCAGGCCAGTTAGTAAGTGATAGGAATTATTTTCCTCCATTTTGCAGTAACAGTTTTTATTTCCATGATATCCATCATATCCTTAATATCTTTTTAAAATTAGTGGAAGTGCCCACTAATATGCAAGCATAATAATTAAATGAGTAACTGTGGTAGAAACAGTTGTGCTTACTTTATGAGAAATTACCTCTAGTTTTTTTGTACGTTGGCTTAGTTTTAGCTTCACACAAACATATATCTTCTTATTCTTATATTTCAATTTTGCCTGGTATGTCACCACCCAAAATTATTAAACCATATGTTTGTCAAGACTATAAAATCTGTATCAAATTGCATTGATTACTACTACTATGTGGCTTAATATATTTAATGGCTTTTCATATTTGTTGTTTTGCATACTTGTTTACATATCCACAGAAGCCAAATGTACTATCAAATCTGTTTTGACCTGTAGGGCTTCACGTGTTATTCAATGGTATATTCATAATGGAAAAAATACACTGAATGTTCAGTGGTATATTCATAATGGAAAAAATACACTGAATGTTCCGTGGTATATCCATAATGGAAAAAATACACTGAATGTTCAGTGGTATATTCATAATGGAAAAAATACACTGAATGTTCAGTGGTATATTCATAATGGAAAAAATACACTGAATGTTCCGTGGTATATCCATAATGGAAAAAATACACTGAATGTTCCGTGGTATATCCATAATGGAAAAAATACACTGAATGTTCAGTGGTATATTCATAATGGAAAAAATACACTGAATGTTCAGTGGTATATTCATAATGGAAAAAATACACTGAATGTTCCGTGGTATATCCATAATGGAAAAAATACACTGAATGTTCAGTGGTATATTCATAATGGAAAAAATACACTGAATGCCAGCAAACTTTAACTTTGACAGTCACTGAAGATACCAATGATCACTTTATCTGTATGAAGTATTAAGTCAGTCAAGATGATTATTTCTATTTGCTACTCTTTATAATATTGACACATGGTCCTAATATAACATGTTACAGTCTATGGAATACCAGGATTAAGAATTATTTCACAGTTGTCCTTGAATGAGATGAAATTCATGAATTATTTCTTCTATGACTTATAATGCTCAGGTCTAATCACCATTGCTTAATTGGTTCCATTGTATTTTGGGCACTCTTTTTTTCCTTTTAACCCACTGATACTAATTTCGCATTATTTACCTCTTAAGGAACTACATATTTGTAATGGTATGTGATCGCACTGAATTAGATGAGCAAACTGATTCTGTGAATTTAATCATAACGGTCATAAACAAAATATGTATCAGTTGCAAGCTGCTTTATTTAGTATGTGTTATAAAAAAATATTGATAGATTTTCCATCATTTCAACAAATATTTGCAGATAACGCATTTCAGTAAATATCCCTAAGGACAGCTTTCCTTTGCAGTAAGGATATACATGTATGCTACCACAGGCCATGAAACTATTATGAAGGTATCAACTGCAGGATCTAATTCACTGGCACTGAAGGTTAAATTTGAGATGTGTCCCATGATGTAAATTATATTTAGTCAGTATTTGGAAAAATCCATATATTTTTTGGTCAGAAAAGGAGACACCATGCCATAGATTTGAAGAGTTTAAATTCCTTGAAGCCAAAACATTGTAATGTTGAGGTAAATATCCCTTACTGAAACTGCAAAACAAGAAAAAAAGATGTTTCTCTTGTTTCAGAGCTTCCAGGGTCTGTCAGTCTTGGTATGAGGTGGCCTCTCAACCCTCACTTTGGCATAAAGTTGACCTTTCATATGGCTGGATCAGAGCGGATGAGAAATGTTTAGAGTGGCTGTGTAACAACCGCCTCTCCCAAACCAAGGACTTAAACCTGTCTCAGTGCAAAGGAGTCAACACTAAAATTTTGAAGGTATTCTTTCTCGAGTGTAACAGAAAATGTCTTAATTTCAAAAAGCTGTGTTTAATTCTCACCCTTATACATTAAATCTCCTTATCTATCAACTTAAAAAGAAAACTCTTCCGAAGCTGACAATGTGGATGCCCCAGAAACAGCAGAAAAAAATTTAATATAGTATTTGCAGAGACGATCCTGGAGTCTCATAACAGGGAGCTATCTCATAATAGGGAGAAATGAAAGAAGTGACTTTTTCTTTTTTCTATGAATAATATACTATAAATAGTATATTTGTTTTGATTAAATTTGAAAATGAAGTATTTATTTGAAATATATTGTTCTAACAGTTGATGTGACTTGTATTGAGTGGAATAAAAAATAAAAGTAACAGCAAATTGTGCATGAATATTAGGTAGTGTTTTGTGTGCACGTGTGCCAGAGAAGTTTCTGTTTTGCTTATGGGTTAGGTGTGGATAAACTAATATAAACAGTCAAGCAGATGGTTGGTTCAAGAACATGCTTGAGAAAGATGGAGCTGTAATGAAGTTGAAAATTCAGATTATTTTAAATAAGCACTTTGTTTCTTTGTTGCTTGTAAATTTCTTTCAAGTACAAGATGAGGTATCAAATAAACATGTTACTTATCAATTTTATGTTCAGATTAATTGTTTTACTGTTTAAAATGAAAGTCATCCAAAGGTATCTTATTTGACTAATATCATTTGATGTGCATTACATCATACGTGAAGCCTGTTCTATGAGTTAAGAACTTTATTAGATGTTTTAGCACATTGTTCCACTTGTATGGTTTTGTTGGGTTTAAGGCCATTTTTCAACACATGATAGGCTAAATACTATGTTTGTGATGGAAGAACCACCAACTCAGACAAGCTTTCTCACATAACCAAGATTCAGAAGAGTTGAAATGTGAATGATCTGTAAACGTGAGCGCCCTGGACCACTCAGCTACTCAAGACACTCATAAACAAAACGAACAAACAAAAAACATTGGCTTCAGTTTATTGAACTCTTCAGGCTTAGCTTCCTGATGAATTAGAATATAAGTAAAACACTGAGTAATTTATGCCAGTCATGTACTGAATAGTTGGCAATAACCTCATGCCACTTCATTATACCAAGACCAGCTTTGAGTCATACTGGAGTCCTCTGAAAATATTTTGACTCGGGACATTTTAGGTGTTTTGATTTTTAACTTTCATAACAAGATAAACTTTGATAGCACAAAGCAACCTGTTCACTTTTGTTGCCATATATACAGATCCACTTAGCAAATTTTCACCTTTGTTGCCCAAGTACAGTCTCATTATGCCTTACTGGTGCCACTAGACATAATTCTCAACCATCACACAGATGTTCGATCCTACTTTTGTTGGTCTGGTTGCCGTGGGTTATTTGTCACATATTACTTTGATGATATTACAGTATGGTGAGTCACACTTAGCAACAAGGAGTGTGAATCGGACATCTCTAACACTTAGCAACAAGGAGTGTGAATCGGACATCTCTAATTGAGTTAGATTTTAAGCAAATAATTTTAAGTCTCCTTCTGCCAAATGGAGCCTTAACGATTTTAGAGCTCTATTTGTCATATTAAGGTCTTCTCAAAACCCCCAAAAATGCAAGGAGTGTGTATCAGATGTCTCTAATTGAGTTAGATTTTAAGCAAATAATTTTAAGTCTCCTTTTGCCAAATGGAGCCTTAACGATTTTAGAGCTCAATCTGTCATATTAAGGCCTTCTCAAAACCCAAAAAAATGCAAGGAGTGTGAATCGGATGTCTCTGAGTTAGATTTTAAGCAAATAATTTTAAGTCTCCTTTTGCCAAATGGAGCCTTAAAGGTCAAATGAAACGATTTTATATGAGTTATACGATTTCTTTAAAATGTTGTACAGTTTTGTGTTTAAAATCATTATTAACGTTTCCCCGATTGAAAAATATGATCATACCCCATTTAAATCGATCAAAATGATTGGGTACATATTTCCCGCCATAATATTCACATCGCTTACATCCCTTAGCTGATGACGTCACTTGTGCCACAACAAGCTTTGTTTACAAGCAAGTTTACCTGTGTGAATCGATAAGCAGTGAAATGGTGTATTGCGTCGCTTTTAACTGTAAAACTGAGTTAGGTCAAGGGGTAGGATTATTTGAATTTCCGAAAGACGAAAAGCGGAGAAAAGTTTGGATTTCCCGAATAAAAAGGAAAGATTTTAGTCCATCGAAAACTTCGAGGCTTTGTGCAAAGCACTTTACCAACGACCAGTTTGTTGTTGATCCTTCATTAGCAATGATAATCGGCTACAAATTGAAAAAACTACAGCTAAAACGAGATGCAATACCATCAATTTTCGATTTTGAATCGAAAAAACAAGGATGTGAAAACGCGGATTCACTCAAAAGAAAACAACGACAATCGGGGGCAGTAGCAAAAAGAAAAAGAATTGAAGTAAGTAATTTTTTTCCTTTCTTAAATTTATAATTGAATTGTTTTACTAATCATTATTTTTTAAAATTAAACTGTATGTTCAACATTAATATGAATCTTTAAATAAACTAGATCTCTCAAATTTCACCCAAGAACAATGGGTTTGTATGTACGAGATAAGCACAGCAGGAGAGTCTGGACTATGTCTAAAGATATAATCACTAATTAATACAGTAAACAACTGCTCATTCATTATGATTAGCATGAATAATTGCTATCCACACAATTAACAATTTCAGTAATACATAGATTTTTTTTAGCAAATTCCTTTATAATTTATTTATTTTGTTGCTAAATAAAGATGTTAAATTATTTTATTTTATTTTTTAAAATTTTTTGCAGACACTTGCACAAGTATTGAAGGATTCATCTGATAGTGGTTTTCACAGAGAACATATATGTCGATACAAAATGCATATATTGTTCCCATTGTATCATCAGTTTGGCAATTAAGTCAGTCCTACATGTTAGATGAAATCAAAAACAGAGGGAGTGAAATTAAACTTGGCGGAGATGCACGCTGCTGTTCTCCAGGACACACAGCAAAATATGGGTCTTACAGCATCATGAACCTTGAAAGTGGGAAAATATTGGATCTTCAACTTGTTCAGGTAAATTTCCTTTCAATATATATATATGTACCTTTTGTGCCTTGAATATAGTTTATTGCTTGCCGCATTGCATTTCAATGAGAATGTAAATAGAGGTCAGACGGTGACATTAGATGGCAGTCACCAGTATCGAGTGTCCTTCCCAAAATGGCGAAAGGGAGAAGGAGTTGCAAAAGAAATTAAAACCAGACAAACATACAATAAGTTATTTGTTTAATTTTTTACAAAAATTATAGCATTCACATCTAACAATCTATTCTTCTTGTTTAATTAATAAACAGTTTGATTTGATTGTTTGCAGGATATATTGATGACTTGTTTGATGAACTTCTGATCAGACGGGAAATGTACACCAGCTATTCAGAAGCCTTTGATGCCAGACAAAGAGAAGACAAAGTTAGACCAGCCCCTCTGGCACAGGCATTGCCAAGACAGTCAAAAATTGAAATAGTCGATAGACATATTTCAAGATTCAATTTAAACTAGAATTAAAATTATTTGTGTTCAGTTTTGTCTCTTTAAGAAGTTAATTAGGATATTTAAATCCACAATATTGTTGTGATGGAAATTTATCTCTTATCGCTTTCACAACACATGATGGCAAGATCTTTCTTTGCTTTTAACCCAGTCTTTGGTAAATCCATCGCACAAATCTTCTATAAGCTATATATCTGTACAGTCTGTAAAAAAAAATATTCTTAAAATCATTGAAGAGGTATTAAAATTGAATGTGGCACATAGATGTACAGATGAATAATCATTTATACATGTATATATATTTATTTTAAATTGATTTGATTTCATTTTTATTGTTGCTGTCATGTTCATCATCTATTACTACATTTATTTTGCATTACTATTAAAACCTCTATAAACAGCTGTTGTTTTGTGTTTTATTTCTACAAATTAAGAAAACTATACATAAAAGGGTAAAACTTGATTTGGGGGGAAAAAGAGACCGGGTGTTTAGTGTTTACTAGAAGGTGCAAATGAACTATTTAAATTGAAGAGTTATTCCTTAATAAAACAAATGTAAAAACACTTACTCGTGTATATTTTGATCATTTAGTCCATGTTCCTCCAAATACTCATAATAAGATGTTTCCAAAACATGTTCATTCAAACAGTTTGCTTGGAAACCATCATGCTCTGTTATGCAGGAAATGCCTGCTTCTTCCATTTTTCCATCCACTATATTCGTGTCTTTGCAACACTTTGACTCACTTCTTGTCTGCATTGTCATGCAGTGTTGACAAGAACACCTGCAACAATTAAAAGAATATACTAAAGTAGTGTGCCAAATCAGTTTATTCTCATTAAAAAATCTACCTTTTCCAAGATCTACATATAAATTGTAAAATGCACTAACAAATTGATCAACATTATATTTGTGGTGACAATACGGATGAACTTTTTAAGTTAAATTTTTTCAAGCAGATGTGAATAAAAATATGCACATTATATACAATGTAAGGTCCTTAGACACATGCAGGGAAATAGTCTGAAAACAAAACATCATTCCCCCCCCCCCCCTTTTTAAAACTCTTTTTGAAACGAGCAAAACAGTAACCGAATACTTTAAAAAAACGATTGCATTTTGTTCCTAATATAAGTATTTGTTAGAAATCTTACCAAAGATTCACTTCATCAACCTCTTCGTCAAGTAAGGAGTCTTCATTCTCTTCGGTCGAAAGGTGACTGTCGTCCGAGTCAGACTCAGATCTTGTGTCTCTGTTTGAAACATTTTGTACCGAAGATAATCTTGGTTCAAACATATATGGTGTTATTGACGGTTTCGTCGAAGTCAAGTCTGGCATTTCTTCACAATCTGTCGAACTTTCATCAGAAACATAATCCATTTTGTTATCTTGCTACCCACGCCGTATATTGTTTACAATTGTATGGCACGTATGACGTCAGCAGAAGAGGTAATTCAGGGGAAGTAAGCCAGGTCACATTTGCGCACCGTTCGACTTTTGATGACCGGGTACGTGCACCCGACATTGATTTAATTAATTTCATTAGGTTTTTTTTACTTCCAAAATAATAATCAGTCATTTTACTTATTAAATTTGAAGATCAAAAATCGTTTCATTTGACCTTTAACGATTTTAGAGCTCTATTTGTCAAATTAGGTCTTTCAGCAGGGTGGATAAACAGAAACTATTTCAGACAAAAAAAAAGGCTGCTACAGAGACAGTCTCCAGAGAGAGTAAATAGACCTCTACGGAGACAAATCAAATTTGTTATGGTAAAAGCTTTTAGGATTTCACATACAGACTAATTTGTAAAATCTCTCCTTGTAAGTCAATCAAATTATTGGACTGGTCGGTGAGTTTAAAATTAATTCTCGTTAATGAATCATTATGACATCGCATATAGACCGGATTAGTTGGATCTTCAATTATTAGAAATCCGGGTGGAGCCGTTGGTGCAATTGAATATAAAATGTATCCCTGCTGGGCTTGATTTGATCTTTTGAGATTTATTTGGTAACTTCCATCAATAATATCACATACTAGATTTACTGCAATCACTGATGATATATTGACATTTTGAGGAGCAATATGCCTACCACCACCGTCTGGGTCATTATTATGTTTGAGGATTGTGGTTGTGTTATTTGTTTCCATGCGGTGAGTATCAGAGAAAAGTTTTCTGAGATAAGATCATAAACAGATTTTTTTAGTTCATTTGTGTTATACCCTCGAAACTTGAAATTAGGTAAATCAGCTTCTGTTATATTGTATGCAGTTAGAAATTTTTGTTTATCTCCATTCTTGTCATTAATTATTACTTGAATTATTCATTTGTTGATATATTCCATGTCGGATACAAGCTGTTTTAATATCCTAATATGCTTTATGATCTCGCTGCGTGAACTCGCTATATCAAAAAGATGCTCTTGGAAACTCTGTCGTAGTCTCTCTAGTTGTGTTTTATGTAATTGATTAATCTTGCTAAAATAATCAATTATATTATTTATAGTAAATGCAATGGTAATAAATGAATCAATTTTTTTCTCAAAAACAAATTCCCATTGCATGTTATTCCTATCGAGAAATATAAATCTGTCGGTTAATTTTGCATTTTTTATATCAGACAAATCATCTTGATATAATGGAGCAATTTCGTGGTATGATTGTACATCTGTAACATAATCAGATCTTTTAGGTTCTGGTAGTTGATAAGATGTCGGAGGTGGGATTTCAGGCCATCCCAGTATAGTTCTTATTGAACTTCGATCGATGTCTGCGGCATACCCTCTCTCTCTCTGTATCCAATTTTATCGTCTTAGTTCCCTTGGTTAGGGATCTGACGTTTTCTGGCAGTCAGGAAGCCCAGTCTCCAGGCATCACAGTTTTGAGGATCGATTTTGGTCATCTTCCATGTCTCGCGGTCATGATTGATTGTTTGCTTCCAAGTTTTCTTGGGTCGGCCAGCTTTCCTTCGGCTTTCCACCTCCACATTTCTACACCTGTTAATCCAAGCATTGCTTCTCTCTACATGACCGAGCCAGCGTAACCGGTTGGCCCTTAGGAGTTCCTCAATCTTTGGTAGGTGCAGCTTTTCCAGTAGGGTATCTGACCTGATATGCTGGGTCTGGTCTGGCTTGACATTACAAATCCATCTGATCATGGCTCTGTCATTGCATTGTAGACGGGCGAGTGAGGACTGGGTGAGTGCCCAACACTCACTGCCATATAGAATCACGCTCCTAACACAGCTGCTATACACTTTTCCCCTGGTGGTGAGGGGGACAACTCTTGATGTTAGTAGAGGTAATAGTTCACGAAACTTACCCCATGCTGACTTTACCCTTATGGTTGAACTGAGTTCACATCCACCTCCAGCACTCAACATATCACCCAGGTAGCAGAAGGAGTCTACTACCTCCAGAGTGTAATCTTCCACTTTCACCTCATTGTAAAGTCGGCCCTCAAGTGGTCGTGCCTGCCCCAGACACCTCTTACACTTGTAGTTGGAGTCTGGTACCAGTTTTCCACACAAGCCACTACACTTTTAGTGCACCCATAGGGCACATAGGCTGCATTGCATGGCATTGGACCTGACACCATTCCTGCACACAGCACATGGGTACTGACCGGAATCTTTCAATGGTTGTAATTCTGAGCCACTGACCATCACTTTTGTCTTTGATAGATTCACTCTGAATCCTTTTCCACATTTTCAGCTTCTCCAGCAATAGTTCCATAGTCTCTGCTATGATGACCAGATCATCTGCATACAATAACTCCCATGGACATCCGGATGAGTTTATCTCAATCACGGATGATAGTGTTGGTTCATGAACTGTTATAGCGATTTTTTATTCTTTTCCCCGTAATGGATTTTATTCTGTGCTGTAATTCGTTATTGATCTGTTCGATTTGGTAAGACCCAGATGGTAAGGAAACAACGTTCCAGTCTGGAGTCCCGTCTGGTTTATTTTTACTCGCAAATACCAGGGAATTATTCAGTTGTTGACCACCAAATGGTTTTGATCTAATGTTTGGCCAACTGTGGTATACTCGTAATTTTGCTAGTGCTATCTCCTTAACGGGAAACGTGGTGGGGAAATTCACACTGAATTCAGGATTGGTTGAGGTTATTGAGATCATGGTGGTTTTCACCGGGGTGGTATTTTCCACTATTCGTTGAAGTAGTTCTTGCGATGTTGCCATTATATTCGTGTTGTTTTTCTAATTTTGACATCACGGAAAACTCACTATCCGATATTAATGTGTCATTGAGGGAGGACAATATCATCGAGGATAATTGTGAGTACGCATTGGACACAACATGGAACTTAACTACGTAATCCTGTAGTTTACACGGCTACATGATGATATTTTTTTTTATTGTTGAAATTACTCCCAGGATTGTTGTCGCCGGTGATATACAAATTGGAACAGCTATCGGGGCAATCATTGTTACCGAAGATAGTATTATACCAGCTCCAGTACTTACACCTGATACCGAGTACACGGTAACATCAACGATGGTAATCTTTCGCCGATAATTTTATATTATTATTTGTTATTTTTCAGTGAGTGTTTTGAGTTTAGTTTGAAATTCTCTGACCTGATCATAGTGATACTGCTGTGACGTTGCCATTGTTGTCATTTTATTTATTACAACAGACTTCAATTAAGCTGTTTACCCGAATCCACTACAAATTCCACATACCATATTATTGGTGTCCTAGCCAAATTATTATCGGTGGATGTTATTGTGAATCGATCAGTTGTTCCGTTGTCGATGATTGTTGATATCATATTGTTGACCCCGGTTGAACTCGTCAATGAAATATTAAACTAGGTCGGTGACACCAGTGTTAATCTATAGATACCTTGGACGGTAGCTACAATATCTAATATGTTAGTCTGTGGTGTTCACGCAAATGATCCGTGTTGAATCTTATATACCGAGTTTACATTTTTCTCAAGAGGAATGTTGATTTTATCTAATCGGGTTATCATCGCAGGAAAATCGTCTTTGATGGCCTCATGAGTCTTTTTGATATCATCAATGGATTTTCTAATATCTGAAAATTTTATGTCGAGTTTATCTAATGAGACCCCCACCCCCACCCCACCCCAAAGAATTTCTCATTGATATTTTTATGAAAAGTTGAAAATTTCTCAACATGATCTTTTTATTTGGATTGAAGTACTGCTAATTCTGTGATAGCGGTTTTTATCTCTGTTACCTTTGGGGTGGTCACCGGTGAATTTCCAAAGAAAATTTAATATCTTTGCGTCAATCTTGTCAACTATATTTTTTTGTAACTCAGCAAACTGATTAAATATAATTATATGTTCATTATATTCATCACGTAATTTTTTTTAATAGTTCTAAATTGTTATCGAGTGTTGATATTTTATCTGTGATCGTTGAAACAATTACACCCGGTTTGAGCCTACCCTGATCGGAAAATACTGTGATAGTATTTTCTGCTGCATGGATGTGGAAAATCCTAGGATTTTTTTATTTGATATATATATATATATATATATATATATATATATATATATATATATATATATATATATATATCAAATACAAAAAAATTGGAGGTAAATTTTAAACTGTTTTCGCATATAGAAGGCACAATAGGACAATACAACCCGTAACCTCTAATCGAGTGTTATAGCAAGTTCGGGTACATGAAAGACCCCGTGTGGAACCCCTAAAAAACCTTCCCATGTTAGAAGTCCAGAGGTCATATATAAGACAACACAACCCCATGCGGGCCTCTCAGGTGTTATTCACATGTGAGCAGACCCAGGGGCACCATGAAGCACAAATCCCCCATGTGAGGATCTTACCCGCCAAATAACGGTCTAGAACCCCAGAGGGTGTGCTTAGTGTATGACATCACAACAAGGGATTATATATACAAAAACGAGTTCAAATTGACGCCCAAGTCTTTTGTATAAGGACAATACAACAATGGATTATATGATATAGACAATACAACAATGGATTATATGATATAGACAATACAACAATGGATTATATGATATAGACAATACAACAATGGATTATATGATATAGACAATATAACAATGGATTATATGATATAGACAATACAACAATGGATTATATGATATAGACAATACAACAATGGATTATATGATATAGACAATACAACAATGGATTATATGATATAGACAATATAACAATGGATTATATGATATAGACAATACAACAATGGATTATATGATATAGACAATACAACAATGGATTATATGATATAGACAATACAACAATGGATTATAGGGGGACGGCACAGGAAAATACAACACAATAATAGATTATATAGGATTGCACAATACAAAGGGGCTATATCTAGTGTTGTTCTACATTCAACTAAACCACTCTACCCCCAAAATCACCCCAGGTTGAATGCAAAACATTCACACCGTGTGACGGTGTGACGTAGAGTGGTTTTTTTAGTTGAACTTCGAATGACTTAAAGCCCCAATGTTATAACAAGTAGTTTTGTATATAAACCAACTAATACATGGAAATCAATAGCAGTGGTGTGATTTTTACTCTCTCGTGTACTTAATTGTGATTATTGATATCATCTCATCAAATCAGGATACCTGAAAAAGACATCAAAAAAAAGAATATCATATTTGTAAATACTTATTTATTTGATTCGTTTTCCGACAGAACAAATTATTATTCCCATGAGATCCGTAACAGTTATCTCTGTAATATACACAAGCATACATGAGTTATTCCTCTTGGTGTTAGGATGTTTCATTGTAAATATTCAAACCGAATTCTGTTTTTAAATTGCTTGGAAAATGCCGATTTAGTAATATTTTCTGCAACATATCGTACGGAAGGCATACAAATATCAAAATATTTGCTGGCTTCAGTCATTGATTGAAATATCCTTTCTTCGCCAGTATGAATATTTATTGATCTGACAGGTCTCGCATTTTTCGGGTGTTTTCCTGTTCTGCTGCGTTTGGCATTCTCACTCTGAGTGATAACTTGAAGATTAGCTAAAGAATTATCAATCACAAAACTATCTGGGATTTCTCCCATAAACACCTCTTGGACGAATCGATGACAATAATATCCTTTCCCTCCAACGACAAATCTAAGATACCCCATACCATTGTCAAACCCTACTGGTTTTTTCAGCTTGCGGTGTCTGACTACACCATCATGAGATGCTTCATAATCGATGATCACAGGATGTGGTTCAAATTCTTGGTTCATTTATACACAAAATATTATTTGTCTAATTAATTATTTGGTTTAATTATACACAATATACACAAATACCAAAAGTGATCAGGGATAACTGTAATATTCTTGCTGTATTTAATGGAGTTGACACACATACACTAGGAAATATTTGGCAAACTTGGTGCGGCGGTAATATGGATTATAATCTCTTTAGAAATTTCTTTAGTCATGCTCAGTCAATCCGACATGGATTTGTAACGATAAATTTGCATGACCCTAGATCAAGATATCGTATCGAACTTGATCAAATATTCGGTTGAAACCATAACAAATTTGATTCGTCTCCATAGAGGTCTATTTACTCTCTATTTACTCTCTGTCTGAAATAGTTTCGTTTATCCACCCTGCTGAAAGACCTAATTTGACAAATAGAGCTCTAAAATCGTTAAGGCTCCATTTGGCAAAAGGAGACTTAAAATTATTTGCTTAAAATCAGAGACATCCGATTCACACTCCTTGCTGCTCAATTTGTTGATATAATATTCATAACCATTCTTGTAATTTAAGCAGGGTGTTGATGTGGTGGACCTAAATAATAAATACCAGTTGTCTGTGTTCAAATTGTAAATCGGTGAGAAACGTTGTCAGTGCTGGTGTCTGTTTATGTTGAAAGGAAATTCTAGTATTGGAGTTAGGTACATTATTTATTTTCTGCACATAAGGGCATTCCATAAGACAGAAATTCTTGCAATCGTTCAGAAATTTTCTTGCCATTGTACCAGCCATAACTCAGATTCTTTATGTCTTTCTTCAGCTTCAGTATATATTAATTTGCTGTTGGTGTGAGGTGGCACCAAACAATTGTATTTGATGCAAACTTCTTTTATTTAACAAGAGACCACATCACAAAATTGTACGCTTTTCCATCAAAGCCACTGTGATTATGTACAAATTTTGAGGATTTTTTAAACAAATTATCTTATTTTTGTTTCTGTACTTAACATTATCCATACTTAAATTGAAATATAGCAACTATTAGAATATAAACCATGGGTCAGATGTTGATTCCTATCTCATTTACCTGGTGCAGATCACATCCGGAAATTTTCTTTATCATCATTTACAACTAGTTATTATAATATTTTTTATTCATTTAATTTCATGCCTATGCTAAAAGAATTTTTTTAGACACATGCCACTGGCTGAAAAAAATGACAAGCCCTGCCTTCATTTTGATGTGCCCAAAAAGGTGCTATGTTTTTACTATTTTTTGCCACACAAAATTGCATTTGGTGTACTTCAAATATGAAAAGAAATAAAAAAAAACATATTAAAATTATTTGTATGTTCATTCAGATGTCTGGATATTTCACACAAAGCAATGTTATCCACTAGGTCCTAATATCAACCATTTTCTGCAGTGTTGATGTTCAATTGCATCTGAAGTGTCTTGGTGTACACAGTTTTTCTTTTATATGTTGTTCATGGGTATTATTTTATCTATTTAACCAGTATGCATTACTAAAGTCTTACTGCATCAATAATATTTTGGTCATTTTTTCATTTTATCTCACCTCCACCAAAGGACAGCGGATTTTTAAGCAAAGACTCAAAATCCATCATGGACCACCTTTGGATCCTTTCATTACGTATGATACCTCACAAAATATCTTGCAATGGGCCTAAACTCTCACAAAATATCTTGCAATGGGCCTAAACTCTCCATATTGCAACAATAAGTTATACTAATCAGTTGCTAGCTTTTTGTGTTGCCATGTTAGCCTCAATCCCATTACTCAGCCACACGTCAGTCACAACTAGTGCAGTGATGTGTGGCTGAGTAATGGGATTGAGGCTAAATGGCAAACACAAAAAGCTAGCCAACTGATTCCTAGTATAACTTATTGTTGCATATATGGAGAGTTCTAGGCCATTGCAAGATATTTTGTCGAGAGTTTTAGGCCCATTGCAAGATACTTTTGTGAGGTATCATACGTAATGAAAGGATCAAAGGTGAGTCCATGCACTGGAATATTGAGCTCTATGCTTAAAATCGCTTGTCCTCCTCTGGTGGAGGTGAGATCAAATATGAAAAACCATGACACAAACTATTATCTCAGCATCGCAAGTCAAGACTTTTCTGTACCATGATACAGGCTTAAATAGATACAAAATAATACTATCAATGTAAAATAGTATTAATATTAAAAACTTAACAAGTCTTCTAACAGATTGACAAAATAGGTTTTTCTTCTTCCACAGACCAATTGGGCATTTAGTTTAATAGAATACTGGAGAGGCCTGATCTGAAATTAGAACGACCCCAGGCATCATACTATCATGTTTTGAGTACTGCTGTATTGCATTATATGAACTGATTTCTTTATTTCAGATGATCTCACATAGGTGTCCAAATCTCAGAAGCATCTGTTTGACTCAATGCAGGAAATGCCCCGCTGACACCCTGACTATTTTGGCTGATGGATGCAAGCATCTAGAAGATGTTGATGTTTCTTTTACCAATGTAGGTTCAGTATTCAATAGTTAGTATTAATACTGCTATTATAAAAGACAAAATTCATGTTATAATTTATATAATTAACACAGATGAATTTAGATTTAAAAAAAGGAAATAATCTGGTATGTTTTATTTGTGAAAACTGCCTTAGTATCTAGTAACTCTTACATGATGTCTTGCAAAAATCTGTCTCAGATATTTGAAACTATAATTATTTATACAGAATTATTAAATGACTTTTTTTCAATGTAGAAAATGTAACATTACAGTTTATGATTTTCGGTCTGGTTATATTGAATGTGACAGGTTCCTTTATACACAGTTGTCCTTTAAAGCAGGATTGCTGTATTTTCATAGAATGATGTGGTGTCTCATGTTCCTCTACGAGGATTCATCAACACACAGGGATCCTGCATCAGACGTCTGACCCTCGGGGGAAACACATTTGTGGGGCTCAACCTTGTCCTAAATGATCTTATGGTAAGAAATAGTGAAGTTAGAGACAGACCATGTATATAACATATATAACCATGTTCAACACAGACTACACGCAAGTTATTTATCCTCTTATCTCACTTAGATTTGTGTTTGGCCATCAGTAACAATTCACCTTATTTATTTGTCACTTGGTTTCTATTGTTTGTTTGTATATTATCATAAAATATATAATTTGTAGATTAAACCTCCTAGACATACCTACAAATTTAACTAGCCAGATAGACAGGCTAAATTAGATGGCATCCATCTGAAAGGCTGTCCACAATTTTTTACATGGTGGATTGGAATTATTACCTGAGTTTACTCATCTTTATAAGTTCTTCGCAGCAGTTGTGATTGTGTGTCCCCACTGTCTGTCATATCTTCTATTATGGGATGAAAAGACATAATGGTAGGGTGAACATATTTTTACATGCTGTAATTCTTTTTTTGCTTTCACAGGAAAAATGTCCCAATCTGGAGTTGTTGGACATTTCCAATGCTCTGTTTTCCAACAACAACATACCTTTAAATATAGAAAAATTCCAAGCTGGTTGTCCAAAACTCGAGATCCTGAGATTGGCCAACTCTCCATTTAGAGCCAACTCATGTTCACAGAGAGAACAGGTATAGTAAGAACATTTTCTGCCTGACAATCGAAGAGAATGGCAGCTATTAATGATATAGAGAAATAATTTGGAAATTCTAATTAGTAAATGCATATGGTAAAAATAACTCACTTCTGCAAAGTAGATGTAAGTTATTGTAACATCAGCATCAGCATCAGCACAGATAAATGCATTATACATATGTTACTGAATGTCAACCATTTCTTCCCAGAAACTAGGCAACAGTCTGAGGGTGTTAATCTTGTACATGCATGTACATAATTAACACACACTCGTCACAAATATATGTAACAATGACTTGTATTCATTCTTCAATGACTTTGGTTAAATGTTGTGATTTAGCTTTATTCTTTATTTCTTATCACAATCAACTCATGAAGCTGTATGATTCTTGTATCTTTCTTGTACTACACCCTTACCTAATTTAGTTTTGTTCTTTATTTCTTATCACAATCAACTCATCAACCTGTATGATTCTTGTATCTTTCTTAGTATCACACCCTTACCTAATTTAGTTTTATTCTTTATTTCTTATCACAATCAACTCATCAACCTGTATGATTCTTGTATCTTTCTTGTACTACACCCTTACCTAATTTAGTTTTATTCTTTATTTCTTATCACAATCAACTCATCAACCTGTATGATTCTTGTATCTTTCTTAGTACCACACCCTTACCTGATTTAGTTTTATTCTTTATTTCTTATCACAATCAAATCATCAACCTGTATGATTCTTGTATCTTTCTTAGTATCACACCCTTACCTAATTTAGTTTTATTCTTTATTTCTTATCACAATCAACTCATCAACCTGTATGATTCTTGTATCTTTCTTAGTATCACACCCTTACCTAATTTAGTTTTATTCTTTATTTCTTATCACAATCAACTCATCAATCTGTATGATTCTTGTATCTTTCTTAGTATCACACCCTTACCTAATTTAGTTTTATTCTTTATTTCTTATCACAATCAACTCATCAACCTTTATGATTCTTGTATCTTTCTTAGTATCGCACCCTTACCTAATTTAGTTTTATTCTTTATTTCTTATCACAATCAAATCATCAACCTGTATGATTCTTGTATCTTTCTTAGTATCACACCCTTACCTAATTTAGTTTTATTCTTTATTTCTTATCACAATCAACTCATCAACCTGTATGATTCTTGTATCTTTCTTAGTATCACACCCTTACCACAATGAAAGATCACTGTAACCTACATTTCACATTTTATTGACTTAGCATTTAGCTCATGATTCACTAGGTTTCTTGCACTATATATATATATATATATATATATATATATATATATATATACATATATACATATATATATATACATATATATACATATATACACATATATATATACATATATATATATACATATATATATACATATATATATATATACATATATATATATACATATATATATATATATATATATATATATATATATATATATATATATATATATATATATATATACATATATATATATATATATATATATATACATATACATATACATATACATATATATACATATACATATATATATATATATATATATATATATATATATATATATATATATATATATATATATATATATGTATATATATAGACTGCAGTGCCTAGGTTCATGTGGCTGAGCGGTCTAAAGTGCTCTCCATTACAGATCACTGCCATCTCACCCCTATCTGTGTGGGTTCAAGTCTCATATTCTGCCTATGTGGGTATGTGAGAAAGCTTGCCAGTAGCTGCTTGTGGGTCGGTGGTCTTTCTGGGGGTTTCCCGGGTTCTTCCTCCACCATTAATACTGGTCGCCATGTAAAGCCTATCATGAGCTGATAAATGGCGTTAAACCCTACAAAAATGAAGAAGAAAAAACCTAGGTGAGGGAATCAGTCTTGACATGTACTCACCCCCATCACAAAAAAGGTTGGTCACGACCTATATTTTATGCTTCACTCACTGGTTAAATAATCTTAGTTATTTAAATTAGTATCACACCATAAAAAATATAATTGAACTACATTTCAATTTTTTTACTTATAAGTAACGTTTTTGTGTTCAGCTCCTAATCAGATTGGTTTATTTTGCACACTGTAAATAATATGTTACACCAAGATTCTTAAATTTGTTAAAGGATGCATCTTGATGAGTATTAACAAAAATAGGTCATTATGACTTATATTTCATGCCTCGCTTACTTTGTAAAATTGTTTTAAGCATATTTCTTAAGCTTGTTAATGCACTAATTAATCATAAGCTAGATTATTTTGTGCATCTCTGTTAGTACCACATCCTTCCACAAAAGAATGTAACTGTGACCTACATTTTACATTTACTGGCTTTGGTTAAGTTCTTGCTCTTAGCTCTTACGTAGATAGTGTTTAGCAGACTATAAATTTACTGTCATACCACAATTCATGAAATTTAGTGAGGTTTGTATCTTGATGCGTCCATTTGAGTATCAGAGCCTTACAATAAAAGACAGTCACTGTTTCCAATATATCATCATTTACTAGCTTCGGTTAAGTTTTTGTCTTTTTCCGATGACCACTCAAGTTTTTTTGTTTTGAGCATCCTATCCAATCTGGAATCATGAAACTTTCTGAGCGTATGCATCCTGATAAGTTCTACATCCTTTTTACCAAAAGAAGTCTGTGTGACATATATTTCTTGCTTCATTGACTTTTTTCCAATTTTTTATTAACTGTTACTTATTTGGTGCTGTTTACATTCTAATCACACAATGGATAAGTAGATGCATCTCTTTTACTATTACATCTTTTAAACCAAACAAGATCGCTGTGACCTACTTTCCTAAGGTTTCATCTCTTTGATCACATTGATTTATCCATATTATACCAATATAGAAGGCCATTTCTAACCAAATAAAAATCTTTTAGTTAGAAAAAGGGGCCAAGATCGCTTTAGCACCAATTTATTTTCTACGTGTTGATGTTTACAATTGCTGCTGGAGACTGGTAAATGTAGAGACGAGCTATGCAATGAAATATTACTCCCAATTTTTATAGCAATAATCGATAACGTTTTGGTTTAACTTTCTTGTTTGATTAAAAAAAACTGTTAATATATTTATTTAAACAAAATACCTTCACACTATTATGGTAAAGTAGGTAAAATATATAATATTTAAATCTTCTTGTAGAATATTCAGTCTTATATTTTTTTTAACTTAATTCGTTTAGGGTACATTAAGAATGGAAATGTCCTATATGCAAGTGAAATGGGATTTTCTGATATAAGTGATATTATTAAGGGGTTTTCATATTTTCTGATATAAGTGATATTATTAAGGGGTTTTCATATTTTCTGATATAAGTGATATTATTAAGGGGTTTTCATTTAAAATTTCTGTCATATATTGGCCTCCATGAGCAACATTCATTAGTGGTCTGAATAAGTTCTTTACTTTTTTCCAACATTTGTTTTCTTTTTCTCGACAAGGCCGAGTCTGAGGGCTTTCTGCATCTGAAAGAGCTGAGTATAGCTTCTAGCAGCTCAGGAACTATGGACACTAGTATAGGCATCACAGCCAACCTTTTGTACAGGTTAGTTGCTAAGCATTGATTTTCTTGGTTTACAAAATGTGGACACTATTATAAGCATCATAGCCAACCTTTTGTACAGATTAATTGCTAAGCTTTGATTTCCATTGCTTAGGACCTGAAGACACTAGTATAAGCATCACAGCCAATCTTTTGTACAGGTTAGTTGCTATGCATTTTCATGACTCAGGAATTGTAGACATCAGTTTGTACCCACTTGTGACTTTAAAAATGGAAAAGCATCATGGATATAAAAATCCATAAAACTTTTCATTCCTTTCTTTATACATGTACATTCTAACCTTATTGTCGCCAGGGAGGTTCCTTACTTTGTCACATTTGTTTGCATGTCAACCCAAATGGAAACTTTCAGTGTAAACAGTGAACCTTTTCCTGTTCAGATCTGTAAAAGTTCATTTTCAGTGCAGAGGTGAGGTTTATAGTGTGACATATATAGAAGGTAAAAATGGTGTTATTTGCATCCAATATGTGCATTGTCTAGTTTAAATATTTATCAGATACATTTAAAAATTAATGGAGCAAGCAGTGTATCTCTTATGTCAATGGTTTCATTTGATGTAACTCGCAAAGTTACCATATTTATGGAATTATTATTGAATATGATCTACGTCACTCTTGTTGTCTACAAAGATACAAATTACGTATTCATTATTGAGGTCCATTTGAAGAAATTGTATTTTTTAATTTTTTTTTATTTACCTTAGCAATGTATTTTTTAATGTTCTTATGCATTGCAACTCTTTGCTTAAACACATAAATATAAGGATTTTTCATATTGAATCTGCAAGTATGAATATAATATTTTGCCAAAATAAGCAAGAAATTACACAAACTCTCCAGTTTTTCACTTACTAAAAATGTTTCTTTTTGACAAATTTACAATAATTAACCAAAAAGGTGCAAAAAGTTCAATGAAACAGTGCCCAACTGTGAAGTAATATTGCAGTCATAGATTCTATGACACGTATGTTACATATTTCTGAAAAAAACAACAAATGTTAACCTATCTTCCAGATCATTATACTGCAAGTTTAGGAAATTAATTATAGTTTGACTTTAATCAGTAAACAATATTGTAGTATTTCATTTTGGCATTCGTTCTTTTCTCATATAATCTGTATACACAATGTTAGCAAAAATAGGTCTTGGAAATCTCTGTGGTCTTTGAAAGTTTGGGAAAAGTCTTTGAATTTATCATTCATTGTTCGGTATGAACCCCGTAGAAGATATGCTCAATGCTTTCATTTTCACTCTTACAGAAAGTACATTTGTTGTCGTCTGTTATGTCGATTCTTTTCAGAAATCATTTTTTAGCGATTTTTCTATGGATTAATTTAAAATTAAAAGAGATCAGCTTGGTATCTTTGGTACAACATTTTGCTCGGCTATAAATCTCAGACTACTCGTCCCTACTTATATTTTTATTAAATACTTGCATCCAAGTTTTTGCTTAGCAGTGTGTTGCCTTTTAGATTTTTTGACAAAAGAAAGTGATATTTGTTTTTGCAAGTTCATTATTTTATCCTCCAGCATATCAGAATTATTCTGTACTAAATGATTTTTATGGTTTCTTTCCATGCTTTTGGAATTTTGGATATTAAGAAGAATTATTTCAAGAAATCATCGCTTCTGGTTGTTTTGTTTTATTATTTCAAAAGGTATTAATATACCATGATCATCAACTAGATCATTCAGAATTTCCAAACTAGCTCCTGTCCAGGATTTGTATTGATAGAAGATCGAGGGGGGGGGGTGCAAAATTTAAAATACTCGTGGACAGATACTTGTTTGGACTTTGTGGTTCCTCTTTCCAATGGATAGATACTTGTTTGGACTGTGTGATTCCTCTTTACAATCTAGATACTGCCAAAATTACATCTTTCCAAAACTTTTTAATGAGCTTACTACATTCTTCTAATTTTTCTTTTGCCCTTGATGCCAAATATCCTTTCTATTTCTGAGTACAGTTGTATTGACTAAGTTTTGCCATGTTCTATTTTCCTTTCCCAGCATTTTTTAAAACCCATCTTAATATACCAAATAAATGAAAATATGTGTCTCATATTTAGTCCTCCCTTGTTCTCTAGGATAACTAGTATATCACGTTTTATTCTCTCTATTTTTCCACCACATACAAATTTAAATAATGTGTGATTTAGTTTTGCTTCAACTATTGCTGATGGATTTGGAAGTACTGGAATAAAGATGTATGAATATTGGCAAAACAGGAGTCTACAACAATTACCTTGCCAACTATTGACAGATGTCTTTGACTCCAGCTTGCCAGTATTTGTTTTGCCTTTGTTATTTTCTTCATATAATTAATTTCCACTATTAACATTAATACAGTGTACGATAGACCACTAAATGAAGCAACTCCATTTGCAATAACTCAGTATTCCTCTAATTCTAATTTTTTTTTTACACTAAATTTTCCAGAGTTTCTGTATCTAATGATCCAACAGTCCCTCTGAATTTCTAATATTTCTTGATCAATTTTCTTATTTTTTTCTCTTTTGTTTTCCTAATAGAGTAGCATACTGTTTCAGACCTTTTTTCATTTTCAAAATTTCAAAGAACATTTGATCATTACAAGAAATAGAAACAAGGAGAGAGTCATCTTTATTTCCTTCTACATAATATTCCCAGGTTCTTCCTCCACCAATAATACTGGCCGCCATGTATAGCCTATCTTGTGCAGAAAAATGGCGTTTAAACTTATAACAACATTTTACTAATCCAGATTTCTCAGAAAACTACTTAGTATTTGGCTGTTAGACATGTCAGCCAGGTGAGTGATCACATATCATCTTGGGCCTCTTATTTATTCTGTTTCAGATTACTGAAGACATCTTACAATCTGAAACTGTTAGACATGCGTGGCATCAGTCAGTACAGCTGTATTGTGTCCCTGTTAGAACTTCCCATTGAGGGTTTGGAGAGGCTCTACATGAGTTCTAGTGCTGTAGCTAGGTTCGATATGCTACAGGACCTAATCAAAAAGGTAATTATTTCAGTGTGATCATCCTTACCACCACAACCATCATCATCACCAATGCTAGCATTATTTGTCTTGCCTATGGTAGGATGGTGAAAAATAGGTGTCACTTTTCTGGCAGTAAGGGTACCATAGTCAAAAGTTTTTTATTAACATTTTGCAAATTAGATATGAGGGTTACAATAAACAAATGGATAAATGTGAGACACCTGGTTTGTGAAACACCTGTTATCATTAGCTGTTGCAGGCAGCATCATTACCAATACCGGAAACGGGAGATCGTGGGTTCAATCCTGTCCAAGTCATACCAAAAATTTTCAAAACTGATATTAACCGCTGCCTTGCTTGGCGCTCAGCATTGAGAGGTTAGTGTTAAGAGGTCAGCCTGGTGTCAGGATAATATAACTGGGTTAGACATCATGCTGCATGTCTGCGGCATGATGTCCCAGTGCTAGACATCACTATAAACTGCCTCACTGCAGACATCATAGCAATATGACTGAAATTTTTTTAAAGCTATGTTAAAAATCCTAATCAAACAAACAAACATTACCGATACAAATGTATACTTATTGTGAACTTGAATGCCTAACTAGCTGCTAGTTAAAATAGTTGACCATCGGCTTAATGAAAGTTTCGCATTACAACTGGATTGTGTTCATCTCTCATATATAGAAAAGTTACACTCAGTTAACCGTTCACAACGTCTTGGCCAGGTTTATAAATAGACCAATCTGTTAGATGCTAAAGTATCACTCAGTTGGTGGGGATTACTTGTTCTCTATGAAACAAAAAACTATTGCTCATCTAACAGTTAACCAATACTCTGCAAGTTGATAATTGTAATGGTTCTAAACATGCACAACTCTGACCCAACTATTATCTTACAGTATAAATTATATATATAATTATATAATGTTGCATTTGGGATTCCCCTGCTCTCTCTCTCAGATGGTAGTGGATCGAATTATCATGACAATTATCAATTTTATTCCTTTTAATTATTAGGGTGGCAAGAGACTTTCGGGAAGTGACCCCGATTATAATTATTATCACAGTAACGCTATGTTGCTGTCAGATAACTCAAAACTCTTTTCTGGCAGGTAAAAACATCGAGTCATTAAATATCCATGATGCTCGCCTGCACTCTGTTTCTATCACTTTTATAAACCGAAACGTTATGAAAATTAATCCTGGTGACATTTTTTCCACATGAAGTCACTGCAGAGTTAATCATGGACATATCGAAGAACAACTCTATTTACCACATACCTCCCTCTCTCTCTTTCTCTCTCTCTCTCTCTCTCTCTCTCTCTCTCTCTCTTTCTCTCTCTCTCTCTCTCTCTCTCTCTCTCTCTCTTTAACTGCTTCACATTATTTCTCATTTGGGTGGTATTACCATCATCTCTACCGTCCACAATAGTTCAGGTAAGGTTGCCAAAAGTTGCTTCCCCTTCCAAGAGCTAAAGGTATTGAATGATAAAAGAAGGATTTTTAGTCCAATGTAATGTTTTCCTGAATCCAGTTTTAAAAAATTAATTCAGGCTTTATTCTGTACTTAACCTTGACAAATTAAAGTTAACCTAATTTGCAGTGTTAAAAAAAATGATGTTTTTGGCAACTAGCACTAAAATCATTGTTTCTGTCAGGCATATTCCAATATGAGCTTCCAGGAAAAAAATCTTCTAAAAAAACAGTATCAAGAACAAATTGTCACTGAATGTTAGACTATTTGAAGCTTATTGTGTGAATTGTTATTTTAACATCTTAACATTTTCAACTCTTTTGTTGCAAATGATTTTTTTCAGTTGTTTGCTAAGATCTTTGCAATTGTTTGATTCACATGTCCGAAGACACTGCAACGTTTTCCTAATGAATAGTCTTTTTTTACAAACTGCTTCGAGCTAGACAATATAGATATAAATGATGTAGAGATTACCCTCGTAATGAGCTTCATTACATGTTTATGTCTATACATTATGAGCTAATTTATTTCCTCTAGACTGTAACGTATTTACTTATCCTGGTGATTATTAAGAATAACAATGATGATGTCTTAATAAGCTTGGGATAATGGTGTGTTCCTGTGGCCATCATTTAGCAGTTGTTGTTCTTCAACAATTATTGTTTACAACTTTTTCTCAAAAACTGCTTCAACAATTTATCATAGTTTTAATTTAAAATTTCTCATAATTTTAAAGGGAGCATTCTGACATCAAGGACTTTCAATTTTTTTTACTGAATGCTGATCTTCCATCCAGTATGGCAACCAATACTAAAATAGAAAAGCCTTTCAACAACAAAAACTGAAACAGAATTCAAGCAACATACACAGAAAGCTTGCTGGCATAAATTTAATCAGATGATGACAATCCACAATCAAACACGGCTGCTTTTAGAAACATCTTTCAATGACTTCTCAAAAACCTTGAAACAAACTTTTTCTAGATTTTATGTAAAATATCATGACTTTCAAACTGATGCAAATGATCCTGATCTTCATCAAATTTTGCTGCTGGTACAAAGTTAATAAAAACAGCTGCTGTAAAACTGCTCACCAAAATTTGACTGAATGTTAGAGAAACCATTATTGTTTATGGGCTTTAATTTTTATGCAAATATTGAATAGATTTTGACCAAATTTAAAATAAAGTATTCTTGCATGAAGGAGTTTTATGTTTTATACAAAATAATGCCATCCCACCATGAAACGTAGCATCTATTAAAAATATAAATAAAATGTTCAAATTCACAACAGAAGAATTCAACGAGACTTCAGCAAAGCTTGAGAAGAAAAGCATCATGGGTTTTCAGATTGTTGAGCAAATAATGACAGGCTAAACATTCTAAAAATAAATAGATATTGAAAAGTTTGTTCTAAAAAATAACCAGTTAACAATTGACCAATTTTTAAAAATAAAAACCGTCCTGACATCAAGAGCTTTGTTTTAATAAACAAATTACCAGTTTGCCATCAAATATTTGCACTGTTGCTGAATATGGAATACTTCAAATAACAGATATAATATATATTTATTTTAATTTAATTGTTTGTCAGTTTTAAATTCTTGTTTTTTATTTTTCATTACATGCTCTTGTAATGTAAATAAATGTATTCACTGGAGACAGTATGTTTCCAGAAAATCGGTTGACCTGAATTATTCTTTGGTAAACAAGTAATGTTGACCTAGATCCTGACCTTGATTCAAGGTTAGTAGCAACAACATAAACTTGTTTTATTTTAGTTTTAAAAATGTATGGTTGTTGTCAAGGTCAAGATGGGACATTTGAATTAAAGAAGTAAACAACTATTTATTCTTAAAGTAAAATGATTGGTTCTTATTAGTGTTGTTCCGATTATCGATTATAATCGATCATCAGTTGGTTGAGCAAACCGATAAGATAATCGATTGTGAAACTCCATAATCGATTGTGTGCAAAGGGAGACAACTTTTTAGGTGCATGCAAAGCACAAAGATTAGTAAAACTCCCAGCCACTAAAGTTGACCTGAAATTTATTAATCCCTTCACAGCTACAAATACAAAGTCTTACGATTCATTATTAGGAACATATAGTCATTATTACATGTTCAAGTTGTTAATTTGTTGAGTTAATAAAATTTAAACACATTTTGTTGATTTGTTTAAGTTAAATTGCAACATCTTTTGTAGTATTTATAAACAATTACAAACAAGAAAATCATGTCCTTCTATACTTTAAATTATAGACACATCACATATGAACGAAAGAATTTCGGGGATGGTAGCAGTATTTCAGTTACATATGACAGATCAGTCATAAAAAGTTGCATTCATTTAACAAAGTTGTAGAACAAAAGTAACACAATGTATTTTTGTAATATTATTGTCAGGTTAAAGTATACATGTCATTAAAATAGATTACTCCTGTATATTTAGAAACATACTGAATTCTTGATCAAAGATATAACTGTGTAACAAAAATTAAAATTTGACTCTTAGTAACCGATTATAATTGATGATCAGTTGGTTAAGGGGAACCGATTATCAATTATGAATTTCTGACCGATTCCCTAGTTCTTATCAGGGTCATGTTGGGAGTACTTCATAATAACATGATCATGTGACTTCTTTCCCACCACCCTTAATCTTTATTTTGCAGTTTGGATTTTTTTTAAACTGCTCATTAGAATACGATATAATCTTTGTGTTAGTGAAGTAGAGTTAGTTTGGGCCTTTTCCACCTAACGTTAAGTTATTTTTTTTGTTGTAGCTAGATTTTATACCCATATTAACTTTTCTTCAGTTCATTTGGATTTTAAAGGATTAATTCATATATTTCATAATATTTGATGTGCTCCTAAGAAATTCTTTGACAAAGAGAGTTCATCAAATTATTATTCAGATTTCCAACAGCAAAGTGTTTAATTTTGTGTTTCTACAAGCACAAAAACAGACTTCAGCATACATCGACATCTTCCATTTTGTTTTTTTCAACAGGACTTGAACTTGAACAGAATTAGAACATATGACAAGGACTTTTATAATTGTAATTTAATTCATGGATTATTTTTGGATTTGATTCTTAAAACTGTTAAGTTTTTTTTCTCCAGGGAAATAATTATTTGTAAAATTTTACAAAGCTTGTTTTTTTTTCACTTCTACATTGTTTTTTTTTTAGATCTTAACCACTTAACCCCGATTCAGAAAAGTCCGCTGAACAAAATTTGACTAGGTTTGAAAGAAAGAATTTTGGAATAAAGATTTTTCAATTTTGGAAAAGTGGTGTATCTCTGAAAAGTTGTTCTACAAAACTTGACCAACTTTTAACAGAAAGCATCCTTGCATATAATGGTTTTTCTGTGTGTGCCATTTAATACGGATGAAGATGCATACACTTTGCAAACCTTCAAACAGTTGAGTGATCTATGCCCACTTTGGCCTTTTGTCAAATTGGCTGTAAGTCAAAGAAAAGAAATTAAATTATCAGTTTTAGTCTGTTAATCAGTGTGACCAACAAGCATTTTTGAATATGCTATAGCAAACTGTTTACAGTTAAACTTCCCACAACCTGCTGTTCTGCAATCCAGATTTCTTTGCAGACTTTCTATATATTGTTGTCCTAACATAAGGCTGATCTAATAATGCTAATCAAACCTCTTCATGCTAAGTATCCATATTAAATGGTCAAAAAAATCATGATCCCAGGAGTGTCCACTTTTGCTTAGTTTTATTGAATTATTCTGTTTGTTCATGTTCCAAAAAGCAGTTAAACTATGTGGTATATGTATTATCACTACAAAGCTTACTAAACCCTGTTGTCGTCTTCATAATATAGTGGAAGCACAGTCTTTTGGAAGTGGATCTTTCCTGGAACAGTTTCCATGGTGATATCCTTGACCTTGGCTTGTATGCCATTACTCAAGGTGAAGGTCAATCCCCTCTACAGAGACTGAATATTGCCGGAACACCTGTCAACTTGTTGCCAGTCCAGTGAGTATTGTACATAAAATCATACAGATATTTGACAGCTTGGTTTCAAATAATCATAAAAGATTTTCTATTAAAATTTTCAAATGATTTGTTATGCCATAGTCATTGTATGAAATGGTATAGAGAAGACAAAAGTGGACAGTTGGCAGTTTTGTTTTTCTGTGGTACAGAGCAATTAAACAACAAATTCTCCAGTGCACATAAGTTTCACTTACAAAATTGTAAAATGGATCTAACTAGTGCAATTTACTTTAATGGTAAATATATTACATTTTATATGATTGATCGGATTTTACTGAATCTGAAATAGTGAGTGCTGGGTAGGAATGGAAATTTAAAAATCTGTCATTTATTGATTTTGAATGTAATGTTATTTGTTACTATTATTTTTTACAACCTAATGCGTTATATTCTTGTATTTCAGATGTCCTCATGAAACATAATTAGCTAACGCTTATATTCATATATGACTTAAAAGCACATACGCCAATATATTGCAACCATGCTACATTTAGCTCTTGGTCATTAACACATAACAAGAAAACTTCTCAACATGAAATACTTAGTGATCAAAAATATCATCGGAACTACAGAAAAAATTTGGTTGTTGTTTAATCTAGATTTATTTACTACTTTTTGCTATTTATTAATGCAATGGTGCAGGTTTTTTTTTTTAAAAAAATACCTAAGCCTTTTATTTTACTCATACTTTCTAATATCCAGTTAATCACTGATGCACAACTAAATTTTGTTTCTAAATTGTTTAATTTTAAACATTTTGAATAATTGATATGGTATTTTCAAATAATCCATCAGGAATATTGAATTTCCATCTTCCTGTCCATTAGTCATTGAAAACTTTAGCTCCTTAATCACATATCATAAGTACATATAGATTGGTTGTGCATAAAGGATATTAATTTGGCTTCTGCCTGTAGTTTTCCATTGGGAAGAATCATTGGAAATATCTGCAAAAATTGTCAACAATGAAATTCAAGAGAAATTAGTATATGCAAGTATGAAGTGTAGACTTGGGATGTTAAGGAGGGTGGCGATGCAGAAAGTGTTTTTGTTTTACAAACCTTTTAATGTTAAATTAAATGTTTTTCTTGGTAATATTGGCATGACATTAAAAAAAATATATTTTTAATGTGATATGTGTATATAATGCACGAGGTCGCTGATGGTGTTCTAACAAATGGTATTTTATTTTGTTCCAAAATGCATAATTTTAAGATATCATTTCCATGCTTACATTTTAAAATAAATAAAGAAATTAATATTTTCCTAAATTTATTATCTCAGATCGATCCTAGAGCTGTGTAGGGATCTACAGTATCTGAATCTTACCTCATGTCGTGCCATTCCAAGGGGATTCAAACGGGAGTATAGAGACAGGCAAGAAATAGACAAGCTACGGGAAGATATATTACACTGCAGTGACTCTGAATGATTCATTACTGTAGTGTCTATCAGCAGATCAGATGTTGACAGATAAACAAAACATTTCTTAGGAAATTCAACACACTATGATAGCCTGCAGCAACTAATATCGACACTGAATGAGGATACATTGTCAGTTGAAATGTGTTATGCATATGTAGAACATGTCTATATACAGTGTCAATTTAAATGTGATATGACTATTATGCAGAGCATGTCTTCATACATTGTCAATTGAAATGTGTTATGCATATATAGAGCATGTCTATATATACATATATATATGTGTGTGTGTGTGTGTGTGTGTGTGTGTGACTCCTGTATTAATTTAACACTGCAGCATTTGTTGATCATGTAAAATAGAAAAGGTACAAATCTCAGGGACATTAATAATATCAGGATATCATTTTACCTTGTTAACAACTGATGCAAAATGTCAGCAGGAATACAGTTAATAATTAAGAAACAGTCTGCAAGTTGAAAATGAGAGAAGTGGGAAGATAAAAACAAGTTAGTATCATTACTCAATGATGGAGAAAGATGTAAACATTTTGGACCTGGAAACAAAATACAATTTGTAAGTGTTTCACATATACCCCCAAAATTTTGCATTTTGTTATTTAAACCAAGAATAAATGATTTGCAGTGAATATTTTCATTCGGGTATATATTACTGAGACATTTTTCATGAATGAGACTCGCCAGTTTTTCAGCTGATATAAAAATTGAAAGCAGGGTACTGAAATGATTATCTCTACTAAGAATGTTAACAAAATAAAGATATGATATGGATATAATAAATGTGAAATGGAAAGGTGTTAAATTTCAGTTCGAATCATCTGGTCCTTTTTAAGAAACAGTTACCAGATGTAACTTGTGATCCAGACTGAATGTCTACACCATATTTTAATTTGAGGTGAAAATAGTGCTAACAGGTGTGGGCCATATATATGTGGCATAGAATGATAAACAGCTTTTATCTAAGTATATTTCATTTGGAATAGCACTGTATCATGAAATGCCCTCAGATACCGTATAGCCTCAATGTTAAGTCCAAGTGGAGACAACACAGACCACAATATACCAGCATATTTTGTAAAGGCAGATCTTGGCCTGTGAAGTTTGAACATGGGCGTGACTTATAAACAAGTAAAATGCAGTATTTGTTTGGGACCTATATTATTTATACAAGAATGCAGCAGAGTAAACAAACACTTTGAGTCACATGTATACAGTTGTGGAACTTGTTCATCTATATTTTTA
Source organism: Unio pictorum (assembly GCA_030141615.1). Taxonomy (NCBI): domain Eukaryota; kingdom Metazoa; phylum Mollusca; class Bivalvia; order Unionida; family Unionidae; genus Unio; species Unio pictorum. The sequence continues at coordinate 1,938,865 of JARLTB010000060.1, forward strand.
ATTGTTGGAGTTAATTTTGCAAATATTGATGTACAAATTTATTTTGTAATAAGCATCTACATTTGATATAGATATTTCCATTTCTTGCAAATGATATTTGTATATATACATTTTTGTACAATATTTTTTTGTTCTTCAATAATATACTTTTTATTAACATCAAAAACCTCGGTTGACAGAACCAGGACATCAGATCAGTAGATTTTCAGTTCTGAAATGTGTGGATAAAATGCATAAAAATACTTCTTCTTTTTAAAAACATACAAAAAACATTAGATTTTTATCTCTTGGTTATATTTCTTTGTATTTGTATGGCCTATCTGTGTAGTAAAGATTAATAATAATGATTTTAGGACTTGTTTATTTTTAAATCTGTATTCATATTTAATGGCATGTACAGAGTCTTACTGTCGAAAATTTTAATGTTAGTGAATATTATTGGCATTCAACCCTGGTTTTCTAATTATTTCGTTTTGATATATTATTATTTGCTCATTTTTTTCTCGATTAACTTTGCATTGTCAGAAACATTCAGGATATTACTATATCGCACTTGTGTGCAAATTCATATTGAAATCATGTGTGCCCAATAGTGTATTAGGAGCTACTTTGTAAACATATCATGTACACTCGAGAAGTACATGCTTTATGATTTGGTTGATTAAATTTGTTTCTGTCAGCCACATATCAGCTGCTTTGGCATATTCTAGGTTTACTTTTTTCATACAATGTTTCGGTTTCAGGCTAGCTATAAGAGGCCAGACAGGGGTCCTTACAAATAACATGAAAGTGACAAGGCATAAATTGTCTTCTTTAGCTGGTGATAAAAATAGAAAAAATATACATCCTGAATTTCCTCAGATTGTACTTAGGTCTTCAGGGGCCCTGAGTGGTCTAAAGCGCTCTCTGTTACGGATCACTGACGTCTCACCTCTGTCTACGTGGGTTCGAGTCTTAAGATTCGGCTAATGTAGTTATGTGACAAAGCATGCCAGTAGCTTCTCGTGGTCTGTGGTTCTTTCCAGGGGTTTTCCTCAGGTTCTTCCTCCACTAATAATACTGGCCGCCATGTATAGCCTATCATGTGCTGAAAAATGGTGTTAAACCCTAAAACAACAACATCTTAGTTCTGCAGATCTGAATTACATGATCCATATCATGGGTTCTCAAGCTTGATTACACATTTCGAAATTGTAGTGTAATTATGACTATATTCTAAGTGGAATTACATCCTCCTTACTGCACTCAAAAATGAAATAAACATTAAATTCCATAGCATCTTTTTTGATAATTGCAATTGAAAGACTTCATATTCTTCCCACATTATGATTTCAAACATACAGTGAAAGAACAAAAACACACTTGCAGATGTCAACACACTTCACCCTCACTGCTTCAATCCAATGTATTTTATGTAGAATTGACACAGATAAACCCAGTCCATAATTACGAAATTTCATAACATTGACAAAAATACCTAAATCTATTCATTCCAGATCAAATGGAAAAGTTGTTGCAATGCACTTTCGTTCAAAATATGACTCCACATTTCAATTTTATGAAGACCAAAATGCCATTTTCTTTTGAAAGGTATTTTTAGCGCATGACTAAGTTCAAATTTATCTGGACAGAGTTATGTGCGCATTAATAATGATGTTGTTGTGTAACGATGAATCTGCGCTTGTGTGTTTAGTTTTGAATACGGCATACTTTCATTTACTTTGTTCTTGTAGTGTATTTTGTTTATATAATTAAGCCTAAAGTAGAATAAGAAAATGAACATATAGTAATAAGGTTACTGCAAAACTAATCTAGAGAAAATGATCTCAATCCAATATAAGCAAAGCAAAACACACTGAACCATGAAATACAGTTACAGTGACCTAGTTTTCATTATGGCTATAAAACTGCGACATATTTGCATAACAAATTAGTTGACTCCATTTTTAGTAGTGCCTTAGAAATTCAGCTAAAGCTCAGATCACGGAAAGTTTCAACTGCAAAAAGCGCTTACTAACAAACTAATGTCAAGGAACAAATGTACACGACCTTGAACTACCTTCTCTCCATTAGACCTTCCAGACCTGTTTGCAAATTTCTTCGATGACTAGGTAGAAACCATTACAGATAAGCTTCCCAACACAATTTCAATTGACTCGTTACCACACAGTTGCAATACAGAACTTCAGCGACAACCACAAGCAGCATTTGAACCTGTCTCTATGGATTTAGTAGGTACAATCGTGATGAAGAGTGCACCAAAGTCATGTGAACTTGATCCAATTCCAAAATCACTGCTGCCTGAGTGCTTAGATCCAATATTGCCTTAACTAACTGATGTTATTAATACCTCTCTCTCATCCAAGGAATTCCCATCATTTTTCAAAACTGCCATTGTAAAGCCTCTGCTGAAGAAACCAACACTTGACCATAACGATTTAAAGAACTACCGCCCAGTTTCTAATCTCCCATTCGTATAAAAAAATTTTTATAAAAAGTTGTTCTAACCCATCTTGTATGTCATCTGAATTCCGCATTTTTTAGCAATGTACTGTCTGCATATCACCCTTGCCACAGTACTGAAACTACTCTTCTGAAAGTAGTGAATGACATTCTCTCTGCTTTGGATAGTGGAAAGATTGCAGTCCTCACCCTCCTTGATTTCTCTGCAGCATTTGACACAATTGACCATAATATATTACTTCACCGTCTCCAGCATGTGTTTGGCATTCACAATACAAGGTCTGTTCTTTGACCTGCTCTCTTCATTATATACACTCTGCCGCTCTCAAGTGTCATTGATCATCATCCAGTGTCTCACCAATCGTATGCTGATGATGCCCATTTAAATACACAAATCTAGTTTAACTTTAGTTGATGCTACCATCCAAGGAGAAGAGAGGTGCATTTATGATGTGAAATCATGGATGACATGTAACAAGCTGCAAACATACATGCCAACCATTACACTTTTGGCATAATCATTATGCTTTTTTTCACTAAATTATGCATAAACATATATGTTTAACGCTTTTTCTGTATATCCACCTGCCCAAAAAATCAATTATTTGTTTTCTCGTTTTTATTAACATTCCATTAATCCCACAGACCGTACTTTAGAAAAGACTGCTTTTACGTAACTACAGTATAAGAGTATGCTTGTCCGTGGACTTGCATGCACTTACCTAACAGTATCCTGTTCTGTTTATAGCAAACCTTGTTCTACTTTCAAACTTTTGACCTCGAATTATGTTTATAGCATCTGTATGGCTTAGTGAGGAGAGAACAGACTGGTTTTATAATTCTTATATTTACACACAGCTTCTTTGTTCTAATTCATATTTACTGCAGAACCAGTCTAATGGTATGACTGTAGGAACAATAGTGTCTGAGAAACATAAACCCTAACATAGTGAAAATGAACTCAACAAAAAGGCTTTAATAAATCTATGTACCATATAATAGAGGTCACAAGGACCTAGTTTTATGTTGGCTTTAGCTTCACATACCAAATCATGTGACTGAGCTCAGCACAAGTGTTGGAGAAAATGACCTAAAGATTAATCAAAATACAGATTGACAGACACCCTTAATGCATATTAAACCGGAACTGTTTTGCAATTGAGTTTTTTTAAAAATAAAAAATTAATTTATGTATTTCGCTGCTGCAAAATATTTATTTGATGTTTTGATGGAAATGGACAGCACAATTACAGTTTTGGATTTGTAGTTTTATTTTCTCTAACTACTGATCTTTTTCTAAAAAATTTCAAACACATGGGGAATGACTATACTTTTAAAACTTGAAAGGACACTTGGGAAAAAAGAAACAAAATTGAAAATTAAGATGAAAGAATGAAGCTCCTTTACAAAAGAGAGATATCAAAATAGCTTGGACTTATATTAATGAATTATGACAAATTGCAGTAGATTATTACCATGTTTTAATGCAGATTTAACATCAAGTAAATATGTTATAAACTATTTCATTGTATGAATTCTATAGAAATTTGAAATAAAACTTCAATGAGACATAAAATAATTAATATTAATTACTAAAATAATCATATTTAATGAAGTTCAACCATGCTTTGCAAGCTATGGTTACTGCTTTCCTGCAAATTATATGCAAGCATAAAATAATGTAGTCAATCCCATTAAAACAAGTACCTGCAAATAATAACCTCTATACAATAGTGCCAAGGTATTAAATTCAGAAAAGATTACAACAATCTTAAAAATTTTTTTAATCATATAACTCGAGGCTTCCAGCTAATCATATTGATGTACATTTCCAATTAAATCATATGCATAAAGTATGATTTTCAGTAACAGTTTTTGCACAAGCATTCAATCATTTTCATCGCTCTGGTGGCATAGTGGTTAGAGCATCCGCCTAAGCTGCAGGAATCTGCAGGTTCAAACCCCAGCTGAGTCATGGAAAATACTTATAAAAATTGTAATAACAGCTGCCTTGCTAGGCACTCGGCTTTAAGAGTTTAGTGTTAGGACTGGTTGGCCTGTTGTCAGAATAATGTGACTGGGTGGAACATCATACTAAATGTCTGTGGCTTGATGACCCAGTGCTAGACATCACTATGACCTGCTACAATGCAAGACATCGTAGTGATATGACTGAAAAATTGTGAAAGCTATGTTAAAATCCATATTACACACACACACACACACACACAAACACACACTCATAATGCAAGGTAACAGCACTTAAAAGTATGAATCAGAATGGTGTAATCCCATCCATATCTGATTTATTGATGTATATGACATTAAGGATCACTCTCCCCTTTATGTAGTGCTACCTCATTTCACAAACAAACTGACTTAACCTAGTAAGCAGGGCAATGTGTTTAATGAGAGAAAGAGTTGATATAATAATAAAACAGTTAACTTAATGGACTTGACATGTCTTCACAGCAAACTTCCAGAGTGACAAAATAAAGATCAAGTATATAATTAAACCATATTACAAAACTAGTCCTATTTATCTGCATTTTTCCTAAGACTTTTGGAAGAGCAGGTTTATTGGAATGATGGATGCATTAATTCAATGATAGGATAGTCTTTTACCACTCTGTTCAATAATTAAATTAACTCTTCACTCTCTTTGAAAGAACATTGAACATTTCTGGATTGTCTTAACTCACACAAGAGATATATGACCAGTTTCCCATAGAATGTATCTGTATGCCAAAGAAAACTGCATGAATCTTGATAACCAGAGGTCCATTTTTGGATGAGCTGAAATGGGATCTATGTGTACATGGAATATTTTGCAGCTGCATTTATTGGACAAGAGTTAGTTTGTATTAAATGTCAACCCATATCTAATTGCCTAATGATTGGACAAAGTTTGTCCAGCATGGAACTCTGCTTTCAGGATTGTTTCTGCAAAATTCTTTTGATGAAAATAAAGTTTAAAATCTATTGAGTGTTTAGTGCCATGGTCATGAAAAATGCTTTGTTAAAGCATTGATTGCCATTTAAATGGCAGGAAATATGAAATAGCCATTGTAAACATTTAAATTTTTAAGGGAGGTATCACCTAAATGCATATTTTTAAAAATATATCTTAATGTGCTGCATATGTTCACGTAGGGATGTTCCATTTAAACATACATGGTCCCCAGGGTAGGCAGTATTTTTAAACAAATATGTGCCAGGATACTTTTAATTTCATAGAGTTCATATTAAAATGATACGAAAATTCTAAATTGCATCTATAGGTGTGAATTAAGCCAGTCATGACATGAGTTGATCAGTGGTATGATGTAAGTATGGATTCTTTGATGATGTGTGATAAACACAATATAACCATAGCTTAGAGTGTTTTATAAAAAACAATGAAATGTTATTACCTATTTTTGGAACAGGTTGCAAATAAGCCTTATCCCATTTTTCTTTAACATTTTCTTAGTTTAATATATTTGATGTTTACTTACTTTTCTACGGATGGGAAAGAAACTAAGATGTGATTCTTAACTTCACATTTATATTAAAAGACTTAACATAGCAATACAATCTTAATGTAAATTATTCAAATGGCTGGTTATTTTGATGAATATTAATGGTTCCTTGTGTATAATCCTTAGAAGATATATTTTTTAAATTATAAAAAGTGTGCCAAAAATTAATACATTATCTTTTGCTTAATTTTTTGATGCAACTCATAAAGATGAATAAAATATGTATCACAGATTACAGCAGAAAATAAACTTTTTTCGTTAAAAAAAAATCCACTTGCTTAGTTCAAACGTTTTGGGAGTATATTAACTATCATGCTTTCCAGGCATTCAAAAACAGTATGAGGATCTTGGTCGGCATTTATGTGCTGTGCTTCGCTGAAAAAGTCAGCAATTTCTTCGACATATGCATGATACTGTGAAAGCCTTTGCCTGACTCTCTCCTCTGAGTCACTCGGATGTCTTTGTAATCTATCCTTGACTTCTTTTGTACGTGGGGGATTATACAAGGTGTGATATCTCTCGCCAGTGATGAGGTCAGTGGCACGGTTACATAATCTCTCTATAACTGAATCATTAGGAACGTCCAAGAAAAACACTCTGAAATTAAAATATAAAAAGCAATAAAAAATACAGTCTTTAAAAATCAACAAAGCTATTGCATTGTACCAATGAAAAATACAGTCTTTAGAAAGCAACATGCAGTTGGTACTATTCTTTTACCATTCACACAGTCTGTAGAAAGCAAGAGGTATTGAGGAATATATCATTTACCAATCAGAAATAGTCTTTTGTAGAAAGCAACATGAATAGTATTCAGGACTATTCTATTTACCAATAAAAACTATTCTTTTGAAAGCAACATGCATTAGGACTATTCCATTTACCAGTCAAAACTAGCCCTTTGAAAGCAATATGCAGTTGGGTTGTTTTCCATTTACCATTACTTAAGAAATATAGTCTAGTTTTAGAAAGCAGCTGGAAACACATTCAGGACTGATTCATTTACCAGTCAACAGCACAATCTTAAGAAAGCAAGAAAAGGTTTGAACAATTCCATTTACAAAAGGACTCCATATTTGTTGAGTTCTTTTATTTAATTGGAAAGTAAAAACTTCATCACTGAACTATATTTGTAAAAACTTTAACGCTGACCTTAATATAATGTGTAGACATACATTGGATGCGCACACAGATGCCAAAGTAATAACTGTATAAAGCTTTTACTAAGACTGACCTGACTAAAATAACTACCGATGTCAGAAGGCAAGTAAAATTGAGGGACATTATATATATATGGGTTACTGTAATTATACAGAAATTACTCTCTTATATGAGATGCAGAGAGAAAATTATTTAATTATAAACGTGGAATACTTAAGGCCTTTTGTAAGTGGCTTATGTGTCGGCCAATTGCAACAAATGGTGAAAGGTTTTTGAAAAATTCTGCGCCGTTCAACATTTTTGTCAAGAAAGACATCTCGTATTGAAATTAGGGGTAAAAACTTGCTTCAAATTGGTTGCAACTCACTAGGAAAATAACATTCAACTAAGAGAAAATTTTGCATCTAAATTTGCTGTAAGAAATTTTGTAATGAAAATAATGCAGCGCAACACTTTTCCCATCAGAGGTAAATTTAAATACAAACCAAAACAAAATATTTTCTCTATGTAAATGGATACCCATGTTAGTAATAATGTGTCTGTGTTTGACTAGCAACAAGTTTTAGAATGATTCCTTCATCAAATATTGACCTCTGGCCGTGTTGAGGAAATTATATCGATATGCTCAAAAGTATATTTCTTGCATCAAAACCTTTGTATAAAACAAAAAACATTCCTTCAGTAATTTAAAACTTTTTTTACTTCCTTTTATTTTAAGTACATGTATTCACTAATGCTCTATTTCTCAGAAATGTGTCCTTTTGGTTTGATCAGGTTTTTTGTTTGTTTTATGGTATTATATAAAGATTATAGTTTGCCAAGGCAATTAAAGTAAAGTATCTTGCCCAAGGACACGCCATGTTAGATGATTGGTGATGGCAGTTTCAAAATTTGAGCAAGAAACTGCAGTTCAAAGTTAAAAATATAATGATGCAACTTTATTCAAGATAGATATAATAAAACCTTCCTAAATTCAGTTACCCTTCTATAAGTAAAATTATAAAATTAATATATTTAGAGAAAAAACAAGATCTTTTAGTGGGGGTGGGCGTGGACTAGTGTTGTTCCGATTATTCATTATAATAAATCATCAGTTGGTTGAGCAAACCAATAAGATAATCAACTGTGAACTCCATAATCGATTGTGTGTAAAGGAAGACTACTTTTTAGGTACAGTGGGACCCCGCTATAACCCGAATTCGGATATAACCCGGTCGTGGCATGGCTCCCGAAATTTCGGGTAATTTATTACAGGTATTTTTCTCAAAGACCAAAAAAAAAAAAAAAAATTAAGTATGCCAAAAAAAAAAAGAGTTTAATTATCATTCTCATATTCGTCTAAAATGTGTAGAAAATGTATTATCAAATTTCTTCTAGTTTTGTGCCAAAATAAACGTCGGAAATACGAAACAATTGCTGGGCCTACTGAGAACTTTGATCTTTGTTTATTGTTGAAAAATTACAGCTCATAAGTGTCAATATTATAATTACTGATTCCTGAGTAATGAAGCCATCGTGTCTACTTTGTGTTTGTCTTGAATGCATTCCGAATACAATCGTTGCTCAAATAATCTCCAATATATGTTCTCTTAATTTCATACACAACTAAGCAACAGCCAATGCGGCGGTTGATTAAAGATTCTCACCAGAATGTATAAATCAATTAATTTAAATACATTGTTTATCATCAAAGTGAACTGCCGAGCTAAACAGTGACATAAATTCAGTGGTTAAAATAAAGCCAGTTCTGCCTGCTGTACATCAAAAGAACATGACGCAATAACTGGGCGGCAAGTTCAAAGGACTTTGACTAGCAGCTTGGGTGGGAAAATGTGCTGAAATTTACAAGGACTGAATTCAGGAACAGAAAGATCCTGAGATGTACATGTAGTTATTATAAGAATACACTTTAGCTTCCATTATTTAATCTATGGACATGTACTATTTCATCATTCATTACGTACACCCGTTACGTAATTTTTGTTTTTTTCTTTTCATTGAATTCAGTCACATAATGATCTGACAAAATTATCGAATATTTTACATCCGTGTGTGGATATTTTCGATGGAAATATTTGTATTATGGATTCAATGTATGTTACAAGATTCGCTGGTGAGTACACGGTGTTGATACTCTTTTCATGCAATAGATTATACATGTATACATAAATTACACACGTGTATGTACCAATGCATGGTTCTCTGAATAAAGTAATATATTATATCTGCAATTTCTGTTACCACAGGAAATGTTTTTCTCATTTAATATATATTGATCAAAAATGGTAATTGTGCCATGCATTTTCGCACCCGTCTTTATGTAACCCCCCCCCCCCCCATTCAATCCAAAAATGTGTTGGTATTGTACATGGTTGCTTATAACACAGTTCGGTTCATAGCCCGGTCGGATTCTATGGCTCCCAACTACCGTGTTATAGCGGGGTCCCACTGTAGGTATATATGCAAAGCACAAAGGTTAGTAAAACTTCCAGCCACTAAAGTTGACCTAAATATTATTAATCCCTTCACAACTCCAAATAAAAAACCTTATGATTCATAATTAGGAACATATAGTTACATGGTCAAGTTGTTAAATTGTTGAGATAATAAATTTAAACACATTTTGTTGATTTGTTTCAGTTAATCTGCAACATCTTTTGTAGTATTTATAAACAATGACAAACAAGAAAATCATGTCTTTCTATACTTTATAGACACATCACATATGAACGAAAGAATTTCAGGGGATTGTAGCAGTATTTCGTTACATATGACTGATCAGTCATAAAAAGTTGCAAAATTTAACAAAATTATAGAACAAAAGTAACACACAATGTAATAGTATTATCAGGTTAAAGTATACATGTCATTAAAAGTGATTACATTTATAAACATCTTGAACTCTTGATCAAAGATATAACTCTTTAATAAAAATAAAAATTTGTTCTCAGTAACCAATTATAATAGATGATCAGTTGGTTAAGGGGAACTAATTATCAATTATAAATTTCTGACTGATTCCCATCACTACTTTACACTCTGAGTTTGAGTTCTGGAGTTTATTGCATCAAAACAAAAGAAAATTAAATCTTTAGCATTTTACATGTGCCAGTGAAAACAAAATACCTATTTGGAACGAAGCCTTCTTTGCTGAGAGATTCCGCCTGCTCCCGTGTTTGTGGATAGCCATGGATAACCCAGCCTCTGCTGACACAGTCCAATTGAGACAGGCGCTCCTTAAGCACACTCATGACAATGTTATCTGGAACTGTAGAATGAGATAAGCTAATTAGTATTTCCCTACACATCAAGAAAGTTATCTCTCAGGGCAGATGTAATCATTATCTAACTTAATAAATTTCAATTATGCTATCATACAAAACCATGATGGCATTCATGTTCATGACGTAAAAAGTAAAACATTTTGTTTTCAAATATACACAAATGTTGAAGATTTTAGAAAGGTATAAATGTTTACAAATTAATTTCTTTAAATTAATCAAAATCTGTTTGGTACACCAGCTACCCTAAAATAAAATAATTGACAATACAACATGTCTAAAGAAGAAAATTAAATTTTACAATCAACCACCTCCAAATAATTAATTTACATACATGCTCTTTCAAAATCCCAATTCTCACCCTACAAAAAATTTATTTCTGCCAATAACTTAAATTAGAGTTCATTATAAAAGGGTTATATTTTTGATGAAGATGATGATTTATATTCATCATCATCATCATCATCAAAATCATTGCAAGCATGTGAGCTCAAAACTTTTGGCCTGAAGATGAATTACCTAACATTCCTTTATCAATGTAACCCTTTGCAGCAAGTCCAGCTTTGGTTTCATCAGCAATCGCCTGTTTCATCAACTGACCACAGGACACTAAAAAGATAATATCATATTTTCTGCATGTTTCATTTCATTAGGCAAATAATAATCCTTTTTTTGTCTGCCTGAAGCCATACAAAGCCCAAACAACCAAA